>JAGIQG010000003.1:26240567-26312150 GCA_024679065.1 Sphyrna mokarran
CAAAACAAAATAAATATACTACCTGTCTGTGCAGCTGTTACAATAACTAGCAACAAACTCGAAAGTTGACAGAAAAGAAATTGAGGCGGGATTTTTCCAGTGAATCCACAGCCACTGCCGAAAATGAAAACCTATCCCATTGTATAAAACCAAAGCATAGAATCATGTGCCAGTTATTTCACATTCCTGAGCAAACTTTCTCCTGTGGCCAACAAGCCTTTATAGCTATTGATCTGGATTTTTAGACCATCACAGTTTAACTGCTTCTCTGGGAAAACCAGGGAATAAATGTCCTATTTCTTTTGGTTAACAGGCTAAACCATATTTATTTTAATTTACTTTTGGGACTTGTGTTTTGCTGGCTGACCAGCGTTTATTGCTCATCCTTAGTTGCCACTGGAGGGCAGTTAAGAATCAACCATATTGCTGTAGCTCTGGAGTCACATGAAGGCCAGATCAGGTAAAGACAGCAGATTTCCTTCCCTAAAGGACATCAGTGAACCAGATGGGTTTTTCCCCAAAATTGACAGTGGTTTCATGGTCGTCAGTAGATTTCTAGTTCCAGATATTGTTTTTATTGAATTCAAATTCCACCATTTGCTGTGGCAGGATTTGAACCTGAGTCCCCAGAACATTGGCTGAGTTTCAGGATTAATACCAAGAGGCCATTGCCTCCCCCGTTAATGCGGCTGGATGTTACAGCAGTCAGCACTACTGCTTCATAGTGTTAGCGACCCGGGTTCAATTCCGGGCTTGGGTGACTGTGTGGAGTCTGCATGACCTCCCCATGTCTGCATGGATTTGCTCCGGGTGCTCTGGTTTCCTCCAACAGTCCAAAGCTATGCAGTTTAGTGGATTGGCCATGTTAAGTAGACCCTTAATATCCAAAGATGTATAGGTTAGGGGAGTTAGCAGCTAATGTGCAGGGTTATGGGGATGGGGCCTGATTAAAGATACTCCATTGGTGAGCCGGTGCAGACTTGATCGGCCAAATTAGCCAGGAAGAAGCTAAAGAGAGAGTTAAGAAGAGCTTGAAGACGTGAGAAGACTTTGGCAAGTAGGATCAAGGAGAACCCTAAAGCTTTCTGTAGGTATGTCAAGAATAAAAGATTAGTTAGGGTCAGATTAGAGCCAGTCAGGGACTATAGTGGGAAGTTGTGCGTGGAACCTGAAGAGATAGGAGAGGCACTAAATGAATATTTTTCGTCAGTATTCACACCGGAAAAGATCAATGTAGTCAAGGAGAATACTGAGATACAGGTTAAGGTACATAAGGAGAATGTGTTAGCAATTCTTGAGAGTATGAAAATAGATAAGCCCTCTCGGCCGGATGGGATTTACCCTCGAATTCTCTGGGAGGATAGGGAGGAGATTGCAGAACCTTTGGCTACAGGTATAGTACTAGAAGACTGGAGGATAGCAAATGTCGTTCCCTTGTTCAAGAAGGGGAGTAGAAACCAGCCTGGGAAGGTTTTGGAAAGAACTATAAGAGATAAGATGACTTATAGATGACTACAAATCCTACTGTTCTCCGGAGCAGAGGTTTTGGAGAGTGGCTGGAGAGAATCCTGACTTGCAATTTCTGTCTTGTATTTTATTTGGTAAAGTGTTTATTTCGGCGCTCCGTAGCGGGAGATAGGCGCGGGGGGCTGCAGGGAAGGAAGCGCGGGAGTATAAAAGGAAGGCCAAGGTAAGACAGCGGGCAGTGGAGTGAGATGGGAATTAGAGTGAGAACAACAAGGGCTTAAGCTCACTGGGCTTGGGCGAGCGCAGGTTTGGACACGGTGAGTAACGTGCTTCCTACCTAATCACCTTTAAAGGGGTATACAAAATGCCACGATACTTGGCCAAACGCGTCCACTGTGTACGCTGCCATATGTGGACCTTCTTGGAGGCATCACGTCTGCCGAAGGCCCACATATGCGCAAAATGTTTAGAACTGCAACGTTTACGAGCAAAGTTGAGACAGCTGGAGCTGCGCTTGGAGGACGTTTGTCTAGTGAGGGAAAATGAGGATACAATGAATAGGGAAGGCAGACCTGCGGGGACCCCAGGATCTAGTAGTAGGGATGGGCTGGGTACAGTTACAAGGAACAAGAACAAAAATCAAGGCACAAAGGCCATCTCTATGGAGGATTCCCAGAAAACCAAGGGGGGGGTAAAAGCTGTGATGGAGAGGGCAGGTGAGGGGGAACAGAATGCCACAGAGACCGGCGGGAAAGCAGGAGGTGAGATAGTGGTGGGGGATGGGATGGTTAAAGGGATCGATAAGAGATTCTGTGGGCAAAAGAGAGACTCCAGGATGGTAGTCTGCCTCCCTGGAGCAGGGGTCCAGGATGTATCAGAGGGTAGAGGGAATTTTGAAGGGAGAAGGGTCTAAGGCAAATGTAATAGTTCACATAGGACAACAAGATGTAGGAAGAAAGCGCAGGGGGGACTTACGTAGACAGTTTAGGGAGTTGGGGGCTCAACTGAAAGGTAAGGCCTCCAGGGTGGCGTTCTCTGGGCTGCTGCCTGTGCCCGGGACCGATTGGGTAATAAATGAGACACTCCAACTAAATGCATGGATGAGGGATTGGTGTAGGGCAGAAGGCTTCATATTTATTGATCATTGGGAAGTCTTCAGGAGGGAGGGTCACCTATTCACGAGGGATAGGGAGCAGTTGACTGGGAGGGGAACACATATTTTAGCTGGGAGGTTAGCTGGAGTGTTTCAGAAGTGTTTAAACTAATAGGGAGGGAGGGTGGGGAGACAGCGGGAACTGGGAGTGGGAGAGAGAGGGATGATAGGGTAACACCAGTAGGTAGAAAGGAATATCTGAGAGCTGAGGGTCTTCAGTGCATGTGTTTTAATGCGAGGAGTGTGACTGGCAAAACAGATGAACTGAAGGCAATAATGTTCACGAGGAGTTTAGAAGTGGTGGCGGTGACCGAGACGTGGTTGAAGGAGGGGCAAGACTGGCAATTGAATATTCCAGGGTGTAAGTGTTTTAGGCGTGACAGAGTTGGTGTGAGGAGAGGTGGGGGAGTGGCTTTATTAGTTAAGGACAACGTCATAGCAGTGCAGAGGGAGGGAGGTATGGATGATTTAGGAATTGAGTCTCTATGGGTGGAGTTGAGGAATAGGAAGGGAGTGGTTACTCTGTTGGGTGTTTACTACAGACCGCCCAACAGCCCGCGGGCCGTGGAAGAAGGGATATGCAGGGACATTTTAGATAAGTGTAGGAAAAATAGGGTGGTAGTAGTGGGAGATTTCAATTTTCCTGGAGTAGATTGGAGTGTGCCCAGGGCTGTAGGAGTGGATGGGGAGGAATTTGTACAGTGTGTTTTGGAAGGGTCCTTGGAGCAGTATGTGGATGGCCCGACTAGAGAGGGGGCTATACTGGATTTGGTTCTGGGGAATGAGCCAGGCCAGGTGGTTGACGTCGAGGTAGGAGAGCAGGTGTCAAATAGTGATCACAACTCTGTCTGCTTTAGGATATTAATGGAAAAGGACGAGACTGGCCCAAAAGGGAGGGTATTTAACTGGGGGAGGGCTAGATATGGCCAGATTAGGCAAGATCTTAAAGATACCGACTGGGATAAGCTTTTTGAGGGCAGGTCGACGAGGTACATGTGGGAGTCTTTCAAGGGAAAACTAAACTCTCTGCAGGAAAGATACGTGCCGGCAAGGAGGAAGGATGGGAAAGGTAGGATTAGAGAACCTTGGCTTACCAGGGAGATTGAGAACTTGATCAGGAAGAAGCGAGAGGCTTACATTAGATCTAGGCAACTAGGGACTGAGACAGCGCTGGAAGCTTATAGAGAGTGTAGACGGGATCTTAAAAGGGGCATTAGAAAGTCAAAAAGGGGCCACGAGATGGCTCTGGCAGGTAGGATAAAGGAAAATCCAAAGGCATTTTACACCTATATAAGGAGCAAAAGGATGGTTAGAGGCAAGATTGGACCTCTTAGGGACAGAGGAGGGGATCTATGCTTAGAGCCTGAGGGAATGGGGGAGATCCTGAATGAATACTTTGCGTCGGTATTCACGCAGGAGACTGGACAGATGTCTGTGCCTGATGTTGACAAAGTTGAGGATCGGTTGAGGGAAATAAGGATTACGAGGAAAGAGGTGTTGGGGCTGTTAGGCAGCTTAAAGACATATAAAGCTCCGGGGCCTGATGGCATTTACCCCAGGCTGCTAAGGGAGTTGAGGGAAGACTTGGCTGGGCCTCTGACGCAAATCTTTGTCTCTTCCTTGGACACAGGTGAGGTCCCAGAGGACTGGAGGATACAAACGTGTTACCGTGTTTTAAAAAAAGGGTCAGAGGGATCACCCAGGGAACTATAGGCCGGTGAGCTTGACTTCAGTTATAGGTAAGCTAATGGAGAGGATCCTTAGGGACAGGATGTATGAGCATCTGGAGCGCTGCGATCTGATCAGGGATACGCAGCATGGCTTCGTCAAGGGGAAGTCTTGTCTTACAAATCTAGTGGAATTTTTTGAAGAAGTGACAAAAACAGTTGATGAAGGACAGGCTGTTGATGTCGTCTACATGGATTTCAGTAAGGCGTTTGACAAGGTTCCTCATGGTAGACTGATAGAGAAGGTGAAGGCGCATGGGATACAGGGTCGGGTATGTAGATGGGTCGAGAACTGGCTCGGGAGGAGGAGACAGAGGGTAGTAGTGGAAGGCTCTTTTTCTGGCTGGAAGCCTGTCACTAGTGGAGTGCCACAGGGCTCAGTACTAGGTCCTCTTCTATTTGTGGTCTACATAAACGACTTGGAAGTAGGGGTAGGTGGTGAGATCAGCAAATTTGCTGATGACACCAAGATGCTTGGATTGGCGGGTACAGAAGAGCAGTGTCAGGCAATACAACAGGACATGACAGGTTGGTAGACTGGGCAGATAGATGGCAAATGGAATTTAATCCGGATAAATGCGAGGTGATGCATTTTGGCCGGAAAAATGTAGAAGAGAGTTATAGGATAAAAGGTAAAACTATACGGAGCATAGAGATGCAGAGAGACTTGGGGGTGCAGGTTCACAAGTCTCTGAAGGTGTCCTCACAGGTGGAGAAGGTGATAAAGAAGGCGTATGGTATGTTAGCTTTCATAGAAAAGGGTATAGAATACAAGAGTAGGAGTTTGATGTTGCAGTTGTATACAACTTTGGTTAGGCCTCACTTGGAATACTGCGCCCAGTTCTGGTCTCCGTACTATTGGAAGGATGTGGAGTCCTTGGAGAGAGTGCAGAGGAGGTTTACCAGGATGCTGCCTGGTATGGAAGGACTGTCCTATGAGGAACGATTAGATAGACTGGGGTTGTTTTCCCTTGAAAGACGTCGGCTTAGAGGGGATCTCATAGAGGTGTATAAGATTATAAGGGGTATAGGTAGAGTAAATGGAGGTAAACTTTTTCCACCTTTAGAAATGGATAGGACGAGGGGTCATGGCCATAGGGTGAGGGGGGTTATGTATAGGACGAATGTTAGAGGGCAGTTTTTCACACAAAGGGTAGTGGGGGTGTGGAATGCACTGCCGAGTAAGGTGGTGGGAGCAGGCACGCTGGGGCTGTTTAAGGGTCTCTTGGACAGCCACATGAGCGGTATGCAGATAGAGGGATATATTAGGACTGTTTAACTACGGCTTTTTTCCACAGGTAATTCGGTCCATACTTTGAGCATGCATTTGGCAGGTGGTGCGGGTACAGCTCTTGGATGTTGATTCATGGGTTGCCTGTTACCTCATGTCGTAAATGAGTGCTTTATGTGGACCATCTGAAGGGCACCATGACAGCTCAGAGACTATCGATGTGGCTGTGCAGACACTTGGAATTGGGCCGGTGTCTGCGGGAATTTGCGCGTTCTCCCCGTGGTTGCGTGGGTTTTCTCTGGGCACTCCGGTTTCCTCCCACAACCAAAAATTCGCTCTTAGGCTGATTGGGAAACAAATTGTCTCTATGGTGAAAATTTTCCATATTAGGAATAATATATATATTATTATGTAGGAATATTAAAATAGGATAATGTATTTGCTACTATATAGTATGACGGCGGCGTGGGCTCGTTGGGCCGAAGGGCCTGTTTCCCGTGCTGTGTTGCTTAAAAAGAAAAATAAATAAATTAGGATATTTCCCTAATTTCTCTCTGACTATAAATCCTATCTCCCTTCACGGTTTTGTGAAGGGTAGATCATGCCTCACAAATCTTATTGAGTTCTTTGAAAAGGTGATCAAAGAGGTGGATAAGGGTAAAACAGTTGACGTGGTGTACATGAATTTTAGCAAAACGTTTGAGGTTCCCCATGGTAGGGTAGTGTAGAAAATACTGATGCATGGGATTGAGGATGATTTAGCAGTTTGGATCAGGAATTGGCTGATAAAAGACAGAGGGTGGCACTTGATGGGAAATATTCAACCTGGAGTTCAGTTACAAGTGGTGTACCTCAGCGATCTGTTTTGGGCTCACTGCTGTTTGTCATTTTTATAAATGACCTAAATGAGAGTGTAGAAGGATGGGTTAGTAAATTTGCTGATGACACCAAAGTCAGAGGAATTGTACACAATGAGGATGGATGTTACACTTTGCAGAGGGACATAGATAAGCTGCAGAGCTGGGCTGAGAGTGGCAAATGGAGTTTAATGCAGAGAAGTATAAGGTGATTCACTTAGGTGAGAGTAACAGGAATACAGAATATAGGGCTAATGGAAGGACTCTTGGTAGTGTCAACGAGCAGAGAGATCTGTGTACATGTGCATAGATCCCTGAAAATAGCCACCCAGGTTGATAAGATTGTTAAGAAGGCGTACGGTGTGTTAGCTTTTGACAGAGAGATTGAATTTCGGAGCTGTGAGATCATGTTGAACTGTACAAAACTCTGATGTGGCCGCATTTGGAGTATTGCATACAACTCTGGTCACTGCATTATAAGAAAGATGTGAAAGTATTGGAAAAGGTGCAGAGGAGGTTTACCAGGATGTTGCCTGGGTTAGTGGGACGGTCTTATGAGGAAAAGCTGAGGGACTTGAAGTTATTTTCGTTAGAGAGAAGAAGGTTAACAGGTGACTTAATTGAGGCGTACAAGATGATCAGAGGATAGATAGGGTGGACAGTGAGAGCCTTTTTCCTTGGATCGGGATGGCTAACATAAGGGGACATAGCTTTAAATTGAGGGGTGGTAATTATAGGATAGATGTAGGCTCTTTACTTAGAGGGTAATAAGGGCGTGGAATGCCCTGCCTGCAGCAGTTGTGGACTCACCAACTTTAAGGGCATTCAAATAGTCAGTGGATAGGCAAATGGATAACATTGGATTAGTGTCAATTAAAGAGTCATTAGAGTTGTTCCACTGGTTGGCGAAACATTGAGGGCCGAAGGGCCTGTACTGCGCTGTAATGTTCTATGTAAATAGCCTGTTACTGCACTGTAGGGGTTCTATGGTCCCATGTGCTGGTAGCTGCCTTAACTAACTTATTAGTTTAAACCCTGTTTATAAAATGTAGCAACATCCTTTCTTCTCTGTAAATAAATATTGTTTCCATATAAGTTAGAAAAGATTTCATATTGTTCTGAAGGAGTAATGAGTATAAAAACATTTAAACAAACTAGTAAAATCTAATTCGTCTTAGTTATTATTACTGGACTTTTGTGATATTTAATAATAAACTGTTAGCTTGGAAATAAGAGGTAATTCTATTTAATTTTACTTCCAGTCTGTTAACAGTGAGAAATTACAACATTTAGATATCATTTCATACATCGGGTGTGCATTATCTATCCTGGGACTCCTGGCAACAATTATTGCCCCAATGTTCATGAGGTAAGGAACTTTAAATATTTAATTATTATTCATGGGAATTATGAAATTCCTTCAATAGGGACATTTGTGATACAATATATAAACAGTATAATCATTGTTGTGGTCAGTTTTGACATCGTCATGTCTGTCGGGTTGTGGGGGGCTGGGGGGTGGTGGAGTTGATAGAAGCATGAAGCATTTTCAAACTTATAAGCTCCACTAACAAGCTGCTCACTTGCTGACCACTTGCTGATTGGGCTAATTTTGGTAGCTCCTTCACGGAATGCAGTCGGGAAAAATAACTAAAATCAAATGAAGTCGAAAGGGCCAATTTTCCTTTTGTCTTGTGACAGAATTATTTAGGTGCAGCATGCCTGAAATGCATTCTGGCTGATGTTACCCAAACCCACCTCGGTTTCTGACCAGATAAACCACCATTGCAGGACGGCCTCTTTGTACCTGCAAGCAGAGGCTGAAACCCCCTCGAGTGTTTCCCTGCTCCGCTGTCTGAACATTGCAGCCAGAGAGATTTTAGATCAAAGGATTATTGCCAACTTTGCAATGAATAGTTGTTTGTTTCTCACTCTTTTGTATTCTCTGATCTGAAAGTAAGTGGGAGCATGGTCTGAGCCTCTTCTGACTGGCATCCCATGATGGGTAGCCATAAGGTGTAAGAGGAGGAAAATAAGGGAGGATCAGTTATGAACTGTTTTGCTTCATTTGTATGGCACAACTGCACTCTGCCCTATCCTCCCTCCAGGGCAACAGTAAAGGGTCCAAGTATCTGGATAATAGAGAAAGATGAGATTAAATTGATTCTAGCTTTTCACCAAACTCAATGGGAAATCAGACAATAAGAAAAAATGCTAAGCAGAACAATTTCTTATTATCCTAACAACTTGAATATTGTCTAATCCTCTTCATTTTAAATCAAGGGACTATCGTAAAAGTGTGAATGGAAAACTTCAAATAAATCTATCGGTTGCCCTTCTGGGGGTAAACATCACTTTTCTAGCTGGGGCAATAAATTCTAGCTGGGCAAAAACTCCAGCTGAAACGACAGGAACGGAGACATCATTTGAAAATCCCTACTGTACAGCATCAACATGGTTTTTACATTTTTTCCTTCTGGCTTCCTTTGCGTGGATGTGCGTGCAGGGAATTGCATTGTACAGTTTGTACAGGCGTATTATTCAGCAGATGGAGTCAAGCTATTTTGCTCCAGTGTCAATGGGTGTGGCATGGGGTAAGTAACTGATGCACCAAATTAACATTAATTATATAAAAAAGCTAATCATGAACATTCAAGTATAATCCAATTTAAGATTTCAAGAATGTAAATATGCAGGAATGGTTTACAGTTGACTGAAGAATTGCATCCTTGAGTTTTTCCATCTTTGAGGGCTAAGGCAAATACTTAAAATGAATAGATGGAAAATGACAGGGCAAAATCTTAGCAAAACATGGCAACTTTTTTTCTGGCAAGAAAACCAGTGTGTTTCTCTCCAGAGAAACCAGTCAGTTTTGTCTCCAGGTTCTATCTCACCAAAATGGAATAACTCCTCAGAGGCTGGGATCTGTTTACCAGATTTCCTTTATTTACTAACTCAATTCCACTTCTAAATGTGCTTCAAGTACAGAATCAGAATCTGGAGAGTCAGTAGCCCTAACTAACACTCCTCAATTTTTATATAGGTGAGACTCCTTGATTTGGATTGGCAATCATGACCTCAATCAGGGAGCTCATATTCCAAGAGGCCAACCTCGTGGGCCTCATTGTGATCAGACACAAAAAAATCAAGGGGTCATGATTCAAAGTATTTGCCAAGGTGTGGGGCTTATACATCCTGGCAAAAGCCAGTTGCTTAGAGATCAGAACGCCATCTTTAAATGGTGCTGCAATCAGAATTGCAACAAACTTCCCCCTTCCCCATCATGGAGGCCTCAGGGGTTCCCCTGCCCACCCCCAATGAGAGTTGGCATTCGCTTCTCCCCTGCGATCATCTGCCCCTCCTCACCCCACCTCCTGCGATCATCTGTCCCTTCTCACCTGCCCCCTGTGATCATTGGGCCCTTCTCCCCGCTTCTGCAATTATCAGCCACTTCTCCCCCCGCCCCACAACCATAGACCATAGAACCATAGAAAATTACAGCTCAGAAACAGGCCTTTTGGCCCTTCCTGTCCGCGCTAAACCATTTTTTTTTGCCTAGTCCCACTGACGTGCACTTGAACTGTATCCTCCATACCCCTCTCATCCATGAATCTGTCCAAGTTTTTCTTAAATGTTAAAAGTGAACCCGCATTTACCACTTTATTCAGCAGCTCATTCCACATTCCTACCACTCCCTGTGTGAAGAAGCCCCTCTTCATATTCCCTTTAAACTTTTCTCCTTTCATCCTTAACCCATGCCCTCTTTTTTTTCCCCTCCCCTAGCCTCAGTGGATAAAGCCTGCTTGCATTCACTCTATCTATACCCATCAAGATCTTATACACATCTATCAAATCTCCTCTCATTCTTCCACGCTCCAGGGAATAAAGTCCTAATCTATTCAATCTCTCTCTGTAACTCAGCTTCTCAAGTCCCGGCAACATCCATGTGAACCTTCTCTGCACTCTTTTAACCTTATTTATATCCTTCCTGTAACTAGGTGACCGAAACAGTACCCAATACTCTAAATTCGGCCTCACCAATGCCTTATATCACTTTACCATAACATTCCAACTTTTATACTCGATACACTGATTTATAAAGACCAATGTACCAAAAGCACTCTTTACGACCCTATCCATCTGTGACGTCATTTTTAGGGAATTCTGTACTTGTATTCCTAGATCCCTCTGTTCAACTGCACTCTTTAGAATCCTACCATTTAGCCTGTACATTCTACTTTGGTTTATCCTTCCAAAGTGCAATACCTTACACTTGTCTGCGTTAAATTCCATTAGCCATTTTTCAGCCCATTTTTTTAGTTGATCCAAGTCCCTCTGCAAGCTTTGAAAACCTCCCTCACTGTCCACTACAACTCCAATCTTTGTATCAACAGCAAATTTGCTGATCCAATTTACCACATTATCATCCAGATCATTGATATCGATAACAAACAACAATGGACCCAACATGATCCCTGCGGCACTCCATAAGTCACAGGCTTCCACTCATAGAAGCAATCCTCTACAATCACTCTCTGGCTTCTTCCATTGAGCCAGTGTCTAATCCAACTTGTAACCATCTAATCAACCATATAATCCCCATCTACGTAGCGACTTGCTAACTAACCTCCCACGAGGGACCTTGTCAAAGGCCTTGCTGAAATCCAGGTAGACAACTTCCACCGCCTTCCCTTCATCCACTTTCCTGATGACCTTCTTGAAAAACTCTAATAATTGGTCAAACATGACCTACCACGCACAAAGCCATGTTGACTGTCCCTAATCAATCCCTGCCTATCCAAATATTTGTAGATCCTATCCCTTATCACACCTTCCAATAACTTGCCAACCACTGACGTCAAACTTACTGGCCTGTAATTTCCCGGATTTCTTTTGGAATCTTTTTTAAACAGCAGAACACAATCATCCGGCATCTCTGCGGTGAATATTGACATTTTCAATGTGTCTGCCAGGGCCCCTGCAAATTCAACACTAACTTTCCTCAATGTCTATGGGAATACCATGTCTGGTCCTGGGAATTTATCCACTCTGATTTGCCTCAAGTCAGCCAGCACCACTTCCTCTTTAATCTGTAAAGGTTGCATAACCTTCCTATCTGTTTGCCCAATTTCTGTAGATTCCATGCCCGTTTCCTCAGTAAATATGGGTGCAAAAATCCTATTTAGTATCTCCCCCATCTCCTTTGATTCCATACACAGTCTACCATTCTGGCCTTAAAGAGGACCAATTTTATCTCACTATCCTTTTGCTCCTAACATACTTATAAAAGCTCTTTGGGTTTTCCTTCACTTTGTCTTCCAGAGCAACCTCATGCTTTTTTATATTCCTCGAGCATCTGGTCTGTTCCGTGCTGTCTGTACATTTCATACAACTCCCTCTTCTTAATCAATGTTACAATCTCCCTTGAGAACCAAGGTTCCTTATCCCTATTTACTTTGTCTTTAATCGTGACAGGAACATACAAACTCTGCACTCTCAAAGTTTCTCTTTTGAAAGCCTCCAACTTTCCATTTACAGCGTTACCAGAGAACAGCCTGTGCTAATCCACACTTCCCAGATCCTTTCTCATTTCATCAAATTTGGCCTTTTTCCAATTCAGAGCTTCAATCCAATGATCAGGCCTACCCTTATCTGTGATCAGGTTGAAGCTAATGGTATCATGATCACTGGATCCAAAGTGTTCCCTCACATCCATCGCCTAACTTATTTCCAATAGGAGATCCAGTATTGCATCCTCTCTAGTTGGCACCTCTATGTACTGATGTAGAAAATTCTCCTGAACACATGTAACAAACTCTACCCCATCTAAACCTTTAACAGTATGCAAGTCCCAATCAATATGTAGAAAATTAAAATCCCCTACCATCACAACTTTGTATTTGCAGTTGTCAACTGATTTGCTCCTCCAATTCTCGCTGACTATTGGGTGGTCTATAATACAGCCCCATTCATGTGGTCATACCCTTCCTGTTTCTCAGCTTTACCCATAGGGCCTCTGTAGATAAGTTCCCTAATTTAACCTGCCTGAGTACCGTTGTAACATTTTTCCTGACCAACAATGCCAACCCCCCTACCTCCACCTTTTACCCTCTGCCTCTATCACGCCTGAAACATTGGAACCCTGGAACATGGAGCTGCCAGTCCTGCCTCTCCTGTAGCCAAATTTCACTGATGGCTATAATGTCATATTTCCACGTGTCAATCCATGCCTTCAGCTCATCTGCCTTCCCCCACAATACACCTAGCATTGAAGTAGACGCACCTCAAAAGATTATTTCCATCACAGTCATTTGTGATTTTGTGTTTCCATTTGTGATTTTGCTTGAACTAACCTGTCTTTTATCCCCGACTCCACTATCTTGTTCCCATCCCCCCGCAAATCTAGTTTAAACGCTCCCTAATAATACTAGCAAACCTCCCTGTAAGTATATTGGTCCCTTTGTAGTTTAGGTGTAATCTGTCTCTCTTGTACAGGTCCCACTTGCCCCAGAAGAGGTCTCACTGATTGTAGAATTGGAAACCCTGCTCCCTACACCTGTTCCTCAGCCATATGTTCATCTGCCCAAGCATCCTACTCTTACCCTCACTGACACGGTTTGAAGATATGGTGAGAGGTCAAGATAAGGCAGTATGGGCACATGGACCTGATTATGTTGCCAGTGAGGGATGAGGAAGATTGGAAGTTGCATTCTTGCTGGTGGACCTTGAGCCCCCACAACCTCATAGATGGGGAACATGTGCTCACGGTACCGCCCCAGACTGTAAGCTTCATGCTGTGAATGCCCAGTTTAGGAACTAGCCCTTATATCAGTGTTAGTGTAATTGTAATAGAAACTGATGCCCACTATAAGATTCACAAACATTGATACAGGTTTCTCGGGGCTTTTTGTAGACTTTTCACCAAAGATACAGCAGATAATCAGAATATCACTGTAATTTAGAGCCCTAATCTAGAATATTCTTGTGACTGTACAAACACTGTTGGGATTTTAAAGTTCTTCCAATACATCCCATGTTTCACACAATTATGGTGTATTGTTCTGAATGATACATCCCGGGAGGAATCTTATCATGATTTTTCAGAGTGTCACATTGTGACTGAATGCCGGCATGCAGCTCTGCAGCTCAGTGCAGTAAAGAAACCCCCTTCAGCCGACCCCACAGACATGGCCACTTCCTTTCCCCCCTCACCACAATGCCATCAGCATTAAAACTCCCCGCCACTCTCAGCATCAAATGTAAGAATTCAACAGCAGAAGATAGAATGGGAAGAAAAAGCTTTGTTGGACTTGATGAACTATGGGAACAACCTTATTTCATTCCATTGTCCCCATCTCTCATCAAAATTATGCTGTTGAAGGAGCAGTGAAGCTCATAGTACTCACAATTATTTGCCATAAATAGAGTAGCAAGTTCAGGTAAGGAGCAGGTATACAGTTAAATGCAAATACCCAAAATTTGCTGTCCAAGTTTGTTTTATATGTGGTTCTGTCTCTTTAGGACAGCATAGCAGAAGGGAGACACCTGACTTGAGAAACAAGTAGGGAACCGAGAGTGAGTGACCACTTCAAAAGTCCTCTCTTGGGAAGAATATATTTGGCAGCCATGTAGTTAACATCATAAAGCCAGTCTCCAGAGCAGCCTAAAGCTGCAACTCTTGTACCCAGTTCCTCTTATCAATAAATACCTTTTGTTCCCAACAAAGATGGCAGATATGGCAAAAGAGATTCTGAAGAGGTTCTACAGTACATCATGGGCAAAACAGTAACTAGGAGAGAATAAGGCTTCTTAAAAATCAGTAAGGTCATTTACGTGTGGAACCACAAGAGAGGGTGAGATCCTAAACGAACATTCCTACCAGTATTTACTGCGGGGAAAGATGTAGAAGTTAGGTAACAAGGGCAAATAAATAGTGAAGTCTTAAAAAGAAGAGAAGGTTCTAGTGATCTTAAAACATATTAAGGTAGATAAATTCCCGGGACTTGATTTCGCGTACATTCCAGGACATTTTGGGAAGCAAGGGATGAAATTGCAGGATCCCTAGCGGAGATATTTATATCATCGACAGCCACAAGTGATGTGCTGGAAGATTGGAGGGAGGAAAATATGTCATTATTTAAGAAAGGCAGCAGGGGAAAGCCGGAGAATTATAGACTGGTGAACTTAATGTCAGAGGCGGGTAGGTTGTTGGAAGTGATTCTGACAGACAGGATTTACATGCGTTTGGATAGCTTAGATTGGGGATAGTCGGCACAGCTTTGTACATGGGAAATCATGTCTTGAAAATTTGAGGTTTTTTAAAGGTTGGACAATATAGTTAATGATGGGCCTGGGAAATGTTGTTGAACAGAGAGACCTAGTGGTGCAGGTACATAGTTCCTTGAAAGTGGTGTCATATGTAGATAGGGTACTGAACCAAGAAAAGGAACAGGCCTTTTGGCCCTCTAAGCCTGTACCAACCATGATATCCTAACTAAACGAGTGTTTTGAAGTGGTGACCAAAAAAAAGATGAGGGCAATGTGATGCACATCAACATATGGACAATGTGATGGACAACATCTACAGTTGGACATCTGCTGCAAAAGGTTAGTGTGCACGGAGTTGGGGATGAGGTGTTAGCATGAATAGAGGATTGGTTGTCTAATAGGAAGCAGACAGTAGGAATCAATGGATGCTATTCTAGTTGGCAGTTGGTGACTGGTGGAGTGCTGCAGGGATCAGTGCTGGAGCCTCAACTGATTACCATTTACATAGACGATCTGGAGGAGGGGGCTGAGTGTAGGGTAATGAAATTTGCTGATGACATGAAGATGAGTGAAAAAGCAAATTGCGTTCAAGGTGCAGAAAGTCTGCAGAGAGATCTGGACAGACTCAGTGAGTGGGCGAGGACCTGACAGATGGAGTATAACGACAGCAGATGTGAAGTATCCACTTTGGTAAAAATAATAGTAGGAGGGATTATTATTTAAAAGGTGAAAAGCTGCAGCATGCTGCAGAGCAGAGGGACCTGAGGGTCCTTGTGCACGAATCGCAAAAATCCAGTCTGCATGTGCAGCAGTTGATCAAGAAGGCGAATGGAATGTTGGCCTTTATAGCGAGGGGGATAGAATATAAAAACAGGGAGGCCTTGCTGCAACTGTGCAGGGCACTGGTGAGGCCGCAACTGGAATACTGTGTGCAGTTTTGGTCGCCGCATTTGCGGACGGATATATTGGCCTTGGAGGGAGTGTAGAGAAGGTTCATTAGGCTGGTACCGGAGATGAGGGGGTTAGCCTGTGAGGAGAGATTGAATAGACTGGGTCTGTACTCATTGGAGTTTAGAAGGCTGAGGGAAGATCTTAGAGACATATAAGATAATGAAGGGGATAGATAGGATAGAGGTAGAGAGATTCTTCCTGCTCAGAAAGGATAGCAGAACTAGAGAGCACAGCCTCAAAATAAGGGGGAGGGGGACAGTAGAGTTGAGGAGGAACTCCTTCACTCAAAGGGTGGTGAATCTCTGGAATTCTCTGCCCATTGATGTGGTGGAGGCTACCTCACTGAATATATTTAAGTCACGGGTAGATAGACAAGGGAATTAAGGGTTATGGGGAGAAAGCGGGAAAGTGGAATTGATCCACATCAGATCAGCCATGATCTTGTTGAATGGCAGGGCAGGCTTGAAGGGCTAGATGGCCTACTCCTGCTCCTATTTCTTATGTTCTTACGCACATAAACTTTAGCAAGACCTTTGACAAGGTACTGCATGGTAGGCAGGTCAATATAGTTAGAAATCATAGGATTCAGGAAGAACTAGCCAACTGAGTATAAAATTGGCTTCTGGCAGAATACTGAGGGTAGTGATAGAGGGTTGTTTTTCACACTGTAACGAGAAGTGTGCCATAGGGATCGATTGCTGGGTCCATTGCTGTTTGTCATTTATATTAATGATTTGGATGAGAATATAGGAGGCATGGTTAATAAGTTTATGGATGATGCCAAAATTGCTGATGAAATGGACAGTGAAGAAGATTGTTTAAGATTACAAAAGGATCTTGATTCACTGGGCCAGTGGGCTGAGGTATGGCAGAATGGAGTTTACTTCAGATAAACGTGTGGCATTGTATTTTGGTAAGACAAACCAGGGTAGGACATATAGTTAAAGGTGGGGCCCTGGAAGCTGTTGTTGAACAAAGGGATCGAGGGTATGCGTTTTTAGTTGCTTGAAAGTGGCGAGTACAACACTGGAACAAGTTCTTTGGCCCTCCAAGCCCAAGCTGATCATGATACCCTAACTAAGCTTAAAAAAAAAGCTTACACAGTCTGTATCTGTCTATTCCCTCCTTATTCATATACCGATCCAGATGCCTCTTACATGTTGTAATGTGCCTGCTTCCACCATCACCCCTGGCAGCCATTCCAGGCACTCACTACTCTGTGTGAAAAACGTCCCCCCCCCCCACATTTCCATTAAACTTTCTCCAGCTCACCTTGAATCTGTGTCACGTTGTAATTGACACTTTCATTCTTGGGGAAAAAACATCTGACTATCCATCATAATAAAACTTTATCAGGTCTCCCTTAAGCCTCCATCTTTCCAGTAGAATCAACTCTAGTTTATTCAACCTCTCTTCATAGCCAACATTCTGGTGAACCATCCAGAATGTTGGCTATGAAGAGAGGTTGAATAAACTCGTGGTAAAAAAGACCATATTCTAATCTGATTTTTCTTCCATCCCTGTAGGTGGAGCAGCTGTTATTGCAATTATAACAATTGCTGTAAAATTACCAACAGGCTACAGACAGGATAAGATGTGAGTGCAATTAAAAATACCTTTTTGATAGGTTATACCAGGAATGATGGCTATCCAAGGACAGGCCTGTCACAATTTCTAGGATTGGAGATGAATACCAGGCCTTTAGATAACGTTTCTAAACTTGATAGTTTACCCAAAGCTAGGGTCTAAAATGGATGAAGTTTATCAATATTTTGACAGAATCCCAGATCTCCCCAAAAGTGAAGAGTAAGTAACAAGGTAAAGGGTGGCGCAGTGCTGAGCACTGCTACCTCACAGCTCCAGGGACAGTGCTTTGTTTCCCGCCTCGGGTCACTTACTATGTGGGGTTTGCACATTCTCGCTGTGTCAAATGGGTTTCTTCCAGGTGCTCTGGTTTCCTCCCACAGTCCAAAGATGTGGAATTGGTTGATTGGCCATGCTAAATTACTCCTGGTGTCTGGGAGATTAGTAGGTTAAATATGAGAAGTCGGAGGAATAGGGTTTGGGTGAGATTGTGTTTGGTGCAGTCTCGACGGGCTGAATGGCCTCATTTTGCACTGTAGCGTTTCATGAAAAATACAATCTTGCCTCAGTCCATCTCACCAATTTATTATTGATATTAAAAAATGGCCATCCAAATTTTCATCACAGCAACATGCAAATCTTAAATACCGTCCATCCCTCCATGCGAACACCTCCCAGAAACCTATCAGATACAAAGTGGATTTCAATGTGGCTGCCCACCTGCATCCCCCCAGCAGCATCAACGGCAAATGGTGGGGTGGAATTTGGCAGGAGGCTTAAAAATTAACAGCGGGAACTTCTGATGCTGCCCAGCATGGAGACCAGCAAGAAATTGATTTGCATCCTCTCAATGACCTCTACTACTTCCTGGGAGAAAGAATGCTAAAGATTCAACACTTTTTGAGAGAAGAAATTCTTCCTCAAATCTGCCTTAAATGAGGAACCCCCCTGCCCTGCCCCACTAATTCCATCCCTTCTGGGTCTACACTCTGCCATGAATGGAAACATCTTTCCTATACTTACCCTGCTTAAGAACCTTATACTTTTCAATCATCATATCGCTCTCATATTGCTGAACTCTAAGGAGTACAGACTCAACAGGTGGGATTCTACCAAAAGAATTCTGTGTCTAATTCATGTAAAAGATGGAGTAAATTCTGCTGATTTATCTTCCATGAGATTTTCAAAATAGATTTCCCTCACTCTGTGCACTGCAGAGTTCACGAGTGTGAATCTCATTATAAATCAGGTGGCGGGCCTATTCCTGCAGGAGAGTTTGGTAGCATTGTGCTGAACGGGCCACTGCGCATGTATTAATCTGTTAGCTCCAATATCAGTGCATACGCAGTAGTGCCACACTACCAGTTTGCCAATCGCTGGCCAGCCCTGCCACCCCATAATGCTGGCCTTCTGACCACTCCCACCTACCTCCCTGCCAGCCTGATCGCTGGCCCCCACACATGTCAGGGCCAGCCTGATCCATCTCCCTGGCCCGCCTTGATCTCCCTCCCCCCTACGGTAGATCGGATCTCCCAATTCCCTTCCCCCTCCACCAGCAGCCACAAACCCTCCCACCCTGAGTTCTGAACCACCGCCCCTCCTCACCACACTCTCAACTGCCACCCCCAAGTCCCAATCTCCCAATCCTGGCAGGCTAATCCCTGCCCCACCCACCCTTATTCCCAGCCCCAGTCGCTTCCCTCCCTCCCTCTGTCACTGATCGCTCTGCAAAGTGGCAGTGGGACCTCCTCCCTCTCCTCTTCTCTCCCACTGATCACCACCCCTATAGGCTCCGTCCCCAGGCCTGATGCCCAGTGGGCAGTGCCAACGTGCCCTTGGACATTTCCACTTTGCCCCCTTGAGCAGTACAAGGGGGCCAAATGGGCACCCCTCCTTAGCTCTAACTTACTTTGGGGGGCCTGTATGGCCCAGCTTTGCTATAGCGGAGTCCAGCTCCCTCCAAGTGTTGAGCTGTTGTAAACCCTACTGGATTGAAATACATCTGGGGGGAGGGGAGCCTCTAGTGGGCATGGAGACTCAGTCCTGGGCCCATTAATTAAATGTAAAATATATTACAATCAGCATTTACATAATCTATACAGCTCTGCACTGATTCCTGGCCCAGAGTTGACGGTACTGGAAATCTGGCAGTCAGAGACATGCAAAGTCATGGTCCCTAGTGGGGTGCCTGCTAAACGGTCTTCACTTGAGTGTTTCAGTCCATTCCAGTACACTAGGAGAATTGCTGCCTATCTCTTTAATCTTTCCTCATATGGCAGTGCCTCCATACCTGAGATCATCCTAGAGAACCTTCTCTGCACTGCCTCCACTGATAATATATCTTTCCTTAAATAAGGAGACCAAAACTGTATATAGTATTCTAAATATTGCCTCACTGGTATCTTGTACAGTTTCAGCAACATCTCTTTATTCTTGTACTCCAGCCCCCTTGAAATAAAAGCCAGCATTCCATTTGCCTTCCCTATTATCTTCTGCTTCTGTATGCTAGCTTTCTGAGTTTCATGAACAAGAAACCCCCCACGTCCCTTTGTGCTACAGCTTTCTGCAGTCTTTCTTTAATTAAATAGTATCCACCTTCTCATTCTTTCTTCCAAGATGAACAGACTCTCATCCTCCCACACTGAACTGCATTTGCCAATTTTCTGCCCACTTATCACATGTCAAACGCTCTTTGTAAACTAATTCCTTCCAACAACTGCCCCCCCCCCCAGTTCTTAACAATTTATTTCAATGCCTTCTCTAAGATACCAAAGTGGTCTGAAACACTTATAGCTTCTTGGTTTCCTTCTTCAAATATAGATCTGCTTTGAGGAAATCTCTTGAGATTGACGTAAATCTGGATGTTTCTGTTTGGCAGTGGAGGGAAATTGTTGTGTCACTCAACCTAAACTCATTTTTGAGTTTCTTTGCTGGGTCATGCCACATTTTATCATAAATTAAGAGTTTATGCATTACAATTATAATATGGTTCACTGTAATATATGAATATTTCAATTTCAGCTGCTGGCTTGCTACTCCCGAGGGTACAAATGCCAATTTTTTCAGTGGAGAAAACGTACTTTTCTGGGCATTCATGTTTCCAGTTGCTTTGATGCTTTTGCTGAATTTCGTGATCTTCGGTTTCATCATGTCCAACATAGTTTGCAACAAGAAAAACCTGAAATCTTATAGAGGGTGAGATTTCGCTATAGTTTACATATTTCTCTGGGTTTCACATTGTAGCTCACAATTCAGTGGAATCTGAATAAGTAGTATATACAACAATGTAAGTTTCCTTAACAGGTGGCTTCCCACCACTGTGGAGTCTGAGATTAAGAATTTGTTAAGACGTTTAGCATGTGCAGCACTGTAGTAATATTAATATGTGAATTCTTAATGAATTGATATAACATTTAAAATCAATTAGTTGAAATAGCAAAATGTGAAATGTAATATAAGCATGGTTTTAATATCATAAATGCTTCTGATGGACTTAAGAGGCAGGAATATGCTATATAGCACATTTATAGTTAAGGTCCCAAATTAAATATGTCATGCAATAGGCTGAATTTTTGCTACTGGGCTTGAAGGTGCCTTGGATCAGGAAATTTCTTAGCCAGTAGAACTGTATCAGTTTGAAGAGTCCAGTTAGACCTGATTTTATGCTCTGGGGTTTCAAGGCAGGATTCAGGCTGATCAACCCTGGAAGCAGATTGTAGGTGGCCATAGGGCCAGCTGAAGTGGGTTAGTTAGTCCCACCTTGACTCTCTGGAATTTGATGTCAGTGGTTTTAGAAGCTGTTAATGCTCTAGCCCTTACTTCTCATGCCCTTTCACCTTTCTTGGCATCCCAAAGTTCCCTCATTGTCAAATCATGCCACCCATGGATAGAAAATTAACTATTTTACTATGGTTGTAAGTAATCAGCAATATATTCAAGGCCAATTGCTGCCTCACATGTCTTCAGTGTTTTATCTACACTAGCACTCAATGTGAATTAAAAAGTAATTCCATAGCTACTTACCCAACAGCCACCTTTCACAGATTTCAGGAACCTGTGGCGATGAAAATTGATCATGTCTAATGCTCTCACTTGTACGTTCTTGATTGTGAAAAAAATTCCATTCATAAAACCTATTCAAAGTTTTTATATCTCCACAACTCTTCAATCTAAACAGTATCCAAACCTACAGCTGATCTGATTCAAAATTGAATTTAACATGAGCTGGAAGCCTTCAGAGAAGCTTTGTTTATTTTCTCCACAATTTGCTGTGAAACTTAAGCAAGAAACAGGAAAAAATTTTCCTTATGATTATATCTGTGTTTAATTTTGGAATATAACTGTGAAATCTGCAAACAAAAGTTCTTACAACTCAAAATAAATACTTGTACGTTGAACATTTCCAGGAGATATGATATAACACCATGAATTTAAATGAATGTACATCTTTCTGTTTGTCTTTCACATGTAATTATATGAATTATAATTTGGGAGTTATTTATATTTATTTTCTCTTACAGGAACTTTAAGACAACTCTCCGGAAGCACTTTGTTTCAGTCTTTGCTAATACAGTGACATTGGGTTTGTGCTGGGTCACTGGTTATTTGATGCTTATCAAAGCAGCGTACGCTTTTTTCAGCACCATTTTTTGTATACTAAATTCTCTACAGGTAAGAATAAAGAATGATAAAACACCAACTTCATAGTAAGAGGAATTACAACTCTTAAACTCTTTCCCAGCTCCAATTAGTTGGACTGATGAAACATCATCGTCGCCTGAAGCATTAACTCCTTTTCTCTCCACAAATACTGCCTGACCTGCTGAGCATTTCATTCCTTTATTTTAAGTTTCCAGCATTCTTTGTATGGTTTTATCAGCTGTCAAAGTTTCTTCAAGCTTTTTGTTCCAATTTTCCAGTCTTTTCTTTCACTGGCAATGAATGTGCTTCACTCTTTTCACTCCAGATGACCCGTAGTGCAATATAAACATAACATTAGTGGTTCCCATTTCAAGTTGTTTAAATTAACTGTGTAGAGGATTTGGTGGGTGGATAATGATGAAGCATTATAATTTGTAATGCTTGATTTGGGACAGAAATCTAATGGAGTACTTTTCTGCTCGAGTGTTAAGACCTGAAATATAAGAACATAAGAAATAGAAGCAGGGGTAGGTCATTGAGCCCCTCAAGCCTGCCCTACCATTCAATAAGATCATGGCTGATCTGTGGTGGTTCAGTACCACTTTCCTGCTTTCTCCCTGTAACCCTTAATTCCTTTGTCAGTCAAAAACCTATCCACCCTTGACTTGAACATATTCAGTGAGGAAGCCTCCACCAACTCATCAGGCAGAGAATTCCAAAGATTCACCACCCTTTGCGTGAAGAAACCCCTCAGCAACTCCAATCTGAACCCCCCCACCCCAATCTTGAGGCTGTGCCCTCTAGTCCTGCTATCTTTGCTAAGCGGGAAGAGTATTATGCTCTTCCATCAATAAGGATATATCAAAAGCAGCAAGTAAATTTAGGGCCAGCAGAACTTCTATGTCCAATACTCACAGCTCTTTCATCATGGAAACATTAGAATAGATTAGAATCCTCACAGTGCAGAATGAGGTCATTCAGCCCATTGAGCCTGCACCAACAACAATCCCACCCAGACCCTATACTCAAAGCTCCATGTATTTATCCTGCTAATCGCACTAACACTGAAGGCCAATCATCCTAACCTGCACATCTTTGGACTGGGGAAGAAACTGGAGTACCTGGAGGAAATCCACACGGACACTGGAGAACGTGTGATTTCCACCCAAGGCTGAAATTGAACCTGGGTGCCTGGTTATGTGAGGCAGCAGTGCTGACCTTATCTGAAAGAATTGCCAGCCTCCACAATGTCCCAGGCTCATGGCTGAGGTTATGTCAGAAAGGAAAAGCAGTATAATACCTTCTTCCATTGATTCCATTACAATAAATGTGATTAGAGCAAAAAGGGATCATGAAATGTGCTTGACAGACAGGAGTAAGGAGAATCCTAAAGCATTTTATTCATACATTAGGAATAAAAGAGTTGTCAGGGAAAAAAAAATCAGACCTCTCGGGGACAAAAGAGGGGAATTATGCTCAGAGCCCGAGGAAGGAGGGGAGATCCTAAATGAATACCTAAATGAATGTTCACAAAGGAGAGGGACATGTTGACTGCGAGTGTTTCAGAGGGAAATGTTGACCCGTTAGAGAAAATCTCCATTACAAGGGAAGAATGTTAGGTTTTTTAGGGAACGTTAAAACTGACAAATCCCCAAGGCCTGATGGCACCTATCCTAGACTACTCAGGGAGATAAGAAATGAAATTATTGCGCCTCTGACAGAGATCTTTATCTCTTCTTTGGACACAGCTGAGGTCCCTGAGGATTGGAGGATAGCAAATGTGGTACCGTTATTTAAGAAGGGTAGCAAGGATAACCTGGGTAACTATAAGCTGGTGAGCTTGATGTCAGCGTTAGGGAAATTGTTGGAGAGGATTTTTAGAGCTAGGATGTATGCACATTTCAAATGGAATAATCTTATTAGTGATAGACAGCATGGTTTTGTAAGAGAGAGGTCATGCCTCACAAATTTGGTGTTTTGAGAAGGTGACGAAAACAGTTGACTAGGATAGAGCCGTGGATGTCATCTATATGGATTTTAGTAAAGCATTTGACAAAGTCCCTCATGGCAGGTTGGTGCAAAAGGTTGAATGTCATGGGATAAAAGGAGAAGTGGCTAGATGGGTAGAGAATTGGCTTGGCCATAGAAGACAGAGGGTAGTAGTAGAAGGGTCTTTTTCCACCTGGAGGTCTGTGACCAGTAGTATTCCACAGGGCTCTGTACTGGGACCTCTGCGATTTGTGATATATAAATGATTTAGAAGGTGTAACTCGTATGGTCAATAAGTTTGCAGATGACATGAAGATGGCTGGACTTGCAGATCGCGATGAACATTATGGGAAAGTACAGAAGGAAATAGATAGGCTGGAAAACTCGGCGGAGAAATGGCAGATGGAATTTAATCCAGACAAATGTGAAGTGATGCATTTTGGTAGAACTAATGTAGGGGGAGCTATACAATAAATGGCAGAACCATCAAAAGAGGGACTTGGGTGTGCAAGTCCACACATCCTTGAAGGAGGCAGCACAGGTGGAGAAGGTAGTGAAGAAGGCATATGGCATGCTTGATTGTATAAGATGGGGTGCACAGTGTAACAATTGGCGTCTGATGTTACAGCTGCATGGAACATTAGTTAGGCCATATTTGGAATACTGTGTCGAGTTCTGTTCACTGCACTACCAAAGGATGTTGAGGCTTTGGAGAGAGTGCAGAGAAGGTTTACCAGAATGTTGCCTAGTATGGTGGGTCTTAGCTATGAGGAGAGATTGGGTAAACTTGGAAAGACGGAGAATGAGGGGACAAATGTGTATAAGGTTATGAGGGGGTATGGATAGGGTGAACAGTGGGAAGCTTTTTCCCAGGTTGGAGGTGACAAACACAAGGGGTCACAGGTTCAAGGTGAGGGGGACGAGGTTTAACTCAAATATCAGAGGGACTTACTTTACACAGAGGGTGGTAGGGGCCTGGAATGCACTGCTAAGCAGGATGATGGAGGCGAAGACACTGGGATCATTCAAGTCTTAATCTGGATAGTCACATGAGCAGACTGGGAATGGAGGGATACAGAAAAATGGTCTAATTGGAGCAGTGAGCGGCGCAGGCTTGGAGGGTCGAAGGGCCTTTTTCCTATGCTGTATTATTCTTTATTAGCCTTGCTTAGACACAATGTGAACATAGATATGTTTTGAACACTTGAAAATATATTTATTTTAAAAACTGTAACAATGGAAGGGAAGATACAGTACTTAAGAAACTTTTATCTTCAGTTTGTGCAATACTAATATCTTGATATTATTTGTGCTTCAGGGTGTTTTCATCTTCCTCTTGTGTCTTATGCATTTGAAAGAATTTCGAGACAGGATGAAGCAGCCAATGAATATATTCAAACGAGAGAAAAAGTCCAATTTTTCAATGAGTAGTCTTATCATTAAAGAGAATTAACAGGCGACAGTTGTATGAAAGTTATAACTTCTGGATGTTGCACATTTGTTCAGTCTCTCCTGAGATTACCCTCTCAGGATCCTTACTGTAATTTTACTTTATTTTTACATTAAGAGAAGATAAGTGAATTGCCACAGCTTTGATATCAATGGTGTTAAAGTGAAATATCAGCAAAAAAATTAAGAACAGGAGTTAGTTCTGCACATCATATTTTGGGTTTATTTCGGTGACCCTTGCAGCTGAAACAAAAGCATCCCAAAGAGCAGTAAACCACCATAATGTTGCAAACAGCCTACTCCAGTGTAGGCAACCCTCCAGAATTGTTCTGACATCTCCAGGAATTGAAGCCTAATCTCCAGAATACTATGGTAAACATCATAGGTTCATTAAAAACAAATCATGGTTTAAATTTGAGTTGAACGCTTCCATTCATTAGTTATAAAATTATTTTCTGTTGACAAGAGGAGGTTGACTATTATGGAAATTGACTTATGAAGAATCCAATGCTGTGGAACATGGGGTAGTGTGGTTGGAAGTAGGAGATAATATGATGGCACATCCAGATGTTCATTCAACCAGGTTGGCAACCTTCGTCTGCTACTTAATAGCATGCTTATGTACTTAATTTCTTATGTCATTAAAGCAGAATCTTGAAGCTGTGAATAAATCAGTGAATACTATATAAAAAAAAAAATCAAATGTCCATACAAAAAATCTGAGATCTACTTAATAAGGGGAATATGACTACTTTTGCGTTATTATAATACAATAATATTTTGAATATTCACTGAGTAAAATTGTTCTTACTTGTGATGACATTGTATTGTGGATTGTTAAATAAAGTATTGTAGTGTTGCACCTCTGTTTGAATCAGGAGTATTTTACTCACCAGCTTAGCAGCTACTTTAACACTTATGGTCTGCCTGTGTTCCTGGGAATAACTCCCACCCACTTTTCACATGATCTCATATATAGCTGTGCCATCATATTCTCACATAAACACTTGATCTGCATCTTTCCTGCTTAGTTTGAACATCCAGTGTGGAATAGAAGATGACATACATATCATTGTGTAACATACATGTTAAACTAGCTAATGAGGCACAGTATTTACATATATAATGAGGCACAAATTGAGCCATTGTACTGTTGCATAGCCCATTGCGTTTCCTTCCCAACTCCCCTCCCAATCTTTTCATAGAACCCTACAGTGCAGAAGGAAGCCATTTGACCCATTGAGTCTGCACTGGCCACAAACCTGTCCAGACTCTATCTCCACAGCCCATGCATTTACACTAGCTAATCCCTTTGACACTAAGAGGCAATTTAGCATGGCCAGTCCATCTAACCTGCACATTTTTAAACATGTCTTTTCTTGTAGAATGTTAATTCTAAAGCCAGTTTAGCCTATGTGATAATGAAATCCTGGAATGCCATGTCTGATTTACTCAGGTGCTGTTGGTGGTGTTGTAGTCTTACTCTGTCCTGTGTCCTAAATGTGAGTGATCCGGAATATTATGTCAGCGTGTTCTGTGGGTGTAGGGCTTAATTTGCTGACCTCTGGACAAGTCTGCATGTCTGTTGGTGCAGTGAGCCTGTGCCATAGGCCCAATGCCTGAAGTGCTGTGTCATCTGTTTTGCTGGTTCTGATCCATGTAAAATGCACTGCTGGTTGTGTACCTAGTGGGCACCATCTAAGGCTATCACATAGCTTCACTGCAGGGCATGACTGTGTAGCACTGCCACATGATCATGGACTTAGGTGATCTGGATCCTATCCCTTTGACCAGTTAGAGGGCTGAGTCTTGATTGTAGTGCATTTGGTTTCTCATGGTTGAAGTGGTATGAAATGAGTAATCATCTCCATTAAGGGAACATGTCAGTTTGGACTCAACAGGTAAATGGAGAGTGGTTCAGAGATTTTGAACACATTTTTCCTACCGTTTCACCAAATCAAATGAGTGGGTGAATTTTGTGAAGTATTTCATTGTTTCAAAAGATTGTTGCTGTGACATTATTGAAACATTCTGTTTGACCTGCTTTAGGGGCAGCAAGATAAGGAGAGTGGCAAATGTAGCAAAGGAAGGCAGTTAGACGAGAGTGAAAGAGGATGGAGAAAAAATTTCACACCATGAGAATATTCAGGAATTGAATTTTCAACACAAACTTTGCCAAGGGGCTGTGTGTTAGGCAGCTGCTAAAACAGCTTGGGTGACAGTCCAAAGTGAAGCTCTGTCAGTTCTGTCCACAGATGTGGATTGTAGATATCCCCATATCATCACAGGCACTTATGTCTGCCTGACATCCCTCCTTCTGTGATGTCAGAGTAAGCATTCTCTGGAGCACCTGGACCTGAAGGGGCCTACAGGTGTAACAGGAGAGGGCTGATGTAAGCAGGGGTGAGGGGGATGTTTGGAAGAGCTGGAGAGTGCCAAAGTGTCCCGTGTCAGAGGCTCCTTGGAGTGTTCGATGGCCCCGGGTCACCCCATGGGATAGAAAGACAGTTGCAGTGGGTTCCAGAAGCTGTATTACCGTCTGGTGATGCCAGTCCTGAACGCCGGCCAGTGCCTGATCTTTGCTGGCAATACCATCAGCCATGGCCTGGTGTGAATGGGCTAAGCTCTGGTGCATTGTTGCAATGGGCCCTGCTGTCCAGCGTCTCAGCCATGAATACCTTGAATTTAAAATTTATTAATGTTACAAGTAGATTACATTGACACTCCAATGAAGTTACTGCAAAAAGTGAAGTGTGAGCCAAGTCTTGGATATCATGATAACAAAGCCCTTCTCCCTGAAGAGGATAAGGACTTGTAGCTTGTGCAAAGCCCCCACCCATCTTCCCACACTCCCCTTTACTGTGTGCTAACATGTCCTATGGGGCAAGAAACTTCAATGAATACGTAAGTATGCTCATCTGGTTCCCATCTCACTGGGCAGAAACCAGATTACGTTCGGGAGTGGGGGCTAGGAGAATCCCAAAGGGGGATCCCACTCGTGCTAAAAGCACTATTTACCTCCCCCACAATTCTCTGATCCCTCGTGGCCCCAGTGTAATCTGCACCAGGAAAAACACAGCTGGAAAATTGCCCTGTTATGAGTTTAGCCATTTTTGACTACTGTTGTCAGTAGAGGTGTTAATCGATCTGGTTTATATCAATGATACACAAGAGATAAGAACCTAAGAAATAGGACTAGGAGTAGATCATATAGTCTGCTGAGCCTGCTCTGCCTTTCAATATGATTATGGTGATTGTCATCTTCAACTCTACTTTCTCACTTCCTCCCCATATCTTTTGATTCTCTGAGACACCAAAGATCTCTCTGTTAGTTTTGGATATATTCAATGTTGCAGAATCCACAACCCTGTGGAAGAATTCCAAAGGTTGTCCATATATAGTGAGACTGCTGGTAACACAGTGGGCTGGATTCTCACCTGTAGAATTCACCATTTCCGCTGTTCAAAATTCTCCATTCTCGTTGGCACCTGGGGCAGGACATGCCAGACTGGAGAATCTCAGCCAGTATAAAGATGACCCGAATTCCCTGATCCCACTCATCCTGCCACTGTATTCAGCGAGGACAGAGAAGGAGGCCCACAGCCAAATCTCCACTCATAGCAGGGAGACTGGAGAATCCAATAGGAATTCCAGCCTATATTTCCAATGTGACTGAATACAATTGAACTTTCAAAATGAATAGAAAATGAAACTTTGAAAAACCCTTTTTTCATGAAGACTTATCAGTAGCAAAGAAACTTAAAATTTCATAAATATCTTGTATAAGTTAATTTTTAACCAGGTTAAATGAATATATTACAGGAGAAAGTCCGTTTGGAAATTTGAATGAATCAAATTATGGAACATAAGTCAATAAATATTAAAAGAGCATAATAAAAACATATTTATCTGGCGTTTGAAAGACAACCTTCAATGCTGCATTTACTCGACCATCGCTTGACTGTTCTGTCTGTAACTGCAATAGTTTTGGAAACACTTCTTTAGGAAGACTTTATGCTGTAAAACTACAATGGCGACATATCCTAAACATTTCTGTGTGCTTACCTTGCAATTTCTGGTAAGATTGCTCATTTTTGTTCTGTTGAAACACTTAACTGTTTTTGCTTTCATTAATGCTCTAAATACTAAACATTATACAAGTATATATTAATTTTTCTTTAATATGCTTTGCAAGTGGGCTTAAAGCTAAGCTCCCTTGAAATACTTTCAATGGTTGATTGTTGATTCTTCTTAAATTCTTTCAGGGAATGTTGTTGTTGGTGGCAATGCCTACCCTTATACCCATTCCTAATTGTCTTTCAGAAGGTGGTATGGGCTATCTTTTTGATCCAGTGCAATCCAAGTGATATAGACCGAATCAGAGTGCTATTTGGAAGCACATTTCAGGATTTAGATCCTGAAATACTGAAGGAGTGGTGATGCAGTTCCAAGTTAGGATGATTAGCATCCTAGTAACTTACTGCCCTCAAGCTGCCCTTGCCCTTCGAGGTGATAGAGATCATGGAGGGGGAATTTTCCAGGTATCTGTTGCACGTTTCTGGTCCACAGGCAGCACTTGCTGTTAGCCGGTGGGGAATCCTCTGGTCCTGCTGCTGTCCATGAGGTTTTTCCACTGATTCTGCTCCACGTGTTCAGGAAATCCTTGGTGGAAGTGCGCCTTCAGCAGGACTGGAAGATCCTGCTAGCATGAACAGCCAAAAGATTTTGCCACGTGTGTTTGGAAGGAGAAAGCAAAGGAGTGTTGAGGGTTACTGTATTATTTCTTGTACTGCAGTGCCATTGTGCGTTGATAGCAAAGGGAGTAAATATTTAAAATATTGGATAGGATGTCCATGAAGTGGGTGCATTATCTTGGATGGCATTAAGTTCCTTGAGTATGTTTGGAGCTGCATTCATCTCGGCAACTGGAGAATATTCCATCACTCTCCTGCCTTGTGTGTTGTTGACGTGAACAGGCTTTGGGGAGTCTGAAAGAGAGTTACTGACTGCATGATTCCTCAACTCTGACCTGTTCTTGTAGCCACAATATTTACCCGCCGGATCCGGTTATGTTTCTGGCCAGTGGCAATCCCCAGAATCTTGAAGTAAAGGATTCAGCGATAGTAATGGCCAGAATTCTCTGATCTCACCTGCGGCTGGGATTCTCTCCCACTGCAGTGATGGCGATTTGGCTGAGTGCCTGATTCTCAGTTCTTGCTGGCAGTGCTGGCGGGTGTCTGACATTGGAGAATTCTGGTCAATGTCCTTTAAGGTTAAAGGGAAATGATCAGATTCCCTATGTTGGTGATTGGCACAGCCTGGCACTTGTGCAATATTAATGTTATTGCCAGTTATAAGCCTGAGTCTGAATGTTGTCCGGGTCTTACTGCTGGAGGCACAGACTATTCCAGTATCTGATGAGTCATGAATGGTACTGAATACTGTGCAATTGTCTGCAAACATCCCCATTCCTGACCACATGATAGAAGGAACATCACTCATAAAGTGGATGAAAATTGTTGGGCTGAAGACATCTGAGTCATCTGAATCCTAGGAATGATTCAAATGTTTGAATTAGTGTTTCAGTACTTGTGGGGGTGATACTCCAGTCCCATGCACTCATGCTTAGATTGTGCTGGGGCTGCAGGGGGCTGCAGAATTACATGGGAGGGACAATAGTACATTCAGTGCTGGGGAGAACACCGTTTGGGGTCTGTTTGTGGAAGGACAGGGTTACATCCTCTTGGTGATGGTCCAGTTGCTCTATTACTAATGCACCTGTCTTTGATCTAGAAATCTCCAGTTTCAAATGCCACCCCAGCACCCCTTGATAATCACAGAAGGAAACTATTAGGTTCTTAGCTTACAAATCAATTATGAATCAATTAATAATGAATCAATTCAATTCCAATTCTCCAATGGAAAGAGTGTGAAGATATGAATATAAACAAACAAGAATTGTTGATATGGGAGTAATGTAAAAGAAGCCACTCGGGAGCATTTAAACTAGTTTGGCAGAAGGATGGGACCCAAAGCAGTAGGGAGAAGTTTGAGGTCAGCACTGAAGTTAAAGAGTGCACATTAAGCAGTAAAGGCAATGTCAGTAATCCCAGTATCAGGCAGATCAGGCAAAAGCACGACAAAGAGCAAAGGAAGCCCAGTTTAAACTGCATTTATTTCAATGCAAGAGACTCATGGGCAAGGCAGATGAACTCAGGGCATGGATGTGTGCGTGGGACTGGGATATTATAGCAATGACTGAAACATGGCTAAGGGAGGGACAGGACTGGCAGCTCAATGTTCCAGGGGACAGTTGCTACAGGAAAGATGGAACAGAAGATGAGAGAGGAGGGGAGTTGCACTTTTGATTAGAGAAAGTATCAGGGCTGTACTGAGAGGAGATATTTCTGAGGATACTGCCACTGAGTCTGTATGGGTAGAACTGAGAAATAAGAAGAGGGAAATCAGTTTGATAAGGTTGTATTATTGGCCCTTAGATAGTCAGCAGGAAATTGAGGAGCAAATATAGAAGAAGATTACAGATAGCTCCAAGAAAAATAGTGTGGTAATAGTTGGAGATTTTAACTTTCCCAACATTGACTGGGACAGCCATAGTATTAGAGAGCTGTATGGAGAGAAATTTGTTGAGTTTATTCATGAGCAGGTTCTCATTCAATACATGGGTGGCCTGACTAGGGAGGGGGCAAAACTTGACCTCCTCTTGGGAAATAAGGAAGGGCAAGTGACAGAAGTATTACTGAGGCATCACTTTGGGACCAGTGACCATGATTCTATTAGTTTTAAGATAACTATGGAGAATGATAGGTCTGGAATTCTAAAATTCTAAATTGGCAAGGCCAATTTTGAAGGTATCAGGCATGAACATTCAAGAGCTAATTGGGAGAGTCTGTGGAAATGCAAATGGACATATGTGGGAAGGCAAAGGGAAAGCAAAGGTAAGAGGCAGGATTTCAAAAGTCAGTTAACCAAGTTTAAGGGCACATTCCTCTTGGAGTGAAGGGCAAGGCTGATAGAAGTAGGGTACCTGGATGACTGGGGATATGGAGGCCTTGGTCAAGAAGAAGAAAGAGGCACATGACATGGGATCAAGTGAACCCTTTGAAGATTCAGGAGCTGTGGGAGAGAGAAATCAGGAGGGCAAAAATGGGACACAAGATTGTTTTGGCTGATAAGGCAAAGGAGAATTCAAAGAGCTTCTACAAATACATAAAGGTCAAAAGATTAAAAAGGGAAAGAGGAAAGCCTCTTAAGGATCAACAAGTCATCTATATGCAGATCCACAAGAAGGGGGTGAGATTCTAAACGAATATTTCTTATCTCTATTTACTGTTGAGAAAAGCATGGATGTTAGGGAACTTGGGAAAATAAATAGTGATGTCTTGAAGCGTGTACATAGTACAGAGAAAGAGGTGCTAGAAGTCTTAAAGTGCATTAAGGTCGATAAATCCCCGGAACCTGATGTAATGTTTCCCAGGACATTGTGGGAGACAAGGTAGAAAATTGTGGCTTCCCTACCCAAGATATTTGAATCATCGATAATCGGTTGAGGTGCCTTGGAGATTGGCGGGTGGCAAATGTTGTGCTTTGTTTAAAAAGAGCTGCAGGGAAAAGCTGTGAACTACATGCCAGTGAGTCTCACATTTGTGGTGGGTAAGTCGTTGGAAGATATTTTGAGTGACAGGATTTATAGGCATTTAGGGAAGCAAGGACTGATTGTGGACAGTCAGCGTGGCTTTGTGAGTGGAAAATCATGTCTCACAAATTTGATTGAGTTTTCTGAAGGGGTAACCAAGAAGGTAGATGAGGGCAGTGCAGCTGATATTGTCTACATGGATTTTAGCAAGCCTTTTGACAAGGTACTGCATGGTAGGTTGTTGCACATGTTAAATCTTACAGGATTCAGGGTGAAGTATCTAAATGAAACAAAATTGCCTTCTTGTGGTGGTTGCAGAATTGTTTTTCAAACTGGAGGCCTGTGACCAGAAGTGTGCCAAAAGGATCAGTGCTGGGTCCACTGATATTTGTCATTCATATTAATGATTTGGATGAGTATATAGGTGGCATCATTAATAAGTTTGCAGATGATACCAAGATTGGTGGCACAGTGGATAGTGAAGAAAATTATCTCCAATTGCAACAGGGTCTTGATCAATTGGGCGGGTGGGCTGATGAATGGCAGAGGGAGCTTAATTTAGATAAATGCAAGGTGAGGTAGTTTGGTAGATTGAACCAGGATAGGACTTAATTAATAGTAGGGCATTGGGGCGAGTTACAGAAGAAAGAGATCTAAGGGTATATGTTCATAGCTCCTTGAAAGTGGAGTCACAGGTGGACAGAATGATGAAGAAGGCATTCAGCATACTTGGTTTCATTGGTTAGAATATTGAATACAGGAGTTGGGACGTCTTGTTGAAGTTGTACAAGACATTGGTAAGGTCACACTTGGAATACTGTGTACAGATCAGGTCACCCTATTATTGAAAGAATATTATTAAACTGGAAAGTGTGCAAGGATGCTATCCAGACTTGATGCTTTGAGTTATAAGGAGAGACTGGATAGATTGGGACTTTTTTCTCTGGAGCATAGGATGCTGAAGGATAACCTTATAGAGATCTACAAAATAATGAGGGGCACAGATCAGCTTGATGGCCAATATCTTTTTCCAAAGGTATGGGGGTTTAAAACTAGAGGGCATAGGTTTAAGCTGAGAGGGGAGAGTTAAAAAAAAGTGTCCAGAGGGACAGTTTTTTCACTCAGAGGGTGGAATGTCTGGGACAAGCTGCCAGAGGTAGTAATAGAGGTGGGTATAATTTGTCTTCTAAAAACCAATTTCCCTGAACTGTTTCTGTGCCAGGGAGTAAACACCTAATTTATATAATTTTTCATTATAACTTAACCTTTGGAGTCCTATTAACATTTCCCGAATCCTTTCTTCCTTCTCTCCGTTCACTTGTTTATCCTTTCAAGTGTCTGATTTCAGAACTGGCCTATTTCAGCTATACAATCATGGTTTAATATAGCCCCTTTGTATATCAATGACTTCTATTGAATAATTGACATCAAATTCAGACTTAATTGGAAGGTCTGTTAACTCACTGTGTTCAGACAGGCCGCCTAAGATGGCAGTTTACAAAAGCACGCTGGGATAATTGGTCAAGTACAGAAACCAACAGGCTGCAGCTTAAAGGATAAAGAGAAAACAGGCTGCAGCTCAGATAACCTATTACACAGGAAATAGGCCATCTTAAAAACAGGGAATACTGTTTGGTCAAACATACTTGTTTACCAGACAAAAGGAAGCCTTAACCCCTTACTTAGGAAGGAGGTATGAGACTTATGCGCTTCCAATATATTAAGCTTTCCTACCTTTGTATTTTAGCCCTGTAGTTATAAAAGTTAATATTTGATTAATCTTTTTTGATTATCCTTTGTACTTAATCACTACATGTTTATGATCTATGTCCTTAAATCTCTTTGGAACACTAATATTTCTGGCTTCTTTACCATTTAGAAATGTATCTATTCTTTTGTGGTCAAAATGATGATCTTGCATGTACCTCATTAAACCTCATTCGCCACTGTTATCAATATCACTTTATATTTGTATGCTCTTCTCTATGCTACTGATTATCCCAATGTAAACTGGCTTTCTATTATACAGAAAATGCTGGAGAAACTCAGCATGTCTGAAAGCACCTACAGAGAAAGAATAGAGCCAGTGTTTCTCGTCTAGATGACCCTTCGTCAGAGCTGAAGAAGCATCATCCAGACTTGAAACGTTGGGTCTATTCTCTCTCCACAGATGCTACCTGACCTGCTGAGGTTTCTCCAGCATTTTCTGTTTTTGTTTCAGATTCCAGTTTCTGCAATATTTTGCTTTTGGCTTTCTATTATGTTAGTTACGTCATTAATAAATATGCTGAGTAGTTGGGGCCTTGTGACACACTGTTTGTTACTCTCTTTCCATACAAAAATTTGCAGCATTTCAGAGTCATTGTCTGTATATGAATTAACATCTACTGGTTTCCTTTTACAGATCTGGGTTACAGCAGCAACAGTTCAGACTGAGCCTATCATCACGAACACAACTGTTCACATGAACATGACTGTAGAACATGTTGACATATTTAACACTGAGAAATCTTCATCAACCCATCTGTCAACATTTTCACAAAAGCCAGGGTACACAACAATAAAGCAAAGATTTAAAGCAGAGAGGATTGGTGTCCATTCATTACCAGGTCATTCAAAGAAAATTGAATTTCAAACAAGAAGGGGTAAAGAGAATAAAGCTTTCCTGATAACTACAGCACCATCAGCACTGCAAGGAAACCAGAAAACAGCAATTAAACCTTTTGCACCAACCCTCCGAATTAATACACAGGGAGAAAACCAGACATCAATGAATACAACTTTCCCATCAATCAATGAAACAACTGAACAGAACAGAAACCAAACCTCACCTTCACTTAATGTTACAACATCAGCTCCTGCTACCAAAATGCAGAACAAGACCTCGCCCAATACAGCAAAGCCTGTAACTTCTAGAGGCCTGACAGGTACAGTAAGAAATATGAGCAAGGAGTGAAATATGTATTCTAGGATATGCACTTACTTATTTCATCTGTTCTTTTTCTTTTTCCAACAGAGTGCCAGTTCTTGTGTTTTGCTGAATGTCTATTTGTTGAACAATCCATACTTGTGGATGAGTATATGGGATCCAATGGGATTGGGGGTGAGAGATAGGTCTATGGCTGGGTAGGTTTTGATGTGTTCGGCACAACTTGTGGGCCGAAGGGCCTGTTTGTGCTGTAGTGTTCTATGTTCTATGTTCTTGTGTTGCCTGACGTTTGGCCAAATCTTAACTTAGCAAATGTGCACCTTTTTATTTCCTCTGCTGTTCATTTTAGTCCTTTTGATTCTCTCAACATCCATTTCTTGACAAATTTGTAGAATGTTTCAACCTTTTGTCAGTTAGTGCCAACTTAGCCAACATTAACCCATCCTCTGAGAACAACACCCTTGAGAACTTTAACTTGTATTCAGCAGTATGTCTATTTCACTTCTAAAGGATGGGCTGATTCACATTGATAATTTTAATGTTATATTTGCTCAGTAAGATTATCCATCCCTCTATGATCTGGTATTTCAGTGGATTCCAGATTGTTCTTTCACAAGCTGCACCTTCTTCACATCACCTCAAACCATATCAAATAATTGAATGAGAATTGCAGCATCTTTGGAGACCTAAAGAAGCATTCAGCCCATCAAATGGAACTGGCTCCCTTATAGTCATTGAGACATACAGCACAGAAAAAGACTATGCCAGTCAAAAATAAACTGCCTAACTATTCTAAACCCATTTTCCAGCACTTGGCTCATAGCCTTGTGTGCCTTGACATCACAAGTGGACATCTAAATAATTCCCTGAAAGAACATTCTGCTTAGCCCTGTTCCCGTGCCTTAATCTTGCATGATCTTTCTTTTCAGATAGCACCCAGTTCCCTTTAGAATACCCCCATTGAGGCTTCCCTCCACCATCCTCTGATGAAAACAATGTTTTCTCAGATTACTTCTACTCCTTTTGCCAATTATTTTGATTCTGTGCCCTGTGCCCTCTTATTCTTGAAGCTGTCTTGAAAGGGAACATTTCTCACTATTTGTCCATACTCCACAGGATCTTGAATACCTCTATAAAGTCTGTTCCCAGCGTTCTTTTCCCCGAGGAAAACAAACCGACTTCCTTCAATCTATCCTCGTAGTTGATCTTTTCGTGAGCCGACAGATAAGTGGAGCTGAGTCCACAAAAAGATCAACCATGAACTTATTGAATGGCAGAGCAGGTTCGAGGGGCCAGATGGCCTACTTCTGCTCCTAGTTCTTATGTTCATATAATCTTTTCTCTTCTCTCTTCTCTCTCCAGTGCCTTTGCATCCATCCTTAAGTTGGGGAAAAAGCAAGGAGCACAAGCCATTAATTATGCCAGATTTTCCACTCAGATAACAAGGTAACACTCAACTCTTAAGCTGGTGGCTACCTGGAAGTGTTGGTTTACTTGTAATTTGTAATTTGCTCTTTGGTGACTTTTAAGGGATATCTGGAAAAATACATGAATAGCATGGAAATAGAGGGATACGGTCACTGGAAAGGTAGGAGGTTTTAGTTCAGTCGGGCAGCATGGTCAGTGCAGGTTTGGAAAGCCGAGGGGCCTGTTATTGTGCTGTAATTTTCTTTGTTTTTTGTATGCTTCCCAAAACTGGATGCAATATTCCAGATGAGGCCTAACTAGTGTCTCATACGAGTTCAACATGACCTTCTGGAGTTTAATGTGGAAAAGTGTGAGGTAATGCACTATGGCAGAAATAATAAATGTGTAGAGTATAGGGCTAATGGTAGGATTCTTAGTAGTCTTGATGAACAGAGGGATCTTGGTGTGTATGTGCATAGATCCCTGAGAGTAGGCAGTCAAGTCGAGAAGGTTGTTAAGAAGGCATATGGAGTCTTAGCTTTTATTGGTAGGGGGATTGAATTTCGGAGCCGCAACGTCATGTTGCCACTGTACAAAACTCTAGTGCGGCCGCACTTGGAGTATTGTGTACAGTTCTGGTCCCCGCATTATAAGAAAGATGTGGAGGCATTGGAGAGGGTACAGAGAGGTTTACCAGGATGTTGCCTGGTATGGAGGGCAGGTCTTATGAAGAGAGGCTGAGGGATTTGAAGTTGTTTCCGTTAGAAAGAAGGCGGCTAAGAGGAGACCTTATTGAAACATATAAGATGATTAGAGGTTTAGATAGGGTGGACAGTGATAGCCTTTTTCCTCGGATGGAGAAAGCTAGCACGAGGGGGCACAGCTTTAAATTAAGGGGTGATAGTTATAGGACGGATATCAGAGGTAGGTTCTTTACCCAAAGGGTGGTTCGGGAGTGGAATGCCCTGCCTGCAGCAGTTGTAGATGTGCCAAGTTTGGTGGCGTTTAAGAGGTTAGTTGATAAGAATATGGAAGAGAAGGGAATGGTTTAGTTTGGAGGGGCATTGCTTTTTATATTGGTCGGCGCAACATCGAAGGCCGAAGGGCCTGTTCTGTGCTGTAATGTTCTATGTTCTATGTTCTTACTCATACTCAGTGTCCCTATTAATAAAGCCTAAAATAATATATGATGTATTAACTGTTCTCTCAACATGCTCCACCATGTTTGAAAGAAGCCATTCCATGCAAATCTTTGGTGTAGTTAAATGAGGATACCACTTTAAACTGACCAAAATTAAAGTTGCAACTATACAAGCAGGAACAGCAGAACTACATCAGTGAGGCTCTTACATTGATTTCCACACAGCACACAGTTGTAGATGTGCCAAGTTTGGTGGCGTTTAAGAGGTTAGTTGATAAGAATATGGAAGAGAAGGGAATGGTTTAGTTTGGAGGGGCATTGCTTTTTATATTGGTCGGCGCAACATCGAAGGCCGAAGGGCCTGTTCTGTGCTGTAATGTTCTATGTTCTATGTTCTTACTCATACTCAGTGTCCCTATTAATAAAGCCTAAAATAATATATGATGTATTAACTGTTCTCTCAACATGCTCCACCATGTTTGAAAGAAGCCATTCCATGCAAATCTTTGGTGTAGTTAAATGAGGATACCACTTTAAACTGACCAAAATTAAAGTTGCAACTATACAAGCAGGAACAGCAGAACTACATCAGTGAGGCTCTTACATTGATTTCCACACAGCACACAGTTGTAGATGTGCCAAGTTTGGTGGCGTTTAAGAGATTAGTAGATAAGTTTATGGATGAAAAGGGAATGGTTTAGGTTAGAGGGTCATTGCTTTTTGTTAATTGGTTGGCGCAACATCGAAGGCCGAAGGGCCTGTTCTGCGCTGTAATGTTCTATGTTCTATGCATGAAGCCACAAACTGAAATTGAAATTAAATTGTCATTCTACAATGACAAACCCATTCTACAATGTGGGTAGCGAATTAGTGATCTTTTGAAATCCACTTTATCTGCTCCAGTACATGGGTCTACTATATCTGTTCTTTCTTAAAAGCATTCGATAAGTTTGGTCAAGTATAATCTTAGTTTTTGGAATCCATGCTGACTATTCTTTATTCATTTTTTCCATAACTGCTTTGAAAGTTGTCTGTGTTATAATGATATAAGTACACCAATTGCTCATGAAGGATTGTGCAAAACGTTTGTGGGTTCATTTATTCATTCGAGGCACATGTGAACAGACAGACAGAAGTAGAAGGACAGAAAGTTTGAGGACATCAGAGCTATGTACATATGCTCTGCTCCAGGCCAAAGTGAAACTGAAGCTGAATTACATGAAAGTGATTTCATGCTGCTGTCCCTTAAAGGCATGTTTATAACTTTGAGTAAATCTATAATTATATTTTCTACCACTAATATTAATCTTAGTTTATAGTTCCTTGGAGTTGTTTTATTTCCCTTTTTAAATATAGGAATAAGATTAACTGTCCTTTAGGAAAAGAAATATTGTCTAATGAACTAACACCTCCGTTATCTTTTCTTTGACATATTTGAAAGAATTGACCGTGCACCCATTCACCGTTGTTCAACATTTAGTTCCATTCTTATTTATTCAATCATATCCAAAGCATCATTTGCAATGGTTTCTCTTTCTGCTCCCACATTGTTACTTCTGACATTTCCAATGATCTTTTCTTATTCATGGCAAGAAGATTCAAGTACAGAAGCAAGGATGCATTGCTGTAATTATAGATGGCCACATCTGGAATATTTTGTGAAGATTTGGTCTCCTTATCTGAGGAAATATCGTGGAACCCTGCAGTGCAGAAAGAAGCCATCTGGCCCATCGAGTCGGTACCGACCACAATCCCACCTAGGCCCTATCCCCATGTATTACCAAATAATCCCTCTAACCTACACAACCTAGGACACTATGAGGGAATTTAGCATGGCTAATTAAACTTAACCTGCACATTTTTGGACTGTGGGAGGAAACCCATGCAGACACAAGGAGAATGTGCAAACTCCACACAGACAGTGACCCGAGCCAGGAATCGAACCCAGGACCCTGGAGCTGTGAAGCAGCAGTGCTAACCACTGTGCTACCATGCTGCCCTCATATGTTCTTGAACTAGAGGGAGTGCAGAGAGTGTTTACCAGACTGATTCCTGGGACGGCAGGACTGACGTATGAAGAGAGATTGAGTTAGTTTGGGTTATATTTGCTGGAATTTAGAAGAAGGAGGGGGTGGGGCGATCATGTAGAAAACAAAAAATTCCAACCGGACTTGACAGATTAGTTACAGGAAGCATGTTCCCAATGGTGGGGGTGTCCAGAACCAATAACCACAGTCTGAGGATACATAGAAAATAGGAGCAGGTAATGGCATTGAAATACCTCCAGAAACATATGATGTGGATTCTACCTATGATGACCCATAGCCTACTAACACCAAAGCTTTGTCATCTCTTATAGCTCTCTTTTGTTTCATTACTTGTAAAATTCCACCTCCTTGCAGATTCAGGATTTTCAGCTTTACTGTTCCTCTCATAGTCACATTCCTTTCACAATATTTTTGATTTTTCCATGATATAACTGGCAAAGCCAACATGTATTTCTCACCCATATCATCTTTGTGAGGCTAATGGTATATGTGGTGTGGGTACACCTACAGTGCTGGCAGGGAGCCTGTTCCAGGATGTGTACCTGGTACCTCGGTCCATTTGAGGGTGTTTTATTTGAATTTTCTGCTGCAGTTTGATACAACTGAATGAATTGCAAGTTCTTTAATATTGTGTTCTGTACAGGCAATTAAGAGTTGCTGTTGGTCAGGGAGTTGGATGTAGGGGAGGTCAATAAGGATGATAGATTTCCAACCCTAACGGACATTAGTGAACAAGATGGGTTTTTAAAGTAGTTTAATGAGATTTTGCCAGCTGCTTTGGTGGCATTTGAACTCATGTTTCTGGAGCATCATTCTGACCCCTTGGATTATTAATCCAGGAAAATTATCACCATCCGTTATTCCTGTTACTGGTTATGCATGCTTCCTTAATTTACAAGTACAGAACACAATATTAAAGAACTTGCAATCAGGTGGATTTTACTTTTTCCCTAAATGACTGCATGTACCCCACAATGATAAGATCTCAGAATGAACTGACCCTTTTAATCAAATTTCTATACTATCCAAACTCGTTACGGTTTGAGTTCTCACAGTGCTATTGAGTTAACATGGTAGTCACTCTTGAGAGGTCATTGAATATTATCCTGAACTGCGATAGTTCTTGGATTTGTGGAGATTTCATGAAGTCTCTCTCCAGATACTGAGTCTCCCTGTCATGGGTCTTCCTGCTTTCATAGAGGTAGTTGTTGTTTCCTTTTGGCCAATAACATCCATAGATGATTGGAGAAACTGGAAGACCTTTGTGTTGCAGAACCTCCATGGCTGCTGATTCTTTGGAACTTCTTCATTGTGCCTAATGTTCTCAAAAATGGCATATCCCCTAGGAACAATAAATTTATTAAGAGTTTATTATTGTTCCTAAACCATCTCACTTACACAGTTAGAACCACTGGTGGACAAATTGATGATTTAGCTCTGGAGTCATGTAACTAGTTGTAAGTTGCTGATACCTTGGTGACTGAAGGAAAATCCAGCCCTCTATCTCTCTGAAGTGAACCGAGTTTCCTTCTTTAATATTGCTGCTGAGATTCGATATAAGCTTAGGTGCAACATGCATTACAACTGGACAAACCATTGGAAAATTGAATATTACAGAGTGCTGCAATACACAATAGGAGGACATCATGCACAGTTGTCATTTGCTGCATGCTGCATCATTTTGCATTGTGAAAACGACTCATATTTGATGCACAGGAGAAGGATGAAGAAAACGAAAGTAGCAGTTTTTTAAGCAGCTACGAAAGGTCCTGCTTCATGTTGAAGCCAATCCAGGGAAAGCCACTTGGAGCTGTGGTATGTGCAGCAATAATAAACAGACTCCTAAACAAAAACTCCTTGCTCCCCTGTGAATTAATCCGACTATCATGTTCCTCTTTTGATTATCTGTCAAGCTCTTAACAGAATTTCTCCTCTGCTCATCTTTCCTGCATACTTTTCCCCAGCCTGACCTGATTCAATGCACCCAATTTAAATCAATGTTAAACAGAATTTGATGACTATTTTGTCAGATTATCAATTTAAAGGAGGTAATTGGAGAGATACAGTGAATGCAGATAGATGTACTGTATGTGAAATTAAAGAAGGTGTTTGATAAATAAATATTTTCTTTATTCTCTAAGTTCATTAAAAATTGCAAGAATATTCATAAAGCTAATCAGTATTCCAATTATCAGAGGCTTATCATAAAAATACTTTAAAAACTTAGCCCAGCAGTAGGAAGGAAACACTCATCAAGTACAGTAACATTTAAAAACCATTAGTAGCTTCAGATAAAGTTGCTGAAGAAACCACATGCAAGTTTACAGACTCCGAAAGGGAGACAGAAATACCTAGGCATTGGTTCAGTAGCAAATTGAAGGGTAGTTTTTAATATCTTCTTTTCCTGCCACCCATCTCATCTCCACACCTATAACTGGGCAGGCGATGGCCTAGTGATATTAATCCAGAAACTCAGTTTCTGTTGTGGGGACATGGGTTTGAATCCCGCCACAGCAAGTGGTGGGAGTTTGAATTCAATAAAAAATATCTACTGTTGACCATGAAAACATTGTCAATTGTCAGAAAAATCTATCTGGTTCACTTATTCTCTTTAGGGAAGGAAACCTGTCATCCTAACCTGCTGTGGTCTAGATGTGATTTGAGCCACAGAAATGTGGTTGATTCTCAACTGCCCTCAGGCAACTAGGATGGACAATAAATGCTGGCCAGCTAGCAATGCCCATGTCCCATGAATGAATAAGGATAAAAGTGGAGTGAAAGAGGAACTAAAATGGCAGAAATGGAATGGCAGGCAACTACTCAGTTATTTATTATGATCAAAAATCCTTATATTTTTCCTTGTTGTCTTCTAGAGGCTATATCAGCAGAAGCTCCTACAATGATGACAACTCCAACGCTGGCAACTCCAACATCAACAACTCCAAGGCCAACAATTATAAAGGCAACAACACCAATGACAACAACTTCATGGTCAGAAATGACAACAACAACCCCTACGACCCCAACTCCAGGCCCAGCAATTACAACAACAACCCCTACTACCCCAACTCCATGGCCTAAAAGTGATCCATGTAACTCTAAGCCATGCAGAAATAACGGGAGATGCATGCAGACATTGGATGATTACGTTTGCATTTGCCATTCAAATTGGACAGGAAAAGACTGTAGTGAAAGTAAGTGTTAGAATCAATGGCTACTATTCTCCCAAATAGAATCTAAATTTCCAATATGCAGGAAGATGGAGTAAGTCTTGTTTTTTTGGCATTCTTTTCAGACTGAATCACTAACACAATGTACATTGCAAAATGCCTCAGTGAAATTCACTCTAGAAAGTATGGAGTGAGGCCAGTTTCCATGTGAGAGACTGATGGCATAGAGCTGAGTGAGTCACTGTAATATGTTGATATGTCAGAGTGGAGATTGGCGTGTGCGCAGTGGTTCCCCCATTGCTGGCCTCCTGATTGCTGGTTATCCTGACCACCCCCTCCGCCCACTTCCAATTGGTGGCCTCCCCAACTTTCTATGTTTGTACCACTATGTTCCCTTCCCCAGCCAACCCTAAACTCTCCGAACTCCTCACACTGGACAGTTCTGACCACCCTCCGCACTCACCCACCAATCCTGATAACCAGTCCTGATATCTCCACCTGCGACTTGCCCTTACTTTCACCCAGCAGTGCAGGGCTGGTCACCTCCCGATGACCAGCCCTGACACCTTCCCCCAGCAGCCTTGACATTCTCCAGCCTAATGACCAGGCTCAATTGCCCTCAATCCCTCCTTTCACTCTGGCCCTTTTGCAGAGAGCTCCATCCCTCTTGGCCTTGCCCTCTCGGCACTGCCTGCTGTCCAATGGGCAGAGCCAAGGGGCCCAGTGGACTGTGCCAGTTTTTCAATGGACAGTGCTAGAATGCGAGGTTGGCACTGCCCAAGGGACATCCTCCTTACTCCCTAGGAGCCTGAAAGGCCTCTGTTCCCTCCAGCAGAGTCAGGTGCCTGTTCCTCGTTAGTGAGGAGCAATCATAAACACCACTGGAGGGAACCATTCCTGGCGGGGGGGAGAGGAGGGGTGGTGGATGGAGACACTAGCAGGCCAGGAGAATCCCCCCAATCATACTGAAATGCTGATTTCAATATGATAATCAGCTTCGTGCTGATTTCAGACACAGAGACCGTAGTGTCCAATGTGAATCCGCTGTACTACTCGAGCAGAGCAGCGGGCTGGGAGAATCACCCACAATATGTTTCATCAAGAAGACAAGTTTTGTGACTGCTTACATTAAATTGTTTTGCTCTTTCGGATAAGTTGATTCCAATTTGTAAATGTATTCCTAACAATTCCACTGTTAAAGCTATAACCTTGACCTACATCTTTTAGAAGAAATTGAATTACATATTATTGAAAACATTAATCCTTATGTTAATAACAAAAAGTCTCATCCTGTAAATTTCTCTCATTCGTCTCTGCTCTCCAAATTTGTTCTTTGCTGTTCTCTTTTCATCTTCCCATTTGCCATTCTCTTGGGATGCCTCTTGAAATTTTCTCATTGCAATGTTTGTCTTTGACTGTTTTTCCATTTTATTCTCTGTCTTTGAGTATCAACCACATTGCTGTGGCTCTGGAGTCACACATAGGCCAGACCAGGGAAGGATGGTGGATTTCCTTACCTAAGGGATATTAATGAACCAGATGGATTTTTCTGACAATCAACAATGGTTTCATGGCCATTAGTAGATTCTGTATTCCAGATATTTTTTATTGAATTCAAATTGCATCGCCTGCTGTGGCGGGATTTGAACCTGGATCACCAGAATATTAACTGAGTTTCTAAAGTTAGCACCACTAGGCCATTGCCTCCCCTCTAGGATATTTTAGTCTAAAATTTCATTGTTACTCTCCTAGGATTTGATCATTTTATTTATAGCATTCTATGAAAGAGAGATTGGGACCAGAGTGAGGGAAATATTGTATTTGGGATGAGATTTGGACAAGACAGATAAATGCCTCCTGCCATTGGCTGTAACGTGGGTGGCTTTCTAGAATTTCCTTGCTGCCCCCTCTGCTGGGTGCTTCACTCGTGCCCTGTGTAACACAGACACCCACTACACTCAATTCGGGCAATCTGTTGGGCAGTATCGGAAATGAATGTTACCAGTATTCACTTTGCCAAGTTTTCACCAGATGATGCATCTTTGGAGTTTTGGGCCCATCCTCTTTTATCTCACGATGTGGAATTGCTGGTGTTGTAATAAGTAGTCTCATAACCCCAGGTTAAAATCCAACAGGTTTATTTGGTAGCATGAGCTTTTGTAGCGTTGCCCCTTCTCATTCACCTGATGAACAGTGAGTGAGAAGGAGCAGCATGCTGTTGTGAGACTTTTACTTCACTAAGATCTTAGCTAAATGTATGCACTGTAAACCTTAAAAAAGTCCATTAACGTTTACTTTTTAGATTCCCATTTCAACAATGCCCACTTGGTAATGATGGGTAGCTGTTGCCCATGGCAACACATCACAGAATGAATACATATCTTCAGCAGAAGGCAGCAAAGGTGATGAGAATAAAATCTATTTACTTTTCATCCAGCACAATAGAGGATATAAGTTGGAAATAATTAAAAATTTTACTGAGGAATTATTTTCTCTCCCCAGCTGCAGTCTGCAATCAATCTAGTTATACACTTGAAAAAAATACAGTGACATTTGACAAAATTATTTTGGGATCAATTGGATTTTCAAATGAAAAGTGTAAGGGAAACGGTTCAACTGGTATGTAAATTGAATTCATTACCATTTATCTTTCACAGTATTTATTACTTTCTTCTACACTGTGTATAATTATCTATTTACTTGATCACTGTATAACTTACTATTATAGCCCCCATTTTATGTGGATAGTCCTTAGGCAGAATTTTCCCAAACAATTTCTAAGTATCATGGTGAAAAAAAAGGTATCCTCCACATCAGTCTCTCAGGCATAGTCCACATCACAATTGTTTGGCACTCAGTGCAATGATGGAAGCTCAAGATATGTGATTTGCCCAGAATGGCCACAGCTCTGTGTCGTTAACAAAGGGGATTTGCATTTAAACACTTACAATATATCCACTGTCAGTCACGCCAGGAAGACGGTACTGTGTAAAGTAGCCCTGTGCCCACAGAAAGAGAACAGGATTGGCTGCTTGACAGTGTGGGGGAGAGGAAGGCCATCTTCATTCCCCAAGATGGTCAACGGTCCAGGGGTTGGGCCGGCTAGGTGACCCGGGAAGCGATGGCAGCAGCTGTGAGTGCCCACGCTGGAATCAGGGTCCAGTGCAGAAAGAAAATTAGCAACCTACAAGGATGAGTGTCCATCCCTCCAGAGCTTGGGGATATCCAAACTCTGCTTTTGTGCACTCTGCCTGGCTGTCATGCTCATACATGCATGATGTTAGCCATGTGGTCACAGACATCTGCTGTACAGAGAATGAAACCTCCTTCAATTAATAAAGGGCACCCTTTGTTTGTAGGCCATGCAGGGGGATGTGCGCGCCATTGACAGCACTCTGCACATGGGGCATCCTGGCGATGGCAGCGAAGGCTGCAGCCTGGACAGGCTGTTGGACCTGACCCATGTCAAAGTAAATGTAGTTGCCTCATGAACACACTTGTGTGCTGAGGACTGGAAAGTGCTGCGACGGTTACCCGCTCCGAGCACCTCACTCCCTCCCAGCAACCCATGTCCCCATGACTCTTGATGCTGTCAATCTAACGCTGTCCCCAGTGCCATGCACCATTTCACTGGGCTGCTACATCCTCGCCATGGCAGCCATGGAGACTGTAAGGATGGCTGCATGGAGGCTCCCTTTCAGAACCCTTGAAGCATAGACCTGTGTGTGCACATCTGCATGTCTGGTGCATTGGCTGGCAGTCCAGACAGAAGGTGGAGAAGCACCCTCATGACTTTCATATGATGGGTAACCATTGTAGGGAACAAAGAACAAAGAAACAAGGAACAATACAGCACAGGAACAGGCCCTTCAGCCCTCCAAGCCTGCACCAATCATGCGTTCTTAACTCGACCATCTGTTTGTATCCCTCTATTCCCAGTTTGTTCATATGGTTATTTAGACAAGTCTTAAAGGATCCTAGTGGGTCTGCCTCAACCACTTTGCTTGGTAGTGCATTCCACCCACCACCCTGCATATCTGTATTGGACCTTGCACCCCTTACCTTGAACTTGTGATCCCTTGTGTTTGTCATTTCTGACCTGGGGAAACCTTGGGAAAAAGCTTCCAACTGTCCACCCGAACTGTGCCCTTCACAATTTTATAAACTTCTATTAGGTCACCCCTCAACTCTATCTTTCAAGGGAGAACAACCCTATTTACTCAATCTCACCTCATAGCTAAGACCCTCCATATCAGGCAAAATTCTGGTAAACCTTTTTTGCACTCTCTCCAAAGCTTCCATGTCCGTCTGGTAATGTGGCAACCAGAACTTGACAGAGTATTCCAAATGTGGCCTAACCAATGTTCTACATAACTGCAACATCATATGCCAACTTTTATACCCTGTGCCCCGTCCAATAAAGGCAAGCATGCCATTTGCCTTCTTCACTACCTTTTCCACCTGTCCATCCAGTGTGTTGTGCTAACACCTGCCAAACTCTCTTGACTGTTAGTGAGGTCTAGGCTGGAATGTCAGCAATAAACTACTGAGGCTGTCCAGCAGACAGATGGCAGGGTAACCAGTGTGACATGAGTAGGGTTGGGAATCCACTTGGGTTGTTCATTGGCCAGGGGGAATGCATGTAATAGGAGCCCCAAACCCGAGCACCCTCAGACTGGCACGAGCCCCCTGAAATCTCTCCACCCATGCACGCCCCCAATCCCATTCTGCAGCATTGCAGTAGCTGCCACCCTCTACATCAAGTTGGTGCTCAGTGACACTCACCTCCTCACTCACCTTCACTACTGCTATGTCCGAATCACACTTTTAAAGAGCAGTATGTGAAGAGGGGAGTTATAGTTTGCAGAGGGACTTGGACAAGTTGCAGAGCTGGGCCGAGAGGTGGCAAATGGAGTTTAATGTGGAAAAGTGTGAGGTAATGCACTATGGCAGAAATAATAAATGTGTAGAGAATAGGGCTAATGGTAGGATTCTTAGTAGTCTTGATGAACAGAGGGATCTTGGTGTGTATGTGCATAGATCCCTTAAAGTAGGCAGTCAAGTCGAGAAGGTTGTTAAGAAGGCATATGGAGTCTTAGCTTTTATTGGTAGGGGGATTGAATTTCGGAGCCGCAACGTCATGTTGCAACTGTACAAAACTCTAGTGCGGCCGCACTTGGAGTATTGTGTGCGTTCTGGTCCCCACATTATAAGAAAGATGTGGAGGCATTGGAGAGGGTACAGAGGAGGTTTACCAGGATGTTGCCTGGTATGGAGGACAGGTCTTATGAGGAGAGGCTGAGGGATTTGAGGTTGTTTTCGTTAGAAAGGAGGAGGCTAAGAGGGGACCTGATCGAAACATATAATATGATTAGAGGTTTAGATAGGGTGGACAGTGATAGCCTTTTTCCTAGGATGGAAAAAGCTAGCACGAGGGGACACAGCTTTAAATTAAGGGGTGATAGTTATAGGACGGATATCAGAGGAAGGTTCTTTACCCAAAGGGTGGTTCGGGAGTGGAATGCCCTGCCTGCAGCAGTTGTGGATGCGCCAAGTTTGGTGGCGTTTAAGAGGTTCGTTGATAAGTATATGGAAGAGAAGGGAATGGTTTAGTTTGGAGGGGCATTGCTTTTTATATCGGTCGGCGCAACATCGAAGGCCGAAGGGCCTGTTCTGTGCTGTAATGTTCTATGTTCTATGTTCTATGTATGAAGACTGACATCTCACCAGAGAGATGGGAAACTTCTACGAGATTGGGCGATTACACTTTGAACTTGCTAATAATATTGAAATCCAGTCAATGTCACGCTAATAAGCTTTGTGCCCTTTATGGGCATGAAGCATTTGGCACCATTAAAGAGGGGCAGGGGCAATAGAGGGGTATTTGGCACCATTAAAGAGGGGCAGGGGCTATAGCAAGCCGTTTTAGATTTTTAGATTTTTTGGATTTGCAAACTATTTTCCCAGCTTGCCAAACACATCAGGGCACGATGAAGTGGTAAAATTGCATCCAGATTTAACACTTTTATCCTTGCTTCTGAATGAAAACTAATCTCTGTTCACTGATTCTCACCCATTTTTAACTGGGGTTGCTTCTTTGATAATCAGATCTCTGCTTCCTGATGTAGCTGAGAATTCCTGATCTTTGATGCTGGCAAGCATTATTGCCTCACAGTGCCAGGGACCTGGGTTCCATTCCGGCATTGGATGACTGTCTGTGTGGAGCTTACATGTTCTCACTGTGTCTGTGTGGGTTTCCTCCAGGTGCTCCGGTTTCCTCCCACAGTCCAAAGGGATTAGTGGCATAAATGTGTGGGCTTATGAAGATAAAGCAGGAGGTTGGCCTGGGTGAGATGCTCTGTTGAAGAGTTGGTGCAGATTCCATGTAATGGTAGATGCCATTTAAAATGCCAAATGCCATCCTTCTGCAGTGAGACCACTTTGTGAGATCTATAGTTTCTGCTGGCAGCACTGAGTTCTAATTATGTGAGGGTGAAGGGAAAATCAGATGATCAAATTTAATAAAAATCTGCAGGTAACCCACAACTTCAAAGAATGCCATGTCATAATTGCTTTATTATTTGCTGCTTTTCAAAATAAGCAAATGTCAAACATGTTTCCTGATTCTTGTGAATGTTTTTGCCACCAATTTCAAGTGCTTGTATCACATCTAATAGACACAATTACATTTGTTACCTTTTGTTGTTTATTAGCTGGTTTACCACTTGCATCACGATACTGTATGTACAACGGAAGCTTATATCTGACTACGCCAAATAAATTTGAATGTGGTATGGATCTGGCTGTTCTCAAAGTAAGTCAAGACATAAGCAATAAATTAATATAAACACAATTAAACCTAATGGGCAGAAATTTCCCCCAGAAATTTCTAAGAGTCATAATGGCGAGGAAACAGGAATGTTCTGCACCAGTCTCTCAGGTAAGCGACGCATTGCAAGCTTTTGACACTCAGTGGAAGAGCCTCCATGTAAATCACACAGTTATGGAGGCTCCAGGTGTATGAGTCGCCCAAAGTGGCCACAGCTGTGCATCGTCAACAAGGGGGAGCTGCATTTAAACCCAAACGATGCACTCAGTCAGTCAGGAAGGTGACACTGTATAGAGCAGTTCCATGATTTACAGAGGAACAGTAGGAGAGGGGAGGGCAGGGCAGGGCAGGGCAGGGCAGGGCAGATGAGATTAGATTAGATTAGATTGATAATTGGTTAGCAGGTTATTGCTGAGTAAGTGTTGCTTGATAGCACTGACAATGATACCTTTCATAATTTTGGTAATGATTAAAAGTATAATAGACTGATCGGACAGAAATTAACTGGATTGGATTTGTGCTGCTTTTTGTGAATAGTGTGTGTGTCTGGGCAATTTTGCCAGGTAAATGCCAGTGTTGTGGTTATCCTGGAACAACTTGGCTAGGGTTGTAGCTAGTTCCTGAGCACAAGCCTCCAATACTATAGCTGGAACAATTCGGGGCTCATATTCTCTGCTGTGCCCAGTGCCTTCAGCTGTTTTTGAAATCTTGTAGAGTAATTGAATTGCCTGAAGACTGGTGTCTGAGATGGAGGGGATCAGGTTTGATCATCTACTTGATACTTCAGGTCAAAGGTCATTGCAAATGTTTCAGCCTTGTCTCTTGGTCTCCACAATCATTCAGGATGTTTGTAGAGTCTGTGGTGAGTTGTTTAATTTACCACTGAATGTGACAGATGTAAGACTCACTATGTTATTAAACTTTGCTTTCATCGTGTCTCAGTTCTGATGCAAATTGTCTCCTGAAACGTTAATATTTTTATCTCTATTTGCTGATAAATCAATTGTGTGTTTCTAGAATGTTATGTTTTTTTTTCTACTTTCTATTATTTTTATACAGGACAAGTTGGATAACAATCCTCAATGTATAGAGCAAGCTGCAACTCAAGTTGTGATTCTGACAAAAGATCCACGAAACTTAACTGTTGAAAATGTTACCTTAACCACAAAAATTCTCTCAAAAATAATGATCAATCCAAAGCAGATAAAAGTAGAGGTTAGTTGTATATACTTAAAATGTGAAAAGGTCGTTTTTTTTTTTGTTTGCTACACCAAGATAATTCTGACTATTGACTCTCAACATGATCTTTCAAGTTTGAGGCTACCATTCTATTTCTCCCTATAATTTTAAAGTGAAAGTTTATTTATTAGTCACAAGTAAGGCTGACATTAACAATGCAATGAAGTTATTGTGTAATTCCTCTAGTTGAAACACTCCAGCGCCTGTTTGGGTCAATGCACCTAACCAGCACATCTTTCAGACTGTGGGAGGAAACTGAAGCACTCAGAGGAAACTCATGCAGACATGTGGAGAACATGCAAACTCTACACAGACAGTGACCCAAGCCAGGAATCGAACCCAGGTTCCTGGTGCTGTGAGGCAGCAGTGCTAACCACTCTGCTGCCCTTTTATGGATGATACACTGTTGATTTAAATTGCTTTACCTCTAAGTTATCCATAACTTCAATGCAATATTGGATCCTTGATCTGATTGGGTTTTTGTGAGCAGTCTGTATCTGGTAAAAAGCTTAAGTAACTCCTCTACAATCCTTTTAGTTGTAATATTACGTGATGGAATGGCCTCTGGAAATCTAGTAGACAGATCCAATATGGTTAACAAATTCCAATTCCCACTTTTTGTTTGAGGGAGTGGTCCCACACAATCAATTAGGACCATTGAAAAATGTTCCTCAAATGCTGGGTATTAAGGGTACTAGATTGCTCACCACTTGAGATTTCCCTGTTACCTGACATGAGTGAGGTGTACGACAAAATTCTATTACATTCTTACTCAATCCACGCCAATAAATATGATTTTTAAATTTTTTTTGCTTGAGGTTTTTCTCATGCGTAAAGTACTTCTGGCTGGAGCCTAATGCAGTGCATGTAATTATCTCCTTCTGTAACCCACTAGTAATACAACTTGATCACAGTTACATGGGTCAAATGGGTATAGAGAAATATGGGCAAAATGCGGGTAATTGGGAATATCTTAACAGCATGGTTATTAACACATTGGGCCAAAGGGCCTGTTTTCATGCTGTAAACCTCTATGACTGACACTATAAGTTCTGCCTATTTTTCATCTGCCTGAACATATAAAGATCTCCACATTCTCAATAAAACATCATTTTTAATGTAATAATACCCTGGTATACACTCAGATTCTTCTTCTGTGTATTCTTTCTGAAGGAGGTGTTTTATCTCTACATCTTTCTGTTGTAATTCAATTTTCCCAAACTAATAATATCTACTTTGTCCTTCATCTGTACTTGTTTCTTTCTTGACCATCTGGTCAAAAATGTTTTCTGATAATTAAAACTCAGACTCCTTGTGAAATAATGATCCAGAGGCTGCTGTCCCTTCACCAGATTCCCTTTATTTGCAAACATATCTCCATGCCAAAGAGTATTTCGGATACAAAGTTGGGACCCAGAGTACAGGTAGGCCTGAGACTCATTATATAATAAGAAACCTCACAATGCCAGGTTAAGGTGATGTGAGATTTCTTACTGCGTTTACCCCAGTCCAACACTGGCATTTCCACATCATGGCTACTCATTATATACACAGGTGAGATGTCCTGGTTGTGCAGGCAAATCATTCCATCAGTCAGGAAGCTCATAATCCAAGAAGCCCACTTCATGGGCCTTGTTGAGGCCATTAAACCTTGGGCATGACTTTATTAGCTTGCTGCACCCATTGATCAGCATGGTGAACTGGGAAGATGGTGTGAGAGGCCAATAATCTGATTCTCGCCCGGTGCAAATTGAATAGTTATCTTCCTGGCCCCATTTTACTGGTGAGAACAACTTTGCTTCCTTTCTGGCTACTAAGCTCATTTACATAGGATTGCCTGCATTTAAATGTACTTACCAAGTTTGGCACAGCTGCTTCCCCTCTCGTCGACGAGATGTCAAGCTGGCGAGAATCACTACTCTCTGCAGTAATGGGGATTAGATGCCATGGACACGCTGGGAGGATTGGAAGTCATTGAAGCTCCTGGGTGGCACCCTGGAAGTTTCCAGTACGGCACCATGTGTGCATCAGGACACTGCCAAGTGGGTGGGGCTTGAGAAGGGGTTGGGGCTTAGTGGGGGTGTGGGACAATGATGGGGAGGTTGTACATAGTGACGGGGGCTGTGCAAGGAGGGTGGTGTTGCAAGGGAGCACTCTGCAAATGGGGTCATGCAAGGGGGTGCACAGTGCAAGGTTGAGTCGCGGAGGGGATTGTGATGAGCGGCGTATTGGAGATCCATCAGGAGACTAATCGGGAGGTTCCTGATGCCAGCGATCTGTGTTGATGTGGTAGGGGTGGGGGATGACAATACTGCCGATGATGGCAGAGGGAGGTCCGCTGTTTGTATGGAGGGGGTGGGAGGAGTCTTCTGGTGAACTGGCAGATCTGAGTACCTTGTACAACGGCACAAGGGTGCTCCGAAGCTGGCTTTCACGGCTTATTTAACATCTCCTCTCCACCCCTGTGCTATCACTGTATTGGGGATCTTACTGGTTTGATCCAGGTTCACATCCGGTTTTTTTTTGCATCTCACGATTTTACCAGCCCTGTCTTAGATTTAGATTTCCACTATCTGTAGTGCATTCTTCTCTCACGGCGTTAGTATGAAATGATGGGTTTTACCAAATACATTTGTATTTGTAATTTTTGTGATTTTTTTTTTTCCCCACAGACTGCCAATAATGCAATACAGACATTCTGTAACATGCTCGAAACAAAAGTTGAGATTGTTAATCAAGTACAGACAGAACTGTTAAGGTAACTTTTACAGAATCTGGTCTAATGTGTTTCATCTGTGTTTCTTAAATCCATACTCCAATTCTTAAGTAATTCTTTGAAAGCTTGAGCTAAAATATTAAAATTGCAAAAGTTTTAATAATGTAAGGTTCACAATCAAACGAGCTGAATTGTAAGCTGGCTAGCACAGACACTGCGACAAGTTGGTGCACGCTGACACACATGGGAGACTACAAGTAGAGGACACAGTTTCAAAATAAGAGGTCTCCTATTTGAGACAGAGATAAGCAGAATATTTTTTCTCTCAGAAGGTCATTAGTCTGTGGAATTCTCTTCTCCAGAAAACAGTGAAGGTTGGGCCACTGAATTTATTCAAGGCAAAGTTAGATTGATTCTTGATAGGTAGGATAGCACAGTGGTTAGCACTATGGCTTCACAGCTCCAGGGACCTGGGTTCACATCCTGGCATTGGTCATTGTCTGTGTGGAGTTTGCACATTCTCCTCGTGGCTGTGTGGGTTTCCTTCCACAGTCCAAAGATGTGTGGGCTAGATTGATTGGCCATGCTAAAATTGCTCCTTAGTGTCCTGGAATGTGTAGGTTAGAGGGATTAGTGGGTAAATCTGTAGGGATATGGGGGTAGGGCCTGGGTGGGATTGTGGTCAGTGCAGACATAATGGGTCAAATGGCTTTTTTCTGTACTGTAGGTGTATCTATGATTCTATGACAAGGGAGTCAAGAATTATGCAGGGCAGACAGGACAGGGGAGTTGAGGCAACTCAACTTAGTCACATCTTATTGAATGTCAGTATTGGTTTAACAGCTGATGCCTGTTCCTTTGTCCTGTGTTCTCTCTCCAGTCCCAGACAGCTACAAAGAAAAGCTGATTGCTTTCATTATGCAGCTTTAATCAGAGATTCTGTTATATCAAATCCGTAATATGTATTTGCTTGGTGTATCTTAATAAATCACATCACTAAGTATTCTACCAGCTCTGGTAAAACTGACAAACATTCCTTCACAATATATCTTGAATTTATCAAGGACTTGCATATCTCATCTTATGCCAGTTCAATCCCCAGTCCAAAATATGTATGCATCAATTTAGGTTAACACTTCAGTACAGTAATGTGGGGTTACTTTTACTTTTAGATGAGGCATTAAATAATGGGATCCTTTCACTATCTTAGTATGAATGCCTCTATGGACTAAAGGTGCATCAAGAATCAGGAAATTGCCTTAATAACTTGAACAGTGGGCGCTCTTCATTGAAGCTGTGCACTGTTCCCAGAGATGTCTAAAACTGCCCAACAGGGTCCTACAATAGGCGGAACATATTATCCAGAGTCACCTGACCACACCGGAAAGGAGCAGTCTGCACCCCTAACTCCAACATACATAGAGGTTGCATGGGATCAGTCGAAAAAGAGCAGGGTGTTTCTCCTGGTTTCCCAGTCAGCATTTATCCCTCATTCAACTCCTCTAAAGCTGATAATTTATGTCAAGACTGTTTGTCGAACCTTGTGTACTTGTAGCACAAACTGACAGTGACTACAATTTAAAATTGACTGTTAGATACTTTGAAACATCCTATGGATATAAAAGTTAGTGTGTAAATAGAAGCTCTTACTTATTTTTATATCGGCCTATATCTCCGCATACGTGACCATCATAATCTTCAGCCCTAAAATGTAATTCTTTTCAGGGCTGAAGTATCCCACGCCAACAGTTTTAAAGTGTGTGTGTAGAGGAAGCAAGTAGAGTGACTGTTTTACGCAAATACTCTGATTCTAAAATCATTAGGGGATTTTAATGCCACATTGCACATTAGCCATATTGCAACCTTACTCACGGCATGAAGTTACATAGAAACTCAGGACCATGTTTCCTAAAACTCACAGTCAAAAATGTGGTGAACAATTATTATAGTCATTGCACTTAATGTGAAAAGTGATTTTATTTGATAAATTGCTTTACCATTTCAGCTTGACTGAATACCTTGAAAACATGACAAATTTTCATAACCTGGATCAAGTGTGTCCACAAGTGGCAGTGAGATCAAATGGAATCAATTCTCCTACTGATCATAATGGCTTGGGACTAGTTTCATACCAAGGTAAGATTTTATAATAATAAATCACACAATAATCATAATCAAATGATATGAATTACACATGATTTACTAATACATTGCCATACTTTGAGAGTTTTAACCCCAGATCATTGCTGTGGATCAGCTCATGTAAATAAATCATGTGTATTTTCTTTGTGGTGATGCAGTTAACAAATCCCAGTGAACAGTAATCGCAATGGAACGCAACAACTAGATTGAAATTCTAGTGTGGATCCTCAAATAGAACAACACTGCCAATTCTAACCTCTCACATGTTGACAAAATATCCAGAAACATGTTTGATACATCATTTATATATGCATCAATGAACTCTCTTTAAAAGAGTGTTATAATGAATTAAACTGGGAAGAAATGATTTCCATTGAATAGTTAATGAAAATATATAAATTTAAATCGTAAACAAGTGAGCAACAAGAGAGTTTCAGAAAAATCTTTCAAGGGTGACAGCAGGGAATAGTCTACTAGAAACAAAAATGCATAACGTTTTTAAAAGGCTTAATATCTGAAAGTTAATTTTATAAATTTGTTTCCAAAATGCGCGAGATGGAGAATTGTTTCAGAGAGCTGGCATAGATGCAGTGGGCTGAATGGTGTCCTGTAAAATTGCAACACTAGTCTGCCTACTTCACCAGTGCTAATGCAGCAGAACTCAATCCCTCTTCACCTTCGTAAATTCTGTTTGAAATACCATTGCAGATGTCATTTACAAGATAAAGAAGGTGTAACTTACTTCTGAGCGTGTGCCAGCCGTACACAAAACATTGTATTAAACTAAGTGGCAGAGCAGGCTCAAGTTTCTGTGATCTTCTGAGCTGTGGAAAGAATATCTCGTCTTCTGTCCTTCTGCTTCCAGTGGCTCATGCTGGCATCTTTTGAAAGCTGGAATCAAGGACCTTCCTCCAAAATATTTTTGGCATCTTTTAGCAGGCGTCACTGGGAATCATGCTCTATGACATGAATTTTGTTGAGACATGGAGATCATAAGGAATAGAAGCCTTAAAGTCACAGGGGATTCTCCAGTCCTGTCCATGGAATGTCTATGATCAGTCCTCTCAGGATGATAGTACTATGATAAAACAGAATTATTGGATTCCTCTTAGCTCCTGCTCAGAATTTCAGACCTTTAATTTCTTCCCTATAAGTGTTTAGATGTAAGCAACCATGAATTCATGTGACTTGCATTACAGATTAGTTATCAGAGAAATATTGGTAACACAGTGTGCTTTCACTTTGAAAAATGACAACACAATAATTATTTTGTCTTTGCATGTCATCCAGTAAAGTAGATTTTCCTCAAATTCAAGGTTCCCCTAGCTGCCTTGGGTTGACCTAATTAATGCTAACTCACTAAGACAATAATATTGAAACACATGTATCTTTCCTTAATAAAATACCAATGAATTTCAGTTTTGAATATGAAAAACTGATCTGATTAATCCAGTTAGTAGAGCACAGAATTTTCTTCCACAGGCAGTAAATCCAATTGTCTGCAAAATATTTCAGTCAATCAACAAAACATGTAAAGAATTAAGCACTCATTAATAAATGTACTCGCAGATTTTTTTGATTTCTGGAAGCACAATAATTTGTAAGCCTGCAAACTATAGCATATTTATTTTAGTTTTGCAGAAATACAAACTCTAAAAATGGTTTGTGTGGGACATCTGTCCACCAGGATTATATGAAATGGAATAGTCAAGCTCATCTCTTGAGCCCATTCCACCTCTGTCATTCAATAAGATTATAGATGATCTATGACTGAAATATGGGGCGATCTTACTAAAAAAAGTATGTAAATGATTATTTTTCCATTATACCTCTGTAGATAATGCAAATGACTTGGAGAGAGATGCAATTAAGTCTATTTCCACGGCAGACGACTTCAACATTAAAAACTTAGAGGCGTATATCTTCGTACCTAACAATTCTTTCAGTGAGGATTTTTCTTATCAAATAGTTTTAGTTTCTGTGTTTGAAAATATAAGACTTGCAATCTGAATTTATTGTAGTAAGTGGAAGTGTTTTGATTTGATAATGGAAGTGATGGTTGGTGGACTGCTGAAATTGTTTGCCATGCATGTTGTGAATGTATAATTCATGGTTAATGTGTTTTTGAAGACTATATTTTGATTTAGGCATGGGAGTTTTAACAATGGAGAATGGGGTCATCTGGTTGGGAAACTGATTAAGAGGTCTGGCAATACCAATTTTAAATCCAACTGATTTATTTGATAGTAAATCTGCTAGCTTTCGGCGTTTGTGCCTTCATCAGGCGAATCAGGTATTCTGGTCTCCAAAAGCACACTTATCAGCACAGACAGTTTACAGATTGCTGATTTAGAATGCGTGTAAGGATTTGCATTCTAAATCAGCAATCTGTAAACTGTCTGTGCTGACAAGTGTGCTTTTGGAGACCAGAACACCTCATTTGCCTGACGAAAGCACATACGCCGAAAGCTAGCAGATATTTATTATCAAATAAATCGGTTGGATTTAAAATTCGTGTTGCCAGATCTCTTACTGAGTTTACCCCAGTCCAACGTCAGGACCTCTACATCATGGGAAACTGATCAGCAACCATGAGGTGAAAACAACTCTAAGTTTTGAATTTAAAAGATTGGGTTGCTCACCTTTAAAATGCTGATTTAAGGGATCACAACTAGAAAGATAATATTATAAATAACAGGATAATTGGTCTGATCTTTTTAATGGTGCCAGCAAGTCTAGGAAACTTTGTTGTGTCTTTATTAGGAATATGAGTTCTTTTAGTAAATTGTGGATTGCCGGAATTAAGAAATTATTTTGGAATTAAAAGGTTTTAAAGGCCATTTACCTCTTCAGATTAAAGGGGAAAAGTAAAATTAGGGATAATTAACCTAAAAGACTATGTGAGGAAGTTCACTGGAGGAGGAAGCTCCACATAAATCTTCCACCTCAATGGTGGAGAATTCCAGCACATCAGTGCAAAAGGTTGAAGCATTCTCAACAAACATCAGCTAGAAGTGCCAAGAGTAAAGTCCATCTTCAGCCAATTTGAATTGCACCATGTGATGTCAAGAAATGGCTGAATGTACCAGTTACTGCATTGCAATGAGTCCTGACAATGTTCCAGCAATAATACTGAAGACTGGTGCTCTAGAAATTACTGCATCCTTAGCCAAACTGTACAACTACAGCACTTGCATCTACACAACAATGAAGAAAACTGGCTAGGCATGCCCTGTACAAAGGAGCAAGTCAAATGCAAACCCAGTCAAATACTGCCCCATCAATCTCCTCTCAATCATAAGTGAAGTGATGAAAGGGATCATCATTAGTACTATCAAGCAGCACTTGCTTAGCGATGATCTGTTCATGGACACTGAGTTTGGGTTCTGCCAGAGTTACTGAGCTCCCAACATCAATTCAGCCTTGGTGTAAACATGGATGAAAGAGCTGAACTGCACAGGCGATTGAGACTGACTGGCCTTGACGTCAAGGCCATATTTGCCCAAAGATGTACATGTTAGTTTAGTTGGTTATGCTCTATTTCCCCTTAGAGTCAGGAAGATTAGCAGGCAAAATAATTGGTGTTATGAGGACATGATCTTGGTGGGAGTCTTGTTGGCAGGTCAATGCAGGCTGAATGGGCCAAATGGCCTTTTTCTGCATTGTATGAATTCTATCATTCTATGATTCTATGAGTATAGTATTAGGATCCTTAGCATGACTGAAGGGAAGCAGGGAGAAATCATTCCACTGGTTGAAGGAAGGTTGTTGTGGTATTGGAAGTCAATCATCTCAGTTCTAGGACATCATTGCAGGTGTTCCTCAGGATAGTGACTAGGCCCAATCATCTTCAACTGCTTCATCAATGACCTTCCTTCCACCAATTCAGTCAGAAATTGGGGTGTCTGCTGATGATCGCTCAATGTTCAGCACCTCTTGTGACTCTGAAGACACTGAAGCAGACCATTTAAAATCTAGCATGACCTAGGTACTATCCAGGCTTGGGCTGACAAGTGGTTCACAAATAGCAGGCAATGACTATCTCCAACAGGAGAGAATTTAACTATCATCCCTTGACATTCAATATCATCACCGTTATTGAATCTCCAGCTATCGACATCGTGGGTTTATGATTGACCAGAAACTGAACTACTTTAGCCATTTAAAAACTGTGGCTACAAGGGTGATCAGAAACGAGCAATCATGCAGCAAATAACTCACCTCCAAACCTTGTAAAGGCTGTCCCCCATCTACAAGGCATTTGGAGTGTAATGGAATACCCTTTGCTTGCCTGGATGAGTTCAGCATCAACAACACCTGAGAAGATCAACACTCTTTAGGACAAAACTGTCCATTTGATTGGCACCCTAATAACAAACAATCAATTCCTCTATGATGTCTACCATTCATAAGATGTACTGTAGGAACTCACCTTCCAAACCTTTGACCACCACCATCTAGAAAGACAAAGGCAGCAGACACATGAGAACACCACCAGGACGTTCTGCTCCAAGCCCCTCATTTGGAAATATTGCATAATTTCTTCATTATTGTTAGGCCAAAATCCTGGAACTCCCTTACAAACAGGGCTGTGACTATACTACAGCTGCAGCAGCTCATTACCACCTTCTCAAGGGAAATTAAGGATGGACGATAAATGCTGGCCTAAATCATTTATGGCATGTGACATAATTGTAACTAGTAGGATTTGATATCAACGGATGCAGCAATGGCAATGCCATTGCATGTCAATGTCCTGATTTTTTTTTTAAAAAAAATCTGCCATGGTGGGATTGGAAGCCAGGTTATCAGAACATTACCCTAGATCTCTGAGGATTTCCAGTGTAGCAAAAATATTACTGCACCTCTACAATCCTGAGATTGAGTGGCCTTCATTTAAAATTCCTTCTTGGATCTGAAGAAAGTAATCCCTTACAATTCTTTATCACTTGCAGAATGCTTCTAAGCTTGCTGTTGCACTCTAAACAAAATTCCTTTCTGGTCTGCCCTTATTTCAAGAATTGGAAAGGTCATGTCTCCAGTTCTTTAGCTAAGTAAGATCACCTGATGTTATGATCTTGTCTTTTTAGCTGTTAATCTCTTAAGTCAACATTGTCCCAACATTTTAAGTGTAATAAACTCCAAGGTTGTTTTAAATACATTTATCCCATTTTCTACAGTTAGCTTTAGATATTAAAGTTAAAAATTATGTTCTAAAACACTACAAACATGATTGAGATATTTGCAAAAACAGTAATACATCATATATAAAAACTGAGATGATTTGAGTTGTACATCTTAGGCAATATTATATTTTGGAAGGGGGACCAGAATTGGCCTTTTATGATTAATGTAAAAAATGGTCTGTTGAATCCTAATTATTAATCATTATTTCTCAATTCACTTATAACTTTCTGTTTGTTTCTTATCCTTAATTCAGATGCTGATACTCGCTTTGGATTTGTGCTCTATAAAGACAGTTCATTGTTTCCAACCCCTAAAGAGAAAGCCAGTATTATGCTGAAAACTTCCGTAATAAGTGGCACTGTGAGTAATCACAATCGTGCCCTCCAGAACCCAGTGACAATAAAATTAAAGAAAAAGGTAAGATCATTATTAGGTTGTAATGAAATTTTTTATATATAAGTGCAATTTGTCTTTCATCTAACTTAGAAAATTACTTTATGAATAGAAGTGGATGTGAATTAGAGACTTCAGACAGATTGCCCAACTAGTGAACAATCTTTTATCAAGGGAAAAAGACTTTCATTTATAAAGTATCTGATCTGTGCACAGTCAGCTCCCACAAACAGCAGTATGATAATGAGGAGATGTTCTGTGTTAGTGATATTAGTTGAGGGATAAATATTGGTTGGCTCACCCTGGATAACTCCCCTAATCATCTTTAAAATTGTACCATGAGATCTTTCACTTTTACCTAAGAGGACAAACTCATTCTCAATTTAATGTTTTTGTTTACCCAGAAGATGGTAGCTCCAACCATTCAGCCTCACGCTGTATTGCACCGGAATGTCAGTCCAGACATTTATACTCAATTCTCTGGAGTGGGACTTGATTCAGAGTTCATCTTGTGCTCTCACTGGTGACAGGTTTAGAGGTAGGAGTGGCATTTACATAGGAGGTGTAGTGGTGTACCTGAAACCATTGCCCTTCTACTGCTGGCAAATTAGGTTTTGAGTGGAAAGGTCCATTGTAAGTGCACCCATCTCGCTGCCTAATGAGGCCAATTAGGTAACCATATAAGGGCCTCATCTAATTGCCATTGGTATTTCATTGGGGAGGGGGTGCTGGTGGGGAGCTGTTGTCTTGTGACGTGCATAACAGTTATAACTCTGCGGTCAGCTTTTCACCTCCAGGGTAACCATTCCTATGCTCTGTTTTATTACACAAAATTGCCAAAGAACTTGTGTTTCAAGTGTTAATTTAGGTGAGTCACCTGTCACCTTTGAGTTAGGCCTTGTGTTCAAGTCTTGTGCCAGATTAAATAGTAATAGCTATTGAGTGGGTGCTGCAGTTCCAGGATCATTATTCTTCAGATGAGACTTTAAACTGAAGCCCCTACCTGCCCTTCCAGACGGATGTAAAACATTCCTGATGTCCTGACCAGTATTCAACAAAACTTCAACATCAAAACAGTTCAAATGACCGTTGATTTCATTGTTCATTGCGTAATCTTGTTGGCTCAAGTTGGTTGTGTGGTTTGCCTGAAAAATAACCACAGCTGAAGTTCAAAAATAACTCACAGATTGTGTGCCACTTTAGAATGGTTACCATTTGTGAACAGAACAATAGAAAGACAAATTCTGTCTTATCCATTATAAAAAATAAATTGATTGCTATTTTCACCAAATACTTGCCCCTGTTTGGCATTTATTTTCTCAGAATATACCGTGCATCTAGTTGCATCCTTTTACAGCCATTTGTGAATGTTCTTAAATGTAGCCATACCAGAATAAATAGTTTTCAATTTCAGGAATCATGTTGAGTAATGCCCCCATGTTGACCTCCATGTTTATCAAGTTCCATCCAATGTAATTTGGACTATAATGCTGTGTGAATTTTCACGAGACATTCTTATGCTGTGGACCATATAGCTCTCAGTCAACCCCTCATTGACATGGTATTGTTTGACAAACATAGCCTGTGACCACCATTTCCTCCATCCAGTGTTTCCCCCTTTACCTTTTTTCAACATCCGTGGGCAAGCTGACCCTTCTGCATTTGTAGCACTCATTCTTCACAAATGTATAATTCTATGCCCAATGTTGGTCTAAGAACTGATAATGGAACATTTTAGTACACTCACTGTTACCCACAACTGCTTTTTGCTCAATCAGCATCAAGTTGTTTCCTTCAAAGATGTTTGACAGTTCTTAATTCTGACTTCTCTCAAGTCACATTGTTCATGAACATGGTGTAATGTTCTTTGGGAAGTTTTATTTTTAAAGTTAATTTTGGCAATATTAGCAACTAACTATAAATGCATTCTCTTTAAACTACACACCATATATGTTCTACAATGCTCTTGAAATTCTCCAATGTTACAATGAATGATAATTTTCTCAGGGGCACAATAAAGTCTTCAGTTTCGTCATTGGGAAACTGATTCCTGGTTGTAAACCAGTTGTGTTCTGCAATCTTCAGCATTTTGGGATTGTAGTGTTACTCAAGGTTACATAAAATATCAGAAAGCAGCCTTTTTTTTTTGGCTGTACTAAGACAAGTACATTTTTAAGAATTTCGTACAGTTCTGGGCTGCCGTCAGCCAGCACTATCATCCTTTTCCTTTCCTCCACTTTCTGATTAACAGCCAGATTATCAGGAAATATGAGCTTATTATTAACAATGAGAAACACTCTAGCTACTTCTTGTGTGCTCTAAAGGGCTCTTAGACATGACTGCATTCTCCCCATTGCTCAATAATACCTGTTAGTGTAGTTATCTTTGAAGGTCAGTACACCGACACGCACAAGCAGCTTTTTGCTATTCTCACAGAGCAATTGTTGCTCATTTTTGAACAAAACCAATGGAATCTTACTGAATATCCTGTTTGTTAATCTAAACTTGGAAAGCTTCTCAGTGACACAATTTCCTTTCTCAATTTTGACATTACTCCCCCAGCTGAAATGAATGAAATAGAAAAAATAAGAAGTGTTTGTACTCTAATGGAGACTGCAGGTTGCATTCCAGTTGTTTTAATTGCAGGACCTGAATGATGGATTTTATTTAAATAAATATGAATGTGCCTATTGGAATTACACTGCAAACGAATGGCAGACTAATGGATGTGAGAATGTGGATGACAGTGATAATGGAACACATTTTACATGTTGTTGTTCTCATCTGACAAGCTTTGCAATTCTCATGGTGAGAAATAATTCACTTCATTTTTATTTTCTTAGAGCTAAGTAATAACAGTAATAGTATGCTAAGGTAGGGCCTTCGTAAATGTCATGTAGGTACCATGTTGCACATGTTCATGCTCATGAAAGATTACAAGTAGACAAATATAAATGTCATTTTGGACTATACAAAGAACAAAGGAAATTACATCACAGGAACAGGTCCTTTGGCCCTCCAAACCCGCATCAACCATGCGGCCCAAATGAATGAAAATGCCGTACCCTTCCAGGGACCATATCCCTCTATTCCCATCCTAATCATGTATTTGTCAAGACAGACCTTAGAAGTCACTATTGTATCTGGTTCCACTACTTCACTCAATAGCGAGGCACCTGCCACCATCTGTAAAAATAACCTGCCTCATACATTTCTTTTAAACCTTGCACTTTAAATCTATGCCCCTTGGTAGTTGACTCTTCCACCCTGGGAAAAAGCTTCTGACTACCCACTTTCTCCATGCCCCTCATAATCTTGTAGACTTTTATCAGGTCGCCCCTCGACCTCTATCGTTCCAGTGAGAACAAACCAAACTTCTCCATCCTCTCCTCATAGCTAATGCTCTCCATATCAGGCAACATCTTAGAAAACCTTTTCAATACACTCTCCATTTACGTCAAGGACTGACTAGGGAACAAACTTCCATTGTTCTTAGGTCCCATTTATGTGTGTTTTCATTTTTTGAGCTTTATCTGTTCTTGTCTTGTACACACATCAAAAGGCTAGAACCACTCACGATGATTCCCATACTTCCCTGTAATAATGTTGTATGTAAGTACTCTGTGTATTTGCTATTCTGTGAAAATCATTTAAGTTTAGTCTTCTATGCACACGCCTTTAGTGCTGTTCCTGTGGTAGCTGTTTTTTTTTAATCAGCTGTAGACATTAAACTTGCTACAACAGGGATGGGCTTGAATATGGAGGAGGCTGTGTGTTGGTAGGGATGGTGGTGCCCAGTGCTTCTCTTTTGATGGTTGGGGCAGAGAAGTTGCTTTCCACAAACTGTGGGAGATTGTAGGGGCAATTGGTGAAATGACAGCCCATTGTGAACAGTACGTTTGTTGCGGATTAAGATTTTTCAGTGACGGGTTTTCTCCTCAACATTACTTTGAGTTTAATCAGCAGCATAATGTGCTGTATGCAGACCCCTAAAGAGCCGGGAGTGGCTTGTATAATTGCTTCTTTATCCTCTCTCAATACATGATGTTAATCATTCCAATTCCTGTGTAAGCAAACCGCACAGTCGTTTTACTATTTTTTAATTGGCTCTCATTTCTCAGTGTGGGTGTGTCCCAAGTTTTTAGGTCAGTTGGTTGGCAGAACATTTCTGTTACTCTGGTTCAAATTTAATACATTAGTTCTCATGGCACACGGCAACATAGTGGTTAGCACTGCTGCCTCATGTCCAAAAATGCATGGGTTATGTGGATTGGCCATGCCTAATTGCCCCTTAATGTCAAAGGATTAGCTAGAGTCAATACACGAGGTTATGGGGATGGGCCTGGTGGGATTGTCATCAGTGTCATGTTGGGCTGAATGGCTTCCTTTTGCAATGTAGGATTCTATGATTCCCACAATGGCATTATTTGAAATCCGAGTTTGAATGATGGGAATCACACTGAGCATACTTGACCAACAAGGAGCATGCATTCGGCAGGTGGTGCGAGGACAGCTCTTGGATGTTGATTCATGGGTTGCCTGGTGCTTCATGTCGTAAATGAGTGCTTTATCTGGACCATCTGAAGGGCACCATGACAGCTCAGTGACTATCTCTGTAGCTGTGCAAACACTTGGAATTGGGCCGGTGTCTGCGGGAGTTTGCGCGTTCTCCCTGTGGTTGCGTGGGTTTTCTCCGGGCGCTCCGGTTACCTCCCTCATCCCAAAAATTCGCTCTTAGGCTGATTGGGAAACAAATTGTCCCTACATTGAGACTCTTCCATATTAGGAATAACCTAAAATTAGAATAAGATAATGAAATTGTTACTATATAGTTATGACGGCGGCGCGGGCTCGTTGGGCTGAAGGGCCTGTTTCCCGTGCTGTGTTGCTCTAAAAAAATAAAAAAAAAGAATATATATATTCAGCAACACAGCACGGGAAACAGGCCCTTCGGCCCAACGAGCCCGCGCCACCGTAATACCAAATCATTATCCTATTTTAATAGTCCTATATAATAATATATATATTAATCCTAATTTGGAAAATTTTCACCATAGGGACAATTTGTTACCCAATCAGCCCAAGAGCGAATTTTTGGGTTGTGGGAGGAAACCGGAGTGCCCGGAGAAAACCCACGCAACCACGGGGAGAACGCGCAAACTCCGCAGACACCGGCCCAATTCCAAGTGTCTGCACAGCCACATCGATAGTCTCTGAGCTGTCATGGTGCCCTTCAGATGGTCCACATAAAGCACTCATATACGACATGAGGTACCAGGCAACCCATGAATCAACATCCAAGAGCTGTACCCGCACCACCTGCCGAATGCGCGCTCAAATTATGGACCGAATTACCTGTGGAAAAAAGCCGTAGTTAAACAGTCCTAATATATCCCTCGATCTGCATACCGCTCATGTGGCTGTCCAAGAGACCCTTAAACAGCCCCAGCGTGCCTGCTCCCACCACCTTACTCGGCAGTGCATTCCACACCCCCACTACCCTTTGTGTGGAAAAACTGCCCTCTAATATTCGTCTTATACATAGCCCCCCTCACCCTAAGGCCATGACCCCTCGTCCTATCCATTTCTGAAGGTGGAAAAAGTTTACCACCATTTACTCTATCCATACCCCTTATAATCTTATACACCTCTATGAGATCCCCTAAGCCGACGTCTTTCAAGGGAAAACAACCCCAGTCTATTTAATCGTTCCTCATAGGACAGTCCTTCCATACCAGGCAGCATCCTGGTAAACCTCCTCTGCACTCTCTCCAAGGACTCCACATCCTTCCGATAGTACGGAGACCAGAACTGGGCGCAGGATTCCAAGTGAGGCCTAACCAAAGTTGTATACAACTGCAACATCAAACTCCTACTCTTATATTCTATACCCTTTTCTATGTAAGCTAACATACTATACGCCTTCTTTGTCACCTTCTCCACCTGTGAGGACACCTTCAGAGACTTGTGAACCTGCACCCCCAAGTCTCTCTGCGTCTCTATGCTCCTTATAGTTTTACCCTTTATCCTATAATTCTCTTCTACATTTTTCCGGCCAAAATGCATCACCTCGCATTTTTCCGGATTAAATTCCATTTGCCATCTATCTGCCCAATCTACCAACCTGTCTATGTCCTGTTGTATTGTCTGACACTGCTCTTCTGTACCCGCCAATCCAAGCATCTTGGTGTCATCAGCAAATTTGCTGATCTCACCACCTACCCCTACTCCCAAGTCGTTTATGTAGACCACAAATAGAAGAGGACCTAGTACTGAGCCTTGTGGCACTCCACTAGTGACAGGCTTCCAGCTGGAAAAAGAGCCTTCAACTACTACCCTCTGTCTCCTCCTTCCGAGCCAGTTTTCGACCCATCTACATACCCGACCCTGTATCCCATGCGCCTTCACCTTCTCTATCAGTCTACCATGAGGAACCTTGTCAAAGGCCTTACTGAAATCCATGTAGACGACATCAACAGCCTGTCCTTCATCAACTGTTTTTGTCACTTCTTCAAAAAATTCCACCAGATTCGTAAGACAAGACTTCCCCTTGACGAGGCCATGCTGCGTATCCCTGATCAGATCGCAGCGCTCCAGATGCTCATACATCCTGTCCCTAAGGATCCTCTCCATTAGCTTACCTATAACTGAAGTCAAGCTCACCGGCCTATAGTTCCCTGGGTGATCCCGCTGACCTTTTTTAAACAACGGTACTACGTTTGCTATCCTCCAGTCCTCTGGGACCTCACCTGTGTCCAAGGAAGAGACAAAGATTTGCGTCAGAGGCCCAGCCAAGTCTTCCCTCAACTCCCTTAGCAGCTGGGGTAAATGCCATCAGGCCCTGGAGCTTTATATGTCTTTAAGCTGCCTAACAGCCCCAACACCTCTTTCCTCGTAATCCTTATTTCCCTCAACCAATCTTCAACTTTGTCAACATCAGGCACAGACATCTGTCCAGTCTCCTGCGTGAATACCGACGCAACGTATTCATTCAGGATCTCCCCCATTCCCTCAGGCTCTAAGCATAGATCCCCTCCTCTGTCCCTAAGAGGTCCAATCTTGCCTCTAACCATCCTTTTGCTCCTTACATAGGTGTAAAATGCCTTTGGATTTTCTTTAATCCTACCTGCCAGAGCCACCTCATGGCCCCTTTTTGCCCTTCTAATACCCCTTTTTAGATCCCGTCTACACTCTCTATAAGCTTCCAGCGCTATCTCAGTCCCTAGTTGCCTAGATCTAATGTAAGCCTCTCTCTTTTTCTTGATCAAGTCCTCAATCTCCCCGGTAAGCCAAGGTTCTCTAATCCTACCTTTCCCATCCTTCCTCCTTGCCGGCACATATCTTTCCTGCAGAGAGTTTAGTTTTCCCTTGAAAGACTCCCACATGTACCTCGTCGACCTGCCCTCAAAAAGCTTATCCCAATCCGTATCTTTAAGTTCTTGCCTAATCTGGCCGTATCTAGCCCTCCCCCAGTTAAATACCCCCCCTTTTGGGCCAGTCTCATCCTTTTCCATTAATATCCTAAAGCAGACAGAGTTGTGATCACTATTTGACACCTGCTCTCCTACCTCGACGTCAACCACCTGGCCTGGCTCATTCCCTAGAACCAAATCCAGTATAGCCCCTCTCTAGTCGGGCCATCCACATACTGCTCCAAGGACCCTTCCAAAACACACTGTACAAATTCCTCCCCATCCACTCCTACAGCCCTGGGCACACTCCAATCTACTCCAGGAAAATTGAAATCTCCCACCACTACCACCCCATTTTTCCTACACTTATCTAAAATGTCCCTGCATATCCCTTCTTCCACAGCCTGCGGGCTGTTGGGCGGTCTGTAGTAAACACCCAACAGAGTAACCACTCCCTTCCTATTCCTCAACTCCACCCATAGAGACTCAGTTCCTAAATCATTCATACCTCTCTCCCTCTGCACTGCTATGACGTTGTCCTTAACTAATAAAGCCACTCCCCCGCCTCTCTTCACACCAACTCTGTCACACCTAAAACACTTATACCCTGGAATATTGAATTGCCAGTCTTGCCCCTCCTTCAACCACGTCTCGGTCACCGCCACCACGTCTAAACTCCTCGTGAACATTATTGCCTTCAGTTCATCTGTTTTGCCAGTCACACTCCTCGCATTAAAAAACATGCACTGAAGACCCTCAGCTCTCGGAAATACCTTTCTACCTACTGGTGTTTCCCTATCATCCCTCTCTATCCCACTCCCAGTTCCTGCTGTCTCCCCCCCCTCCCTCCCTATTAGTTTAAACATTTTTGAAACACTCCAGCTAACCTCCCAGCTAAAATATGTGTTCCCCTCCCAGTCAACTGCTCCCTATCCCTCGTGAATAGGTGACCCTCCCTCCTGAAGACTTCCCAATGATCAATAAATATGAAGCCTTCTGCCCTACACCAATCCCTCATCCATGCATTTAGTTGGAGTGTCTCATTTATTACCCAATCGGTCCCAGGCACAGGCAGCAGCCCAGAGAATGCCACCCTGGAGGCCCTACCTTTCAGTTGAGCCCCCAACTCCCTAAACTGTCTACGCAAGTCCCCCCTGCGCTTTCTTCCTACATCTTTCTGTCCTATGTGAACTATTACATTTGCCTTAGTCCCTCTTCCCTTCAAAATTCCCTCTACCCTCTCTGATACATCCTGGACCCCTGCTCCAGGGAGGCAGACTACCATCCTGGAGTCTCTCTTTTCCCCACAGAATCTCCTATCGATCCCTTTAACCATCCCATCCCCCACCAATATCTCACTTCCTACTTTCCTGCTGGTCTCTGTGGCATTCTGTTCCCCTTCACCTGCCCTCTCCGTCACAGCTTTTACCCCCCCCTTGGTTTTCTGGGGATCCTCCTTAGAGATGGCCTTTGTGCCTTGATTTTTGTTCTTATTCCTTGTAACTGTACCCAGCCCATCCCTAATACTAGATCCTGGGGTCCCTGCAGGTCTGCCTTCCCTATTCATTGTATCCTCATTTTCCCTCACTAGACAAACGTCCTCCAAGCGCAGCTCCAGCTGTCTCAACTTTGCTCGTAAACGCTGCAGTTCTAAACATTTTGCGCATATGTGGGGCTTTGGGAGACGTGATGCCTCCAAGAAGGTCCACATATGGCAGCGTACACAGTGGACGCGTTTGGCCAAGTATCGTGGCATTTTATATACCCCTTTAAAGGTGATTAGGTAAGAAGCACGTTACTCACTGCGTCCAAGCCTGCGCTCACCCAAGCCCAGTGAGCTTAAGTCCTTGTTCCTCTCACTCTAATTCCCGTCTCACTCCGCTGCCCGCTCCCGACGCTGCCCGCTGTCTACCTTGGCCTTCCTTTTATACTCCCGCGCTTCCTCCCCTGCGCCTACCTCCCGCTACGGAGCGCCGAAATAAACACTCTACAAAATAAA
>JAGIQG010000003.1:28228497-28478609 GCA_024679065.1 Sphyrna mokarran
GGCTGCGATTTTGATTGGCTGCACCCAAGGTAAGAAGACCAGCTTGCCCGTTTGGGGGCTACCCCAAATAGATCTAGAATTTTTAGTTACAAAGAAGCTGTTAATCCCCCACAGTGAAGCTAGCAGTAAGCAAAAGATTCCTACAGGGATAAGACAAAGTACGCAGCTAAGCAGCTCAGCAACTATAGCTCAGTACTTTACTTGCCTGAACATGCATTGGTTAACATCATGGTCTTCAAACGCTTGTAGGCCCCATGCTATTACCAGGTGTTAGGTTTTGTCCAATCCAGACAGTATAACACTAGAAATTTTTTAGCAGTCTTATACCATTGTTTGCAACTTAAAAATCCTAGTGCATGTGACATTATTTTGGGATGCTCAGCTTGTGACTATCCTTACTGAAGAAAAGTACAAAGTGTAAAATACCAGAACAATCTTGTTACTGTAGAAGCTGTCAAGCTAAGTCAGGCCACGGAGATGTACAGGCAGCTGTTCTCAATCACAGACAACCGAAAGTTGTCCAAACTGTTGTGTAATATTTGGGAAATACTGAAGAAAAAATTTGAAGCTTACCTTTTGGCTGGCAGGTCATATTATTGTCTCCTGGAAGCTTTTCTGGTAATGCAGGCCAATGATTAGGATTTGATTACTGGTTCTCTCAGCAATTTATAGAAAATGAATGGCTGACAGACAAGGAAATGGACTGCAGAAAGCCTGTGAAATTGTAATGATGGGTTAGAGTGTCTATATAAGGGTGCAGTATGTGTGCCTAAGTCATATAAAAACATAACGGATCGGCAGTATGCTCTATTATTTGATAGAGTGGATAATGTGAGAAAGCTCAGACAAAAATGAAAAGAATGGGATAAAATCCAGGATTAATTGTAGTACCACACTTCCATAGGTTATCATGGTTCAGTAAAGTAACTGATTTCCTTTGAGAGAATTTTGTTGTAGAATGTTGGTGATAATTACTTTGATTTCACTGTACTTTTGATGATATTTTTGAAAATCTGTTAAACTGTAGACTAAAAAACTAAATTATTGAAAACATTTTTTTTTACTTTTATATGTTTATGATTTTGATTCTCTTAGCAGTAAATTAACTATTTAAGCTATATATATATGTATATGTACAGCAGTTAATACCTATGGTTTCAATATTTGATAGCCAAAATTAAGTAATATTTTGATATCCACAATGTTTAATGTGGAATGCCATTGTTAAAGCATGTAGCTACATTGAGGAAAGGCATTGTAAAATCAAAGATATATTTCGAAAAGGGTGCAGGAATAGAAGAGCCTGGGGATATTGGGAGGTGGGAGGGGTGAGGATATATCTGTACAAGTTGTTGAAAATTGTAGGGGCAGGTCGAGAAAGCCATTAATAAGATATACGGAATATTGGAGGCATAGAGTAGAAAAGCAAAGGCATTATAGTGAATCTTTATAAAACGCTGATTCAGCTTCAGCTGGAGTATTATGTCCAATTTTAGAAGAGATGTGACGGTGTTGGTGAAGGCGCAGAAATGATTTATCCAGATAGTTCCAGATATGAGAAGCTTCTGTTCCGCGGATAGATTGGCACAGCTGGTGCTGTTCTCTTTGGAGAAGAGAAAGTCAAGGGAAGATTTAATGTAAGTAAGCAAAATCACGAGTAGTTGAGATGGAATAGATAAGGAGAAATTGTTCCCAGTGCAAAAAAGTGTGGGAAACATAGGCGACCAATTTAAGATGATGACAAAAGAACCAGAATCACAGAATGGTTACAGCACAGTGGGAGGCCATGTAGTCCGTCGTGAGTGCTCCAGCTCACAGAATGAGCAATTTACCTAGTGCTGCTTCTCTGCCTTCTCTCTATAGCTCTGCACATTCTTCCCTTTAAGATAATAATCAAATTTCCTCTTGAATGCATCGATTGAACGACCACCACCACACTTTCAGGCGGGCATTCCAGATCTTAGTCACTCTCTGTATGAAATCAATTTGCCTCATATCTTTATTGCTTCTTTTGCTAATTACCTTAAATCCGTGTCTTTTTGTTTTCACTCCTAAAGTATGGTGCCCAGAACTGGCACAATACTCTGGTTGAAGTCAAACCAATATTTTATAGAAGTTTAGTGTAACCTCCTTGCTTTGTACGCCTTTTAATAAAACTTAGGATATTGTAAGCTTTATTAATCACACTTTTGACCTACCACTTTCAATGACTTGTGCACATACACACCTAAATCCATTTGTTCCTGCACCCCCTTTAAAATTGATAAGTGACATGAAGATAAACTTCTATGTGCAATGAGGTGTTAGCATGTGAAATGCATTGTCTGAGAATGTGCTGGAGTGGATTTGATCATGGTTTTCAAAAGGGAATTGGATAAGTATTTGAAGAGTAAAATTGGGAGGATTTTTGGTTGGAACTAGTCAAGTCGCTCTTGCAGAAAGTCAACAAGGACAAAGTAGACACATATATAGGTGCCTTCTGTGCTCTACTGAATTAATGATTCTAAGATACAGCAAGTCTTTGGTCTGAATTTTGCTGTCCAAGTTCAGCCTAAGTTCACATTGTTAATGCGACATTACACTGACTGGTTAATTAACACAGTAAAAAGTCTCACAACACCAGATTAAAGTCCAACAGATTTACTTAGTAGTAAAAGCTACTAGTTTTTGGAGCACTGCACCTTCATCAGGTGAGTGGGCTTTTACTACCAAATAAACCTGTTGGACTTCAATCTGGTGTTGTGAGACTTTTTACTGTGTTTAACCCTGTCCAACTTCACCATCTCCACATAATGGTTAATTAATAAACATTCAATGTGAAACATACTTGGTGAAAGGCTGAATGCTGCTGGGGAAAGGCAAGCAGAGAGTGAACACAGAAAAAAGAGAGCGAGCAGGGTGGCACTCCCAATGTGCTGGCTCGGCTCAGGAGGATGACTGCTGCAGAGATGTTGACTTGTAAAAAATAAATATCAGTGGAAAAACGATATCATGAGTAGGCAGCACCATTATAGCAGACCTCAGTCCCCAGACACATTTGTTTATTTTATCGGAGACACGACATACATCCTACCCTGGATCCATGTTGTAAATAAAACAAAAAGACTGTCTGGCTATTTGGCCCACCCTCCAACTGTGAAGGCAGACAGGCAACGTAAAATCCCTGTCAATTGCTGTTTGATTCATTTAACTTTACTGCTTGATTGTTCACACGTGCACTTCTGATCTGGGCATGCGTCCACCTACTGAAATGTTGCATGATGCCATGATGCACTCAACGTCTTGTGCGATTTTATGCAGCCAGCACTTATTGCCCATCTCTAATTGCCCTTTCAAAAGTGGTAGTAAGCTGCCATCTTGAATTGCCACCGTGCTGCTGGGAACATATCCAAATTTTGATCCCCTGATAATGAAGGAGTGGTGTTCTAGTTCTAAGTCAGGATGGTTGCCGTTCGGAGGGAAACTTGCAGCTAATGGTATTCCCATGCACCTATTGCCCTTGTCCTTCTAGATGGTAAAGAGTCTGGGTTTAGATGTTGCTGTCGAACAGCCTTGACAAATTGTTGCAGTGCATCTTGTATACAATAGACATTGTCACTTTACATTTGCGGTGGAGGAAATAAGCTTCTTGTATGTTATTTGTTACGATCTCAGCTGCTATTACTACTGAGCAGTCAGGTCCCAAAGCAGAACTCTGGCTTGCTAGATTGTAGCTATTTATTTTTGCTTAGTTACTAGGTGATCAAGTCACAGGACTGTCAATTAACTTTTTAAGAAGTAATAAAACTTTTATCAAATATGAAAATTAACTATAATACACCACTTCTTCAACCCACCCATATCTTTAAAGATTTATATAGATTTATAAGGATAAGACAAGTTATAAAATATATCTCACATTTTAATGTTCTTAGAAAACACACAGTCTATATAAAGTAAGAGGCAAAATTTGGTCAGACGCCTCACATTGAAACCAAGTGAAAGATGCCGCTCATAGAGTCATAGAAGTTTACAGCATGGAAACAGGCCCTTTGGCCCAATTTGTCCATGCTGCCCTTTTTTAAAACCCCTAACTAATCCCAATGGCCTGCATTTGGCCCACATCCATTTATACCCATTTCACCCATGTAACTGTCTACATGCTTTTTAAAAAAACAAAATTGTCCCCACCTCTACTATTACCTCTGGCAGCTTGTTCCAGACACTCATGAGCCTCTGTGTGAAAAAATTACTCCTCTGGACACTTTTGAGTCTCTCCCCTCTCACTTTAAACCCATGTCCTCTAGTTTTAAACTCCCCTACCTTTGGGAAAATATATTGACTATCTAGCTAATCTGTGCTTCTCATTATTTTATAGACCTTTTTAAGAGCACACCTCAGTCTTCTACGCTCCAGAGAAAAAAGTCCCAGTTTACCCAGCATCTCGTTATAACTCAAACCATCAAGTTCCAGTGGCATTCTAGTAAAACTTTTCTGTACTCTGTCTAGTTTCCTTTTTATAATAGAGTGATCAGAACTGTACATAATATTCCAAGTGTGGCCATACCAATTTCTTCAACAAGACATCCCAACTCCTATATTCAGTGTCCTGACCAATGAAACCAAGTATGCTGAATGCCTTCTTCATCACTCCGTCCACCTGTGATTCCACTTTCAAAGAGTTATGAATCTGTACCCTGGATCTCTTTGTTCTGTAACTTTCCCCAGTGCCCTACCTTTAACTGAATAAGTGCTGCCCTGGTTCAGTCTATCAAAATGCATCACCTCGCATTTATCTAAATTAAACTCCATCTGCTATTTACCAGCCCACTGGCCCAATTGATCACTCAATACAACTTCTGTGGCTTTCCCATCAAGTTCCCCCAAATGCTTGTCGCACTGAGCTAACTGGTCTCATTAGAACTCTGGTTTCCGAGCTAGTGTTTCCAATCACCACGCTCAAAAAAAAAACATCTTGGAATCTCCTCCCACACAACCTCATAGTTACCCAGCAATGCTGCTGCTTCACAAACTGTATTAAGGTCTTACCAATTTTAGGATTACATTAGATGTCTGGCTTCCCTATAACTGACTCCGTCTGGTCTATACCTTGCAGCTTTATCTTTAACTGGGAGCCTCGTTCTGTCCCCTTCTTGAACTTCAGTGAATGATACTTCATTCAGATTCCAGTTCATTGTCCCTCTGATGTTGGTTTTCCTGGGACTTTTCTTTTCACCCCCTGTACTCTAAACTACATGTTCTTTAGCCTCCCCGACTTGCTGTCTGCCGCTTACTCCATTGTCCTGCCTCTGCTGTGAGAGCTGTTTTCTTCTCAGATACCTGGTTCCATTTGAATCAAAGTGTTTCTGTTCTTCAGTGTGTGCCTCTGGTTGCTACACAGGAGCTTCGATCTTTTACCTCTGTTATTAATTTTACTATGTAAATCTTTAATTACAATGCAGGCACAATTTAAAGTGAAACCAATATTCATAAACACACAGGCACCTTTGTTTAATATGAAGCTAACTAATATTTAACCCTTTCTTAGCACACAAGTACAGAAGTACAAATTAAACTTAAAATTAAATTCTATTGTTGGAAATGGCTACTGCCTGGCATTTGTGTGGTATGGATCTTACTTGCTACTTATCAACACAAGCCTGATTGTTGTACAGATCTTCCTGCATGTTGGCACTGATTGCTTTAGTATCTGAGGATATTGCTGTATGCCTTAATATTGACAACCATACCATAACATTATGGTAGCATCATATGCATCTTACCATGTTTTATCCCTTTCAATCTGATTGCAACCTTCCCTTACTCCTTTTACTTCCCTCACTTGAATGGCTCTCTGCGCTATGGTGCTATGATTAATTTGCTCACTCTCTTTGTAATCCCTGCTCCCCTCAACCCTTGTTGCAATGATCTACAGCTTAAGGAGGATGCCAATAATACACAGTTCTACTTGTCCATCATTTCTTTTCGTTCTTCAACTGCCTCTGTGTTACCAGAATGCTTGTCCAACACCACGCCACATGAGGTATTCTCCAAATATTCGTGGCAGCATTGATGTAATGTCTTCAATTCCATCACAACAAACTCAGCTATTTTTTCCCATCTCGTTAGTTGCACTGACATACTGAACTAGATGACTTCAATTTTGCCTTTCTTTAGAGGCCAGAGATGAACTTTAAGGTTCCTTTCTTATTAATATCTTTAACTGCTGGCTCCCATTTCTGCAACAAATCCTGCCTTTGCCTCGACCTCAACCTGGTATTAAAATGAATTTTTTTGTCATTTGTGGATTGTATTATAATATAATCATTATACCAAAATCTCACCTTGCTGATCTCCCACCCATCATGTCTCATCCAAAATTCTACCAGCCTAATCTTATCTTTGACTTAGTCATGCTTACCCATTATTCTTTCTCCTCCAACCTACTCTTGATCTAGATCACTTAAACACATTAAATTCAAAATCACTGACCCCATTTCTAATTTCCCAAATATCCATGCCTCACTTGAACCAAATATGTATCCATCCATACATGCTGTTGCAATCTCTGAACCCATGTGTTCCAGTGGCGCAATTGGTTAGTGCATGGTACTTATGATGCACTTGCTTCTCACCAGCTCTGAATGTCCTTCTCACTGCTACGTCACTGGTGACCTGCTTTCAGCTACCTATAAGAACGTAAGAATGTAAGAAAAAGGCTAGGCCATCTAGCCCTTCAAGCCTACCCCGCTATTCAACAAGGTCATGGCTGATCTGAAGTGGATCAGTTCCACTTTCTGTTTTCTCCCTATAACCCTTAATTCCCTTGTCATCAGAAACCTTAAATACATTCAGTGAGATAGCTTCCACCACTTCAATGGGCAGAGAATTCCAGAGACTCAGCATCCTTTCACAGTAGAGTGAGTACAAACCCACTCTACTCAATCTCTCTTCATAGGCTAATCCCCTCATCTCCAGTATCAGCTTAGTGAACTTTCTTTGCACTCCCTCCAAGACCAATATATCCTTCCGCAAATGTGGTGACCAAGACTGCACACAGTACTCCAGCTGCTGCCTCACCAGCACCTGTACAGTTGCAACAAGACCTCCCTATTTTTATATTCTATTCCCCTAGCTATAAAGACCAACATTCTACTTGCCTTCTTGATCACCTGCTGCACCTACAGATTGGGTTTTTGCAATTCGTGCACAAGGACCCCCAGGTCCCTCTGCACCATAGCATACTGCAGCTTTTTGCCTTTTAAATAATAATCCCTCCTTCTATTATTTCTACCAAAGAGGATAACCTCACACTTGCTAACATTATACTCCATCTGCCAGGTCCTCACCGACTCATTCAACATATCCAGATCTCTCTGCAGACTTTCCGCGTCCTCCACGCAATTTGCTTTTCCACTCATCTTTGTGTCATCAGCAAATGTTGTTATTCCATACTCCCTTGCTCCAGATCATCTATGTATATGGTAAATAGTTGAGGCCCCAGCACCAATCCTGGGGCACTCCACTAGTCACCAGCTGCCAATCAGAATAGCACCCATTGATTCCTACTCTCTGCTTCCTATTAGACAACCAATCCTCTATCCACACCAATATCTTACCTGCAACTCCTTGCGCCTTAACCTTTTGCAGCAACCTTTTGTGAGGCACCTTATCAAACACCTTCTGGAAATCTAAAAACAACTACATCCATCAGTTCCCCCCTATCTACCACACTAGTCACATCCTCACAAAAATCCAATAAATTCATCAAACACGATTTCCCCTTAACGAATCCGTGCTGCATCTGCTTGATCAAACTGTTCTTTTCTAGGTGTTTCACTATTTCTTCTTTGATGATGGATTCAAGCATCTTTCCATCTACAGAAGTTAAACTAACTGGCCTATAATTCCCTGCCTTTTGCTTGCTACCTTTTTTAAACAGTGACATAACATTAGCCATGTTCCAATCTTCCAGTACTTCCCCAGAATCCAGCGAATTTTGATAAATAATTACTAAGGCATCCGCTATCACCTCTGCCATTTCTTTCAGAACCTTGGGATGCACTCCATCTGGTCCCAGGGACTTATCTACCTTCTGCCCCATCAGTCTATCAAGCAGTACCTCTCTAGTGACTGTAATCACATTAAGGACCTCATCTCCTACCGTCCTTCTATCCTTAATATCCTGCAAACTGTTTGTGTCCTCCTCTGTAAAGACTAACACAAAAAACTTGTTTGAAGCCTCAGCCATTTCCTCATCACCCACCCCTAAATCCCTCCTATCGTCCGCCAAGGGTCCAACATTCACTATAGCCAGTCTCCTCTTCTTCATATATTTGTAAAAACTTTTACTGTCGTTTTTTTATATTTAGAGCTAGTTTAGCCTCATACTCTATGTTTCCTTCCTTTATCACCTTCTTAGTCACCCTTTGTTGTTGTTTAAAACATTCTCAATCTTCTAATCGCCCACTACTTTTAGCTGCTCTGAGCACATCAGTTTTTAATTTAATACTCTCCTTTATTTCCTTCAACGACCACAGCTGATTTTCCCTTTTCCTACAGTCCTCCTTTACCAACGGAATATATTTCTGCTGAGTACCAAAAAAGATCTCCTTAAAAATCCTTCACAGTTCCTCAGCCGTTCTACCAACCAATCTGCGCCCCCAATCTGCATTCACCAATTCCGGTCTCATCCTATCATAGTCTCCTCTATTCAAGCACAGGCTCGAGATGCTATTTTCTCATCCTCCATCTGCATCAGAAATTCAAACATACTATGATCACTCGTCCCAAGAGAATCCCTCAAAAGAAGATCCATGCTCTTTGCAATTTTCTTCCTTATTGACTCAGTATTTAGCTCTCTTTTCAAAACACCTCAAATCTTTCATCCAAGGTTTCAGCCAACCCTCCTCATCTTAGCTTTCCTGCATTATTTTGACTTTGTAACCTTTTTTGCTAAACATCTTGGGAGGAAGAAATGAAGAAAGGGAAGGAGTGAGGAGGAAAGGAAAAAAGGGAAGGGTGGAACTTTCAAAACTCACCAGATGTCTCAAAGTGCTTTACAGCCAATGCAGCACTTCATGAAATGTGGTCCGTTGTTGCATAAGTGCAAGTTATTGCAAGAAGCAAACATTTCAAAAATGGCAGGAGCCATGAGCTTAACAACTAGTTTAATTTAAGTTTATTTTGTCAACTTGCCAGGAGTCATGCTCGAGTAATCTACGAACAGTGCCCTGCTTTCTGGCTGGCAAGTTCACTTCCTTTCACCTCAGATGACTTGGTCAAGGCTGATGGTGCTTAATTTTGTCATTGATTTGTACAGTTCCTGATTTAAACTTGTTGTTTAATCAATATTTGTTTAAAAGCAATGCAAAACACTGCACTAAGTATCGAGAATCATTGCCAAATCCCAATATGTAACATAATAATAGCACATTTTAGAGCTTCAATAACTTATTTTCTGCTATTTCTGTCTACGTTGAATTGTTGCCTGACCAAGAACTGTATGAAGATTTTAGGCAAGCCATTTTTATACAAATCTCATAAAATTATGATCCAACTGATTTTATTTTGATAAAGTATGTCAAGATTCAACTGTACCACCATGACATATCCCAATGATTCTGTCACCTCACTACAGGAATCAGTTAGAACATTGTCAAATTGTGAAACAGCAATGATATCATCTTACTGACAATTTTGCCAAGACCTTAATTACTAACAAAGTTCTGGGAATCCTCTTGAATTTGAACTTCAGGTTTCTCAGAGTTGAACAAATCTCAACTGATTATATTATTCAAGACAACTCAAATATACAAGAAACAAAAAATGCAGAAGTTTTGCATATAAGTTTTGCTATTGTGAGCTTTACTGCCATAGACATTATTTCTAACAGTTATTTTCTCATTAAGAAACGAAATTGATGGGCAAGGTGCTTGTGATCAATGTTGAGACAAATATTTATTTCTAATTAATATCAATGATTTGAATCCAGGGATTAAGTACAAATTGTTTAAGTATGCAGATGATAAACAAAAGAAATAGCAGATTTCAAAACAAATTATCAATTGCAAATTGAATTGAACAATAAATGATACCTTTTCCTATTCTTTGTTTTAGAAGGAGAACTATCTCTGGATATGATCACCAGGAGTATGTGATCACAGAATGAGACGAGGCCAGAGTGTGACAACAGACAAGTGTTTTGAGAATTTGCTGGAGGTGGGAATTTGAAGGGAAGAAGGTGCTGCTTTTTATATATCTTTCAGCCTCCAGAAGCTGTTCAAGGCTTTATTTAGGCAAGCAGATAACTAATTGTTAACTGATTGTTAAGATTAGGGATCCAGAGGTAGCAACAGGAGAGCTCCAGCCCTTGCAATTTTCTGACAGGTTTGAGGTGCTTGCAACTTGTGTGGAGGGGAGCAGGGATTACAGAGACGGCAATCAGTGAGGATAGGCAACAACATCTCCTTCCCGATCATCCTCATCACCTGCACCCCACAAGGCTGTCTTTAGCCCTTACTATACACCTATGACTGTGTGCCAAATTCCCCTCCAACTCAATTTTCAAGTTTGCTGATGATATCATCATAATGGGTCAGATGTCAAACAATAATGAGATGGATTTCAAGAAAGAAGCAGAGAATCTGCTGAACTGGTGTGACAATGATAATCTCTTCCTCAATGTCAACAAAATGAAGGAAATAGTTACTGACTTCAGAAAGTGAGGTGGAGGACATGCCCCTGATTATGTCAATGGGGATGAGTAGAAATAGTCGAGAGCTTCAAGTTTTTAGGTGTCTAGATCACCAATAATCTGTCCTGTTCCCTCCATGCTGATGCTATAGTTAAGAAAGCCCACTAACACGCCTACTTTCTCAGACTAAAGAAATTTGGTACGTCTGCTATGACTCTGACCAACTTTTACTGATGCACCATAGAAAGCATTCTTTCTGGTTGTATCACAGCTTGGTATGTCCCCCACAAGAAACTACAAAGAGTCGTGAATTAAAGCCAATCCATCACTCAAACCAGCCTCCCATCCATTGACACTGTCTTCACTTCTCGCAGCCTCAAAAATGCTGGCCAGCATAATTAAGGATTCTATGCATTCTGAACATGCTCTCTTCTACCATATTCCATTGGGAAAAAGATACAAAAGTTGAGGACACATACCAACCGACTCAAAAACAGCTTCCTTCTTGCTGCCATCAGACTTTTGAATGGACTTACATCACATTAAGTTGATCTTTCTCTACACCGTAGCTATGACTGTAACATGCATTCTGCACTGTCTGCTTTCCTTCTCTATGTAATGGTAGGTTTTGTCTGGGAGATTTGGAAAGTTTAAAAAAAAAGGGCAAGTAAATAACACAGGATAATGAGTGGCAGTGGTGGCTGTCCCTTCATATGAAGTTAACATTTAATCAGGTTCGTGAACTTTTGCCATGGATCTTCATGCGACTGATTCTCGACCCACACATTTTTTGGGCACATATTCCACAATGTAATGAGAATAGGCGTGCAGCAGTTCCTTCCTTTTCTTTCCTTCTTTGCCACCACACTGCCTCATCATTAAGGCTTTTGGGCTGAAAGAATGATGCAGCTACACGACGTTTCACCATTGAATCATTGGCAATCATTAATGTCAGTGCTGCCACACTTCAAGCAGAAATTCAGAATACTTTTGAAGCATTTTCTTTGCTCCTCTGGAATGTTGATCACTTGAGAATTGTGAAAACAGATTCTGTTATGAGAGACTCTTTTTGGCCATTTGCATACATCAAAGTTGATTTTGCGGAGATTTTGCCAAGATCCTGGTAGATGCTTGAGTGTCACTTTGTTTAACATCTGTGCCCTGAGACACTGTCATTGCCCACAAGCACTTGATGGATTTGTGACCATATTTGAGCGACATATTGAACCACAGTGATTTGAACCACTTTGCCTCTGTATCTTTCTTTTGCCTTCACAGATGGTGAAATCTGTTCTTCCATTGAGGATTTTTGGACTGTATTTTGTCTGCCACTATCATCCAGGAGTAAGAAGTTCCTGGCAGCATTGCTCAAGGGATCATTACGGACCCAGTTTGGGTGGAGATAAAAATTGTCAAAGGAAAGAAATCACTGGTTTATCTGGCTGCCTAACATAAATTATACTGTAGGATAGAGTATAAATCAAGAAATATTGGAAGTTTGTAATCTTCATAACGATTGGATGAATTAAACTGGCAAAAGTAACCTGGAAGATGAGTTCATTGGGTATATTCATGAGAGTTTCTTGGTTCTGGAACCAGCCAGTAAGTAAGCTATTTTAAAACTGGTAATGAAGCAGAATTAATTAATGAATTTATAATACAGAAATGGTCAGGTAAGAGTGATCTTACATGATATCATTTCACATTCATTATAAGAGTGAGAAATGTGGGTCTGAAATGAATTGTTACAGTTGGAATGAGAGGTGTGCATATTTATCCAGCTCCGTTACTCCACAGGTCATAACATTAGTTTAGAAGTTTAATTCATGCTTTTACAGTTGGTGGCGGGCTAATTAGCCAGGCAGCCTTTATATTTTAGCTTCAACCTTGTTCGAGAGCAAGATGAAGTCTGAGCTGAAATAAAATTTAAAATGGTGTCTGCAGACTATGATTTGTGTTTAAGCATGCTGTTGAGACACTCTTTGCATAGCTCTTTCATTGCAATTTATTTTTCACAGATCTGTAGCTTCATGAGACAGCAGCTGTCCGCTTGAGGGAGTACATTAGAAACAGCAGCCCGCCTCTTCCCGCCCTCCCAGACAGCACTCTGCCTTTCCTGGTGTGCTTTTCATGCTGTCTGCCCATTAATTGACTGCTAGCATGAAATTGCAGCCCAGGGCCAACCATGGCCATGAATATGTTTCACGCCTGCTTACCGGCCAGTCAAGTGCACTTGCCCAACAGGTGAAAATTTCAGGCCACTGAGTTCAAAGCAACTAGTCCAATATTTGAAAATTGTCTCTGTCATGTGTTTTTCAGTACCTCTTTATCCTTTGCTCTTTTCCAGTTTTCTTCTTCCCCAACAATTAAAGAAACAGCAACTCTTCTCCTTCAAGTGCTATGCTGGTTAGATAATTTCTTTGAAAAGGCACTGTTTCTCCCAGCACAGAGTCCTACTATGACTTACTGGATCAGGAGTGATGTATTTGCAATTTTGTTTGTTTTTAACAAGGTTATGAGAGGTTTATATTATCTCTCAATCTTAAACTGCAGACCCAGTAGTTAATCAGATAATTTCTTACACTCCAAGTTTGCACAGTACTGTTCAGAAAAGAGCAAAGGATAATAAAGTACTGGAAAACACACACCAGAGACAAGCTTTAACTTTTGGACTTGTTCCTTTGAATTCAGTGGTCTGAGGTTTTTGCTTATTGGGCAAATGCACTTAGCTAATCAGCTGGATGCATAGTAAGCAGATCTTCTTTTGCCTTCACTTTGGACATGGGATAGCACTGCTTTCAGGCCTGTTGTAGATACATCCACAGTGACAATCATGGGAAGTTCAATTTCATAGGATCGTAGTGGACTAGAACCTCCGATGATGTTAGCATATTTTGATTTGTTCAAATGATTGCTACTGAAGCTCAGTCCAGCACCAAGACTGATCCTATCATAAAAAATGTTTGACAGGTTCATTTATCTAGGCTCGCTGAGATGGAATTTATCTAATTGGTTGACCATGGCTATTAACTTTTGTAGCTCTGTTATCATTCTAGACTGCGGGAATTCCTTTATTTTCTGTGTGTCTACAACAATTCCAGTTGCCTATATAATATGACTTCATCATTTTATTGTATGCTGAGAAAACTCTCATTTGTCACTGAGTGAAAGCCAGTTTCTTGCAGCAACAGTAAGACTTCTCTGATCTATTTGTCATTGTAAAACGAGTAGTCATTTGATGACGTGATGACGCAGCTACTAAAAGGGTCGCATGATGGGAGCGTGGGAGTTCTTCGTGGTGTGCAGGCAGAGAATAAGCATGGAATTGCTGCTTAGCTAGTGAATAAATTATTGTTTCTTACAAGTCTTCATTGTCAGTGTTTGGGAACCCAGCATTTATGCATGGTGTCAGGAGTTGGCAGTACAGCACAAGAACTTCACTGCATTGACCAGCTCATGTTTGATGAAACATTGCAAACAGTTGAGAAAAGTTTCAGGAGAAAAGGTGCGTTTACTATGGTGCTATATTATCTGACAAATCAAAAAAGGTACAAGTTTACACCCTTAAACTTAACAGGTCTTGAGGCTATTGAGAAATTTGAGTGATTTTTCAAATGGAGGAGGACAAAGAAAGAGTTCCCAAAATAACTCTAGAAAAGTTTGAGAACATTTGCCTTCCAGTAAAACATATTATACTTAACAGGCATTGGTTTAAGTCATCAAACCGAAGTGCAAATGAATCAATTATGCATGACAGCCTTAGCAAAAATCTTTGTGAAGAAATGTGCATTTGGCACCATTACTGATGAATTAGTCAGGGATCGAATAGTTTGCGGGATCCACAACAATCTTGTCTGGGGGCAAAAACTGTGAAAGAAAGACTACAAACAGCCATTAGCATCTACGTAGAACCATATTATAGGAAGAATGTGATAGTGCTAGAGAGGGTGCAGAGGTAGAGTGATGCCTGGGCTCAAGAATTTTATTTATGAAGAGAGATTGTTTTCCTTGGGACAGAAGAGACTGGGGAGAAGACACAGTTCAGATATAAAAAATGATGAGGGTCATAGATATAATAGACAGGAAAAAACTTTACTACTTGCTGGAGAGATCAATGGCTAGAAGGCATAGATTTAAGGGAAGGGGCAGGAGGTTTAGAAGAGATAGGAGGAAAAACCTTTTCATCTAAATGGTGGTATCTCTGTGATTTAATGTTTCCATGTGAAACAAATAGAAAAAAAACAGCAGAGACTTTAGATGGGAAACAGATGTTTTTGTGATACAGGATATGCCGTGCCCTGACTGTGATGGTCATCATCATCAGAACAGAATATGTTTCATGCATTAAAAATGCTGCAATATATGTGGCAAATGAAATCATTTTGCAAAATGCTGCAGATTGAAATTATAGCAGCTTTTTTTGTTACCAGCCACATTGCAGCAGTCAGTTCTCCAAGGTTAGGTTCATTCAGCAAGGTAAAACAAACTGGAGTTCAGCCGAAGCAGCAAAACCACTGAACCTCCAAAAACACACTACTGTGAGGGTGTTGACACCATCACAGAAAACGGTGAGATCTTCACCATCCTGAATATGATTTGCAGCAACACAAAGTTTAGGGTATAGATCGACACTAGAGAAAAGTGTAACATATTGCCCAGCCAAATGGGAAATAGACCCATCTACAGCACCAGACCCAGCACCCATGTGGACCTCGTAACTTGTGGTGGACAAACCATCCCCACTGAAAGTGTGACCACTCCCTAGTGCATACAGGGCAGCTTTAAGTTTTATATAGTTGACCAGAATGTAAGGCCACAGTGAGGTTTTCACGACAACATTATACTAAAGCAGGTAGATTAGCAGGAAAGACAGAAAGCAAACAATGGCAGGCATTTAGGAAGATAATTCATGACTCGCAGCAAAAATAAAGAGGAAAGATCCTAAGAGAGGAATAAACCAACTTGGCCAACCAAGGAAGTTAAGGAAAGTATAAGGAAAGTTGAAAGAAAAAGTACATAAGGAGATAAAAGTCAGTGACAGCCCTAAAGACAGATAAATTCAGAATCCAGTAAAGGAGGACTAAAAAATAATGAGAGAGAAAAATAAACTACAAAGGCAAACTAGCAAGGAATACAAATACTGACAATAAGAACTTCTTTAAATATATAGAAAAGAAGAGAGAGATCAAAGTGAACATAGGGCCCCAGAAAATGAATCTGAGGAGATAGTTATAGGGAATAAGGAAATGGTAGTGGAGTCAAACATATGTTTTGCATCAGTGTTTGCAGTTGAAAATACTTCAAATATCCCATTAATACTAAGGAATACTAGGGAAGAATTAAATAATGTCACCATCACGAGAGAAGTAGTATTAGACAAACTAATGGCGCTAAAGGCAGGTAAGTTCCCTGGCACTAATGGCTTGCATCCTGAAAGAAGCAGCTATAGAAATAGTGGATGCATTGATTGGAATTTTCCAAAAATCTTTGGATTCAGGAGAAGTACTGGAGATTTGGAAACTTGCCAATGTGGAAACCCCATTCAAAAAAGGAGGGAGGCAAAAAGTAATTAATTATAGATTGTTTAGCCTAACATTTATTGTTGGAAAAATGCTGGAATCAATTATTAAGGAAGGAACAGCAGCACATTAGGAAATCCTAATCTGAGTTAGTATGGCTTCATGAAAAGGGAGTTATGTCTGACTAATTTATTAGAGTCTCAACCAGACTGGATATGATGAACTTCCAGAAGGTGTTCAACAAGGTATCCCACAAACTGTCAAGCCCATGGTGTGAAAATAATATATTGGCATGGTTGGAGTATTGGCTAATGGGCAGAAAACAGCGAGTGAGGATACAGTGGTGACCAGTGGAGTTCCACAGGGATCAGTGCTGGGACCACAACTGTTTATGGTGTATATTAATGACTTGGAGGAAGGAAATGAGTGTAGAAGGAAAGGCAAGTTGCGAGAGGAATACAAACATTTACAAAGAGACAATGATAGGCCAAGTAAGGGGGCAAAAATTGGTAAATGGAGTATAATGTGAGAAAATGAGAACTTGTTTATTTTGGAAGGAAGGATAAAGGAACAGAGTATTATTTAAATGGAGAAAAACTGCAGGAAGCTGCAACACAAAGGTACCTGTGAGTACTTGTGCAAGAAACACATGAACCTACCACACAGATGCAGCAAATATTCAGGAAAGCTAATGGAATGTTGACCCTTATTTCAAGGAACATAACAATAGGAACTGTAACTGTAACTGTACAAGGTGGTGGTGAGACCACATCTGGAATACTGTGAGCAATTATTTAAGGAAAGATATTTAATTTATGTCAGTTCAGAGAAAGCTCTCTAGTATGGTCCCCAGCATGGAAGGATGAGAAAAGGTTAAACAAGTTGGGATTCTACTCATTAGAATTTGGAAGACTAAAAAGTGATCTTATTGGAATATATAGGATTCTTAAGTTGCTGGACTGGGTAAATGCTGAGAAAAGGTTTCCCCTCATAGGAGAGTCTAGGAACAGTCTCAGAATAAAGGGGCATCAATTTAAGACTGAGATAAGATGGAATTTCTTCTTTCAGAAGGATATGAATCTTTGGAACTTCTTTGCACAGAAAGTTTTGAAGCAGAGTCATTGGGCCTGATTTTACCATCAAGTTGCGTCTGTTTTCGAGTGCAAAGATTTGGTAAAGTCGGGCCTGAGGTGAGGAGCATGATCTGCACCCGTCTCCGTGCCAGTTCCCCATTTATCAAGACCCGAAAATGGCCATGATTTGGTCTGTGCCCAAAATGGACGCGATGTACGCACGCCCAACCTTAGTGGCATTTCCCTTTACCACTGTGTTCGGCCATCCAGAATCGGTGCAATACAGACATGCTCCATAAAAGTCCAATTCCGGCACCCCAGTTAATAAAGAGGTAAGTGCCAAGTATCTGATGGCTCTCAGCTTGAGGCCAGTGGTTGGGGGAGGGCGGGATGGGGTGGGGGGTCTGCTGCCACTCTGCCTGAGATCAGTGAGAGGGAAGGGTGGGGTCCGCTGCCTGATATCTGTGGGGGAGGGGCCCGCGATTGATCTGGGTGGCGGGAGTAAATGGATAAGGGGGTCAGTAATGTCAGAGGTGTGGGGCAATGTCTTTGGGAGTCGGGGGAGACATTATCTGGTATGGGAGCGATGTAGCAAGGGAGCCGCATTCTATCATCTCTTTTCTGCGAATGTGAGGTTGGAAACATCGATTGGAGCTGCAGGATTTTGAGCAAGTTAAGCCCTACCCATAGGATTCTATAGCGCGACTCGGCATTGCTGATATTTTTTCGGGCAGACTATGTATGGGGGCCTCTGAGAATGGGTCTGAAAATTGGAAATGAAACACTCCCAGTTTTAAGACAGCACTTAGAATCAAAATAGTAAAGTAGGGCCAATTGTGTATACTTAAGGCAAGAAAGATAAAATTTTGAGGAAAGGGCAGGAAAGTGCGCAAGAGGAATATTGGATCAGCCATGATTCTATTGAATGGTGGAGCAGGCTCAAGGGGCCGAATGGCCTACTCTTGTTCTGATTTCTTATGGTTTTATGTGACATCATCGGTAACTACTAGTAATATAATATATCAGAGAAGATGACACAGTATCACCAACAGTTTGCACTCTGAGAAGAATACTAATAACCATAAAGTAGAAAGTAGTCAATGAGCTGCATCAGATGACAACACAAGGGGTGGAATTGTCGCAAAATGCATTGGAATGTCAGTTTCAGACAGAAAACTGGCTTGCATCTCACTAGGTGCACTCTCTCTCCAGATTTTTAGCACTTGCACAGAGAATCTGGCGGCATGGTTTGTACTGTCACTTCAGCTGGCAGCTGTCTGATAAAGCTAGCAACACTACAGCCAAAGTGATCGAGGTGAAATCTTTAAAGATGCCCTGATCTTCATGAAAAACTTTGTTCTTTACATCCCCTCCCCCACAAAGGATTCCTCTACATGCATGAGACTGCACCTCCACCACCACTCCCCCTCACCTCACAGGCATGGAGACAACTTCCCCCCACCAAGTATCGGGTTGTGACTTCCCCATCCCACAAGTATCAGAATGCCTCCCCGACCGCACTCTATTGGAACCCCTCAATGGGACTCCCTATAGCACTTGCCCTTGGCATTGCAACTCTGGCACTGCGCATCCCTGACATGGTGATTACGACTGCTTTTCATTTTTGAAAATCAGTTGTGATTTACACCAGTGTGAATTCATGCTGGCCTGGTGGGAAATTACACTGATGGTGGAAATAGCAGTGTTCAGCCCGCTAATTATATTATCATCTATGTTAATATATGCTAACCAGACTTGCACCCTCTCTGAGCATGAACCTGATTGCATCATCAGAGGGGGCAGAGAATATTCCAAAATTGAAAGAAACATATATTAAACATGAAAAGGTTAGACGATTATACAATAATCCTTTGATCCCCTTTTACCTTAATAACTACACACAGATTTTAAGATTCATGTGGATTACAATGTTAATCTTAAGTTACAATGATCTCATTAACACACAAAGTCCCTTTTAAACACACAAGAAGGCTATAGTTAGAAACACTCTCTATTCAAAACACACTTTAAAATCTTTCCTCAGTTTTCCATTGGTAGTTTAGATTCTGAAATCCAGTCCAGGTTTTACAAATGATACTTTTAAACAAAGCCTCCATTTCACCTTCAACAGCAAATCCAGTCCAGGGTTTTACAGCAACTCCTTTAGGATTTCTTTGTCTTAATGGCTTTTATACACAAACTCTGAGTTCCAACCAACAATTTCAATCATATTCCATAGGCTATTAGTAAAATCTCACAAATCTGAAAAAGACTTTAGATGTCTTTCTGGCCTCTTAGCCATCTCCTGAGCTCTGTCTATCTTTGCTGAACAGTCCTCTGTTCCTGTACCTTTAACCTCAGAAACTTGGAAACTTCTCTTCATAATTCTGGTTTCCTAAACTACCTGCCATTTAGATAACCATTACTCCACTGTATGGTTTTCTGATAGCAAAGCAAAGAGCAGTATTCCCCCTTAGCCTTCGAAACTGATTGTTATTAGCAGAGCTATGTGAGTTCTCTCTCTGTCTCCAAATGCTCTACTTTCTGATTAAAAAGTATGAACATAGAAAAGCCCTCCCCTCTGGGAAGTAGGCTTCCTACAACATCCTTATTTATTCTGCAGACCATAACCCTCTCTGAACACAATAAAATCACAGTTGAAACATAGCCAACCCCCAAACACATACAAACACCTTTGTCCAGCATAGATCTAACTATAAGAAGATTGTCATCATTATGCACCCCAATTTTAATGCCTCAAGAGCAACAAACTGATGTTCTTGTCTCTCAATGATATGGCCTGGCCCCAGTCAATGTGCCAAGAGATGATCAGGAACCTGAAAACCCACTTGTAATGGCAACTGATCTGTGCTTTCAAGCAGGTTATAACTGCAAAGGATGTCAACAATGAGGAGGAGTTAAATGAGGCCACACACCCCAATAATGAGGCATTTTTTTACTGGCCTGCAGGAGGTTGGCATGGAAATTCCAGCAGAGACAGTCATAAAAAATAATATCGAGGAGAATGATGCTGTGCATTGCACAGTGGAGCTGATAGATGATGCAATTGTAGAAGCAGTATGTTCTTCAACCAAGGCAGCCAAGAACTCTGAAGGATTGCTGAATGCCCAATTGCTTGCTCACCTGTTTTCTTATTCAATGTTGCAAAGGCCATTTAAATTCTGCACTGTGACATGGAAACATTGGAAACATGTTTGACTGCATTGACAAGATGGTGGACTGTGCTGTGCATGCCTGAAGTATGTTGAGCATAAAAAGATTATGAAGTTTTTTCAGAGCAAAATCCTTATATTTTTTAATGGAATACTCCAGCTTTTACAAGACCAGGCCATTGTAAGGTGTGAACAAATTTAACATAAACTTTCTCACACACTTACCACTTTACTGTGTTGTCATTTGGCATTTAAACCTATTGTTTTTGTCAGACTTCATTTGTATGTGTATCAGGTTACATAGAGATGCATTTATCTGGAATAGGGCTTCCTCCGAGGATTCAAATCATTGAGATTTTGCTGTACATTTTTCACTGTTTACGTTCAAAAGAAAATACAAGCAACAATATGGCCCATGTCCCCCCATGGTTTCAGTCAATCAGATGAAAGCATTCTGTTTTGATTTTAAAATCTTCAGACAAATTAATTTTGCAGATTGTAAATGTGGTAGGATATTGTTTGAATTTAATTTCTAAGAGCCCTATTTGACCAAATTCATAGAGTACATCTGATTTGAAATGTTGGGTGAAACTCTCCTCTGCAATTTTGCTTGCCAAATGGAATATGCCAGCAGCCCCTAAGAAATGGTGGTAAAGGCTTTAACATCAGATCAATGGAAGAATATGGCCTGACCTTTCTCTACTTCCTGTTAATTCCAAACCCTTACCTGCTGAAGACCTTGGTCTCAACTGCAGTAGCTGCCTTGATTCTTTATGCTCCTTCCCTACCTCGGCAGCAGCAAATTTGAAGATGACCAAAGATACATAGATCACAATGGGAGTGGGACAAGAAATAAAGACTTGTATTTACAAATGGAGTGATTTTAGCATTTTTTTCTGAATACTGGGTAGATTTGAAATTAGGAAAGTTTCAGCTATGTCTTTTGGTGTGTTTTCAGCACCGCCCCCCCCCACCACATTCGCACTCTGCCTGCAACATTTTGAACAAATCTGTTGCTTGTTGCAGAAGCCTGTATATGATGCTTAATATGCCGAAAAGCCTACAGAGGGAGGTAGTACGCAAGTGCAGGCGTCTGATGCTATACATGCACATTAGAAGTAGCTGAAGTCTGATAGAAAAGAGAGAGCTGTCAGGCCCCTGCTAGTGCAGGCAGCCTGAAGCAGCTCCCCCTCCACAATTTCCAGGGGTCAGTGGCCCAAGATACAGACCCGCTGGCCTCCATCCAGACGGATTGCGGACTCTCTGCCTTCCACTCCATCAATCACTGCAGTGGGCCCCCTCCCTCACTTAGCTCTTCCCCATTAGTCCCTCCCCATTGGCTCCTCCCCCACTGACCCCATCCCCCCAGAGGACCTACCTTCACAAGCCTGAAAATGGGCGCAACGTGATGGTAAAATTGCCCTAATTGGGCTTTTCAGAGTCTCAAAATGTCCCAAAATATTTTGCAGCTACTAAGGTACTTCTGAAATGTAATAATTGTTTAATGCAGGAAACAAGGCAGCCAATTTATACACGGCAAGTTGCCACTAACAACAATGAAATGTTGATCAGATAATTTGTTTTAGTGAAGCTGATTGAGAAATAAGTATTGGCAAGGACACCACAGGTATCTCCCCTGCTCTTCTTTAAAATAATGCTGTGGAACTTTATGTGTTTACCTGAGAAGACAGTAAAGACCTCAGTTTTAACATTTCAACTGGAAGACAACTCCTCCAACAGTGCAACACTCCTTCAGTACTGTACTATAGTGCCAAACTGGACTATTGTGCACAGACCTCCAGAGTAGAATTTGAACCCACACCTTTTGACTCTGAAGCAAGACTATTACAATCTGAGCCATAGCTAACAGGTTATAGCTGACGTGTAGCAAGCTAAAGGCAACTCATTCATATTTGCAGACAGAACTGAGACTGATCTGTGTTTGATCTTTCAAAATAGAGGAGTCAATACCATGTGAATGCAGTATACAAGGTTGAAAATAGGACTATTTTTTTCCATATGTTTGGCGCAAGACAATGCTTTCTGTTTCAGATTTCCAGCATCTGCAAACTTTTGTTTTTTCGTTATAGAAGTGAATTTGGTCTCAGATGAAAAGAAAGTTGTTTAAATTTTCTGTGTGCCTCTTTATCAGAGCTTCAGGGTATAAATTAAGCCATTAGATGAGACAGTGATGCAGTGGTAGTGTCACTAGACTAATAATTCAGAGGCCCAAGCTAATGTTCTGAGAACATGGGGTCAAATCCGCCCCCCCCCCCCCCCCCACCAATGCAGCTGGTGAAATTTAAACTGTTCATTTTTAAAAAATCTAGAATTAAAAATTAATGTCAGTAGTAATGATTACCATGAAACCACAGTTAATTATTGTAAAAAAAAAGTCTGATCCACTGATGTCCTTTAAGGAAAGAAATGTGCCGTCATTCCTTGGTGTGGTTTACATGTGACTCCAGACCCACAGTAATAAAAACAAAGAACAAAACAGCACAGGAAACAGGCCCTTCGGCCCAACGAGCCCGCACCTCCACCCCAATGTTCCCACCTCTACCCATGATCCCTGTCTATGTTTATAGATCTATGGATTAAAAACCAAATTTGAGACAATTTAGGGAGAATTTGTTTTGCCAATTAGCCTAAAAGCACATCTTTGGGATGTGGGAGGAAACCGGAGCACCCAGAGAAAACCTACGCAAGCACAAGGAGAATGCACAAACTCCCACAGACACAGGCCTAAATCCATGTATCTGCACAGCACAGCGATAGTCACTGAGCTGTCGTGTTGCCCATCAAATGGTCCAGGTCAAGCGTACACTAACAACATGAAGCAGTAGGATACTCTCGAAAAAGACCCAGGAGCAGCCCTCTCACGACCCATCGCATATATGCCCCTTGTTAGACAACAAGGTGGACCAAAGCACCTGTAGGATAAAAACAAGTACATCAATATCATCATCTATTTACACACTTCCCAAGGACTCCCAAAGCTCATGATCCCTATTTTAAATCAGTTTTCTATATCCCTCCATTCCCATTCTGTTCATGTGCCCAAATAAGTATCTCTTAAATAACTCCAGAGTGCCTGCCTCCACCACTTTACTTGGCAATGCATTCCATATCCCCACCACCCTCTGTGTGAAAAACCTCCCTCTAGCATCCAAATTATACCTTATCTCCCTCACCCTAAGCCCATGACCCCTCGTGCTATTCGAGTCCATCCTAGGAAAAAGTTTAACCCTGTTTACTCTATCTATACCCTTCATAATCTTGTACACCTTTATTAGATCTCCTCTAAGTCTATGTCTTTCTAAGGAAAATAGTCCCAATTTGCCTAACCTCTCCTTGTAACTCAGACCTTCCAAACCAGGCAGCATCCTGGTAAACCTCCTCTGCACTTTCTCCAGAATGAGGCGACCAGAACTGGACGCAGTATTCCAAATGAGGTCTAACCAATATTTTATACAACTGCAACATTAAAGGCCAGCTCTTGTACTCTATACCCCTTCCTATAAAGGCTAGTATACCATATGCTTTCTTCACAACCTTCTCCACTTGCTTTGCCACCTTCAGAGACTTGTGCATGTGCACCCCCAGGTCCCTCGGCGTTTCTATACTCTTAATAGGTCTACCCTTTATCATATCCCTCCCCACTACATTTTTTCTCCCAAAATGCATCACCTCGCATTTATCAGGATTGAATTCCATCTGCCATCCATCTGCCCAAGCTACCAGCTTATGTATGTCCTGCTGCATCGCCTGACAATGCTCCTCACTATCTGCAAGTCCAGCCATCTTTGTATCGTCTGCAAACTTGCTGGTCACTCCATTTACGCCCTCTTCCAAGTCATTTATATATATTACAAATAGAAGAGGTCCCAGTACCGAGCCCTGCGGCACACACTAGTGACCGACCCCCAGCTAGAAAAACACCCTTCCACTATTACTCTCTGTCTCCTATTACCAAGCCAGTTACTTATCCATCTAGCTACCTGTCCTTGTATCCCATTAGCCTTGACTTTCTCAACTAACCTCCCATGAAGGACTTTGTCAAACGCCTTACTGAAATCCATATAGACGATATCAACAGCTCGCCCTTCATCCACCATTTTTGTCACCTCCTCAAAAAATTCTACCAGATTTGTAAGGCACGACCTCCCCTTAACAAAGTCATGCTGCGTATCCTTAATCAGATCGCAACGCTCTAAATGCCTAAACATCCTATCTCTAAGAATCCCCTCCAACAGCTTCCCTACCACCTTAATGTGGTTGACTTTCAACTGCCTTCCAAAATAGCCTAAACAAGGGCAATTAGAAATAAGCAGCAAAGGCTGGGCTTGCCAGTGATGCCCACAATTCATGAAATAATTAGTTTTAAAAACTCTATAAAAGCACCAGGCTTTGGCATTTCGTTAAACTGATATATACAGCATATAAAAACACACATATCTTTGCACATGTTGTAAACAAAAATATTGTTTATTATTTTTATTTGGCAAGCTGTAAAAAGTGGTGATGACCCAAAAGAGTTTAGAAGGCAAACCTAATAACTATGGGAATAACTCAACAATGTCCACAACTATGGTTAATGACGAAAATGTTTACATTTTGTCTGAAAAAGAGAGTGAGCATGATTAAGAACAAGTAAGGGGCCATTTACAAACAAAGCATTTAACATTGGGTTGACTTTGATGGGAGTGCAGAATTGTCCCTCTTTCTAACTAATGTTCCCACATTTTTTTCTATATCAGGAGTGAAGACCCCCACATTGCTGTGGTGGTGTTTTCTTCCCTCAGAAGAACACAGTGTCAATGGAAGAGGAAATGTGAGGCTATTGCCTAATTTCCAGGAACTTTCAAGAATTATATTGTTCAACAGTTGAGAAACTCTTATTTTCAACTATTAAATCTGAAGGGGCAGCTCAGTCGTAAAGATAGATGTTTCTTTAACTGCTCAATCCTGCACCTTCCCCACAAAACAATCTGAGACAACAGCAAGCGTTCCCTAGAATGCAGAAGGAGGCTATTGAGCTCCTCAAGTCTGCACCAACAATAACCTCATACAGGCCCTATCCTTATAACCCCACGTAATCCCCCTGAGACTAAGGGGCAATCCCACCCAGACCTGTTTCCTGTAACCCTAAGTATTTACATCACTACTCCCCCAGCCTACATATCTTGAGACACTAAGAGGCAATTTAGCATGGCCAATCCACCTAACTTGCATAGCTTCGGAGTGTGGAAGAAAACCGGTGCACCCAGAGGAAATCCACACAGACATGGGGAGAACATGCAAACTCCACACAGACAGTCACCCAAGGCCGGAATTGAACCTGGGTCCTTGGTGCTGTGAGGCAGCAGTGCTAACCATTGTGCCATCATGCTGCCCTAATCAGACATTGAAGGTATTTTTGATGCTCTGGTGACTAACTTCAATCAATAGCAAAATAATACCTCATTCTTGTAAGGCAAGTTGGGACCTTTGCCAGACATGATGGTTCTTTTAGCAGTCTACACTAATTTGCCACCTGTCATCTTCCTCTACATAGCTCAGAGATTAATATACATTGATATTAATTGTGTAACTGTGCCGTCCAGCTCTGTATGACTCTTGGGTTACCATTAACTCTATGGTTAACGTGTTGTTCTCAACTTCTGACTCTATAGGAACCTTCTCTCAAGTTTCAACTTCAGGTAATATGGCAGATTTACAATGAAAGGGCACAAATGATCAGATATTATCACTGACAATAATTTCCGCCATAAATTTCTCTCAGTTGAAAATAATGGAGGTCTGCTTCACATGTATCTCAATTAGTGCATGAAAGTGATGCAGAATCACTCGTCCGCTTACTTTCCTTGTGTCAACCCCTTAATAATTAGTTTATTTGGTGAGCTAGTGCATTACGCCCATGATTAATTAGCTGAGCAAAATTCAACATTGCAGTAATTACACCAAAAATTGTGTTTGTGCCAAAATAACTGCTCCACTGTGACTGCTAAACAGACAGTCACATTAATGTTGAATGATTACACTCCATATTCTCATCCTTGGCCTAAAATGATTCATAGATATACATGTAACTGAATTGCTAACATCAATATAGATTAATTTTAAAACTTGATTTTTTGATGCAACCTTAAATATATCTTTAGATTTTTAATGGCTCAGTTGACTATGCTTGAAGGAACATCTAATAAATATATATTTTCTAGCTTTTCCCGAAAAATGACAATGTTTAAATAAAACTCAACATTATTAATGTGATCAGCAACTTACAGTGAGGAAGAGATATCCTGTAAACAGCAAATCATCACAAGCTATTGGTCAATCTACACCGCTCCACCAATGTCGTTCATACAAATAATATAACACCATTAACATTCCTTGCAACTTTCATGAAGGTTGTCAATTGTCCATTAAATTTGCTACAGCAAGTTAAGTTTAACAACATTGTCAGTAACTACCAATCCTCTTCTCTTGTCCAGAAAATGAACAATTTTAGATGTGAAATCTCATTGCTTCAGATTGAGATTTATTTAAAATTTCTTCTAAAAAATATCACTTTTTCTTTCCATCTCTTTTCTCTCTTTTTCTCGCAATCCAAATTTTTAGTCTCTCCTCTGGTATTTGATTTAGGGTTGAAGTCACCTTTTTTAATTTACCCCCCTTTTCAGTACCTGCACCATTTGGTGGGAACTTATCTTGGCAAAGTGGATTATAGGTTAAAACAACTGAAACTGTTGAGTGTCAGGAAGCCATCAAGAATCCATTGGCATCTATCTTTAACCTGAGTGTGATCTATAGAATGTGAAATACCTCCAGTGAGATAGGCCATCTACTATTTAAATATGTAACCTGCTCATTAGTTGCTTCTTTAACCTTGAATTCTAAATTCAATTATGCGGATGATATCCTGGAGTTCGTCAGGATAACTACATGAATGCAGAGTAGATTTTGATGCGGCTGATAGGCAAGAAATGTTTCAAATACTGAGATCTGATATCTGCTTGCTTGCCTAAGTAATGGGCTGTTTTTCACAGTACTCGTTCTGAGTCTGAGTCCAGGGGTGATTTCCAAGACCTTGAAGGTTATTTCGATGATCTTACAATTTTATGCCATTGACACATACTTCACATCTGTCGACTTTCAGATCAGCGTGGGAGCCACTAGTGCAGCTCTATATTGGACCTTGAAGGAGAACAAGATTAACATCACCAACTGGAGTGGTAAGAACCTCCTGCTCAACCACCTGCTGCATCACAGGACAGAGGGGTGATCATAGAATCTCAATTCACCGGAGGTGATGTCACCAACACAGGGTATACAGGCAAAGAATATACTTTCTAGACACGATTCAGCAACAGTATCTCAGGAAGCTCGAAGTTTCATGTTCGGTGACCACTGATCCTCCTGCGAGAACATGTGTGATGGAAAAGTGGTCCACCAGAAGGTGTGGTCAGTCTCCACTTCATGCAGGGTACCTTTCAGTTTCATTTCAATGACCAAAATGTGAAGTCACTTTTGGATCTTCAACACAGCATCACACTGGGGTTAATTCACCTTGGTCCAGACATACACACTCTACAGAACTAAGCTCCAGAAATGATAGAACATAAAGGTCTATTCAACTATGACACCATTGGTCCCCCTAATGATGAAGCAAAAAAAAATCAAGGAGCTAGACTGCACAAGGAGTGTCACAGCCTCCTTAGATGAGACCATGGATTGGGTACCAGCAATGATGACTGCAATAAAAAAGGATGGCATGGTCAGGGTCTGTATTGACCCAGTTCAACAGTGATCAGGCACAGCTCAGACCTCATCACCTTATGTAGATAGTGGAACAGGTAATCACCAACATGCCTTCAGCATCTTGGATGTGAAGTGGAGGTTCTGGCAAATCCTAATGGATGAAGCTTTGAAACTCACCACATTCATATCTCTGGTAGGCAGATATTGATTCTTCTGTATGCTCTATGGAATCTCCACTAGCAATGAGGTCTGTCAATGGTATATGGAGCAGCTCTTTTCAGGATACTCCTGCAAAATCACTGTAAACGATATCCTGGTTTACGATTGTATTATGTAAGAATATAATGTGTGTCTTTATATAGTCCTCAACAAAATCAGACCATACAGTTAAAGCTCAACCATGCTAAATGCAGATTCAAGGTCATTGAGCAAAAATTTCCTGGACCTGGGAAAAATGTGTGTAACTTATCCACAGCTGATGGCATGAAGCCAGGTCCAGACAAAACAATGGCTGTATGATAGATGGCCATTCCTGGACACAAGAACACCCTGCAGCAGCTCCTAGGAATGAAAAATTGTCTTTCCAAGTTCATTCCTTGTTGCAATGAAGTCACCAGACCTCTGTCATCTCCTCCACCAAGATGGTGTTGGCCCTTTGCATCAAGGGCCCTGACTGAATTTGAGATTTGTTATACCCAAATTGAGTAGAAACTTCCTGACATTCTCTTTGCTTGTCAGACATTTCCTGACATCACAAATGTTCAGTAAGTGTTGAAAACAATCATTAGTCATTCATTATCAATCTTAAGCTGTCCTGGAAGCTCCTACAACTCCAATATCCTGAAAACTCCTGTAACACCAAGATCCAGGGCCTGGAAACCCTATAGCTCCAAGATCCAGATCTTGGAAACTCGTGCAGTGAGAAGATTCAGGTCTGGGAAATTTTGCCGGAAGAAGATCCAGGTGGTTAATGCTTCATCCACCCACTGCTGTATAGGGCAATGGAGACTAGCAGCCTCTGTCTTCCAATCTCCATAAGCCAACTCAGGCTTTCTTTCAGGTGAATATCAACATGTCCATGCCATGTTGATCCAACTGGTGTGATATTCTGTTAGTGCCTCGGATAATTGGCCACTGGGGGACAATTCCAGTCAAGCCTTCATTTATATGTCATTAACAGCTGCAAAATGGCTTCATGCTGGCCATTGGTGAAAATGATGACCTGTTATGAAGTGTAGGAACATATGTTCCTGCCATCATTTTATATCCACCAGAAACTAATCTTTCACAGCCCATTGTACTGTCCCCTCCTTCTCTCCCCCACCGAGCATTAAAACCACTGCTATCGGGTCTGGAAAATTCCTCTCTTTATGTCTACTTTCACAAAAAAAACCTTCCTGAAATATTGGAGAGCCAAGGGACAGTGTAGTGAAATTCGGAATCTGAAAGTGATTAATGTTAGTAAAAAAAATACAGTAAAATTTAGTGGGACTAAAAGTTGATAAATACTCTGGACCCGGTGAGCTACGTCACAGAGTGTGGAAAGAGGTCACTATAGAGATAGCAGCTAAATTGGTGGTTAGCTGTCAAGTTTCTATAGATTCAAGAACAATAGTTGCAGATCGGGGGGTGGTAACCCCCTCACTGTTTAAGAAAGGAAGGAGAGGAAACTAGGGGCCCTATTTTACTATTTTGATTCTAAGTGCTGAATCTGGGCGTAGATCCAATTTGTAAATCCTGTTCTCAGGCGCCCCCATACACATTCAGCTTGAAAAGAAAGTCGCAAATCTGAATCGTGCTGTGGGCGGGGCTTATTGCACTCAGAATGCTGCTGCTCCGATCAGAGTCTTCAACTGTGCATGTCCAGTCAGAACGTTCCCGTGCCACATCCTCCCAGGCCGCAAAAAGCAGGAACAATGGCCAGCAGACATTGCCTCACCCCCATAATATAATTGTCCCTCTTATCCACCCAGCCACCCCCGTTATCCAGACCGATCATGACCCCCGTCCCCTTTAGCCCCACTGATCACCTGCAGAGTGGCAGCAGACCCCTCTACCCCTGCATCTCCCTCCCCCCCATCAGAGAACAACCTGGCTCCCTCCTCCTCCCTCTGCCTCCCGCCTCCCATGAGAGATATTTTGACCTGCCTCCTCCCCTCCCACCAGAGGTACATCCTCCCCCCCGTCCCCACCCACCAGAGAACCATCTAACCCACCTCTCTCCACCAGATCTGAGTTAGAGAGCCACTGGAAGCTCTGAACTTACCTCTTCGGAAGCTGGAGTACCCAAAACAGTCTTTTGCTGAGCATATCTATTTTGTGCTGAATCTGGACAGGTGAACATGGTGATAAAGAGGGAAATGTAATTAAGTTTGAGCGTGGACTTCATTAAGTCAATTTAAATTCATGCAAATACATTTGAATTGATGTCACACACAGTCACGGGCGCGGATCATGCTATTGATCTCACCCCCGACTTTACCAAGTTTTCGTACCCAAAAACGGGTGCAATGCAATGGTAAAGTTGGACCCCTAGGGAATTACAAACCTGTTAGCCTGCCATCAGTCATAAGAAAACTGTTGGAATTTATTATAAAGGATGAGATAACTGCGTATTTAGAAAATAAGGTAGGATTGGCCCACACAAGAGATTTGCAAACCAGATGTGAATAAATAAAATACCACAAAGCTGGAATTTGAAACAAAATATAGTGAATGTTGGAATTTGAATCTGAAGAAGTGTACGGACTCGAATCATTCGCTGTGTTTTCTCTCCGTATAGATGCTGCCAGACCTGTTGAGTTTTTCCAGCATTCTCATGGTTTTGTTAGAGTATATAAGACCATATATACTGGTATAGATTGAGAATAAAAAACAGAGAGCAGGGATAAAGAAATCATTCCCAAATTTGAGAAAAATATTCAAAAATCATGAGATGCCTGAACAGAATAGATAGAGAAAAATAGTTCCAACTCTTGGAAGCATCGAGAATAAGAGGGCACAGATTTACTGTAATTGGCAAAGGATGCATAGGCAACACGAGGAAAAAATGTTTCAAGAGCGAGTGATTAGGACCTGAAACGTACTGACTGAGAGTGTGTTGGAAGCAGGTTAAATCATTCATAAGGGAAATAAGATAATTATCGATAAAGGAAAAGGGTTCCAGGGAGAAAATGATGGAACGCACCAGGTCAACAGCTCATTTGGAGAGCTGGGAAAGATATGATGGGCTGAATGGCCTCCTTCTTTGCTGTAACAATTCTGTAATTTTTTTATTACAACTATTATTACTCCTTTTGCCTTTTGCATCATGTCATCTTTGTGATTTAATCTCTCTGGCCCTCAAATGTGTCCCGCTCCTTACCTTTTGTCCTTCACCTCACCCCTCCACCATCACTGATAGTCTATAACCCATCACATTCCTATTGTCAATCAGTTCAAGTTGAAATATTAACTCTGTTTCTTTCTGCTCAGATGCTGCCAGACCTGCTGAATATTTCCAGCGCTTTCTGTTTTTATCTAAGTGAAGTTGTATTTTACGTGGATTACTAGCAAACAATTGAGGTAGATGAAGTTGATCAGCATTCTAACTAATGAAAGCAGGTCTCTGTGATACTTTTGAGAAATGAAGTGAACTGTTTGCTGCTGCTAGTTCTGGATACAAAATACTGTTTTTGATCTGAAGTAGCATCTCATGTTATTTGATATATGTTTTTTTATATGACATAATGTTGCAAGCTTTCTTCTTAATATTGTGCAATATTGATGACAGTCTTGCTTCCAAATATTCAGATTTTTGTCTGAAACAATACTATGGTGATTTCTTCCTAATATCTGGCAATGATACTAAATAAGAATACTCTGTTTTGGGTACAATAGTATTTGTGGAAACACAGCCAAGGACCACTGTTAATAAGAGACCATTTCTTCCGTGGTGTGCTTAAATATCATTGTGGCTAGTTGAGATTACATCTGTGTAACTGACAAGACAATCGATTTGGAAAAATGGATAGTGTGACACTAGAAAGCATATTTAACAACAATGCTGGGGCATTTACACAGCTTTGATGTGATTTGAAGCTGTAGACTTCTGTTTTCTGATGGACATACATTGCACATTATGTTGTCTGCTGGTGTTTTGTTCTGACAGTATGATAGGAAATATTGTGAGTAGAGCATTATCTCATAATGAATGCTGTTAGAAGTATGTGAAATCCCTGGGGTAGCCAGATTTGAAAGGACCATCAGTTTTCTGTGAAAGATGTTTCCAGGGAAATCATCAAATCTTTGTAATGAAGGAAGAAATATAAAATTAAATGTTCTCTTTAAAAATCACTGACAGTTACTGGATTTTATTCTTTGAGCTTAATTGGTCTTTTCTCTATCCACTGAGGATTTCAGGTAAGTGAGAAGCACTAATGATGCTGTTATACTTAAGAATAAACTGATTCCCCCAAAAAGAATACCACATGAAGGGTGTGCTGGTAAAAATTGCAATGGAATCATTCATGTAACCAATCTGCCTCTGGTTACATCACTCATCTTGCAACAATGTGTAGCAATTCCCAATTATGGCTGGTATCTCACCTCTAATCCCAGAGTATTGAGGCCAATCTTGATTTTAAAATTCACATCCTTACTTTCTGATCTCTCCATGCCTTACCTCTCATTTTCTTTGTCATCTCCTGCAATCCCACAAACCCCTGAGATATCTGCATTCCACTACTCGTAGCCCCTTGCAAATCTTGGATTTTAAATTGCTTCACGATTCAAATGTCTATGCCCTAAGTTCTGGAATTCCATCCCTACATTCTTCCACCTCTCCATATTGCTTCATTCCTTTACAGCACTCCTTAAAAACTATCTTTTTGATCTATAGTTTGGTCATTTGTGGAGCAATGTGGAGAGATGTAAGGAGGAAATTCTAGAGCTTAGAGCCTAGACATCTGAATGGGTGAAGCAATTTAAAATCCAGGATGACTATAATTAGAGGTTATAGATATCTTAGGGGTTTGTGGGGCTGGAAGAGGTGACAAAGATAATGAGAGATGAGGTCATGGAGAGAATTGAAAATAAGGCTGAGAGTTCTAAAGTCAAGATATTGCTTGACCAGGAGCCAATGTGGTTCAGTGATGTAGGTTAACTGCCACCATTAAATGTCTGATGAGTTATCATGTATGAATTTATTATACCCAGATGCAAAACAAAACTTTATAATCCAATTGAGTTATATAAACTTAATCAGCATAACTAATGATTGTAGATTTTGATTATACATTTGGAAAAATAAGTGAACAGTTTAATTCTGTTTTTAATTGCCTAATTGATCCAAGATGGTGCCGTACATGGCAACTTCTTGCAAGCTGTGCCCAACATACCATCTAATTCTATCTTTTATTCTCGTTCTGTGCTTCTGAAACTTTATCCTAACTCTTTTAAACTCTATCTTTCTCTATATCCTAGCTATGATGTAACATTACATTCTGCACTCTCTCCTTTCCTACTCTATATACGGTATGCTTTGTATGCCACGCAGGAAACAATACTTTTCATTGTATATTAATACATATAACAATAATAAGTCAAATCAAATCAAATGATGCAGCAATTCTGCATTTAAGGCTGAAATTTTTAACAGGTGCTAAGGCTAGAATCTTCCAACTCCCCTGTGACAGAGGTGGTTTATCACTGGCCATCCGCAGGATCTACCGAGCCTGTTGAAATCAGTGGTAATTTGCGTGGCTTGCTTGTCCTGTCACCAGGGAACTCAACTTCGGGGACCAACTTCGACTGGACCAGAAGATCTAGCTGGCTGGAAGGGCCAAAAGATCCCACCTTGAGGAGATATACTGTACACTTGGGCTCAATCTGACTCTATAACAAACTGGAGTGAGATGACATACTTTGCTCTGGTCTCAGATGAGGCCCTGATTGAGATTTACTATATAACTTTAGTGTTGGTGCAAAGTCGAACTAACTCAATGCCAGTTGTAAGGAAGGTATCAATCGAGATTTTTGCGTTCTTGCCAATAAAATTGTTTTTACAAATAAATGTCTCATTAACTGTACAGAACATTAATAGTTAACAAAATGTGGAAAAAGTTCAAGGTCAAACTGAGTATTCCATGGTCTATTCAGACACATCTTATCTTACACTCACATGCCTAATTTTTCTCTGCAAAGAATAGCTCTTGCGTTGAATAGAAGCCTAAGTCCGGCCCAGTGCCATCCCTCATTCAAGTTCCTTTATGCTCCTCTTTTTAAAGAAGCTGTCAAGTTCCTTTCTGCAGTTGGCAGGAAAGGCCAAATCTACAGTATTAGAAAAGGGACAAAAAAGGAAACTTTTTGTTGTGTTGCTATTGTACTAAGTGAGTGAAAGAGAATTTTAGAATCATGTAATTTACTCTGGAGGCATTTACTGTACATAGCTTTAGTAATGGTAATTTCTCCCATTGTAAGACTGAAAAGATAACCATCAATCAGTTGTCAATTGGTCAATTGCTGAACTGATGAAAAGAAGCTGGTAGGAACAATCACTTCTATGGCTACCTAGAGCATTCAGTGGTCTGAAGGAAAACTGGGAACTGGATCTTTATTTTAAAAAAGGAACATGGAATTCAGAAATGAATAAAGAGGATAAGGAAGAAATGGGAAATTTTACATTGTTAGAAAAATCAGTGCTTTATTGTCACAGAGATATAATTAGCTTTATGGAGTTACTTGTTCATACTGATTTTTTTAGGCTAAGTGTGATGAGCAATATTTTCCAGGTTTACACTTTTAAATTTGAGCAAACATTATTTTACTTAAAAAAAGAAATTGGGAAAAAGTATCAAATTGAAATAAAGTCTTAAGGTTGGGAATGAGGAGCAGGTTAGTCAGGATATCTGAGAAGAAAAGACTGGTTAATCTTCTGGTTATATCCCTACATTCAACATTCACAGTATTTTTTCCATTTAAATGTTTCAAACTGTCTGTTATTAAAGGTTGTCCAATCAGATGCTTTCTTCAAAACTACATTTCACAAAGAGTAACATTTTCTGCTCAATAAAAGCAGAGTACAGATTGTAATACTGAAGATACATATTTCCTTATTTCTGGGGCCTCTATCATTAAAATTTCAGTTTTTTAAATATCACAATATTTTACTTAATCAGGAAGAAATTCCCTTGTCTATGGATCTATCATCTTATTCCATTGATTTTTTTTTCATTTAAGCAGACTGATATTGATTTTGGTTTATGCTTCCGTTAATCATTTGGATTGGTTAAGAAAAAAGGATTACTGAACAGTGGATGAATGAGATATGATCTACTTATAATCCAGCCCATGGTTTCCTAGCTACCATATTGTCTATTCTGTTCCGCTATGTGAAAAATGTTGAATATCAACAATGGGTTTCAGTGCTGTATTGTTGAGTTTTGTATGAACTAATCTTGCTTCACTAAAAAAGACCTACAGCTTTGGAAAAAGTCTATAGCCAGTGCATTCCTAACTCCCCCTGCATTAGAGCTGGCTGTGGCTGTGGGAAGACATTTTACTCTCTTACTCTCTTCTGTTTCAAATCTTTTTTTTTATTTTGTTAATATTAGGTATTGTGTTTTACCTATGTAGTGTTACACCTGTTAGAGTTGTGTGTCTGGGAAAACCTCTGGATTTATCTGCGGATTTAGGCCTCATACAGATGTCTGTATTTTGTGTGAAGGTAAGCCCTACAAACTGCTTTGCAGACTCCAGCTGAAGCTGCCAATTTCTAAAACTCTTATCGGCATATGTAGTCAAATTCATAATTTCATCAATGTTCTATGTTACCAGGAAGTTACTGAGAATTTCAATTTCAAAAGCCAAAAATCACAGGAACAAAACATGTATATAGGTCCAACCAATGTCAGTGATCACCTTGCACAATTCCTATGTTTTGACTTTGCAGAACAGTTAATATACCTTGACATGAATGGAAAGCTAAGATAACAGTCATTTTTACCAAACAGATTTTTGTCTGCAAATTTCCATTTTTCAGCTGAACTATTTTCTTATATTTGATTGTTGCAAAGCAATGAATGTTTCTGGTAGTATAGATATGCTTTTCCTGACCATGGGCTGCTTCTGGGGGAGGGAATTATGCTTACAGTAGCAATAAATGGGTGGAGAACTTTGTAAGTGACCATAGGTACAGTTTTCTGAAGGATGCTTTTTGTATCGATGGTGAAATTAAAAGAGATTGTAATTGGAAGATGAAGAATTTTATTTTGTTCCTTATTTTGTAGTGTTCATGTCCAATTTGGCAAAATGATCTCATTAAATTGCTGCGATATATTTACCATAAAATCAAAACTAGACTTATATATTGAAAGACTAACTCTGCGTGAAACAGTATTGAACTCTGTAGACCATTTGTATATCCTGTGGCAAAACCAAAATTTTATTGATTCAAGTTGCACAAATGCCAAGTCCACTGGATGTCTGTATGAAATAAGGATTTTTATTATAAGGCGTGACTCTAGACAGTTATTCATTTTGTTTGTAAGCAAATTGGAATATTTTAAGGATAGGTGTTCGGTACCTGAAATTGGAACCTAGTGAAACTTAGAAGAAACTTACATAATCAGATTTAAAATTTTATTTTCTGTGAGATGGCAAAATTTGTGTATATCTAACATTATTGTTTATATATAATGTCAAATGTAATTATAAAAATTCTGTTTAGTTACTTTGTCATAAAATAACATACGTTTGCATCTGAAGTAATGTATTTTAATCGCATGCATACAAGTCTGTGGGCATGCAGGTCACTTTGTAAGTACCCTAGAAGTGACTACTGGCCTTAATGGACTTGAACTAGTACATAATTCATTTAAACTAGTTGGGAAGATAGATTTAAGCTGTCAGGATTCTCATTTCAACGTGAAATATTACACTTTAAAGTCTGCATGATGCTCATACCATTAGTTTGGCTAGATTTCCATCTGTAAAGCGAAGGTGAAGAAATCATAGCAAATATATTGAGTTTTTGAATAATTATCAAATTGAAGTAATTTGCAGTCAATGGAGTATGACATAGATTTTTCATTCTAGTTGAACACTTGCAACAGCTGATTTTCTTTTGAACTTATTATTCGGGTATTGAAAAATACAGGTAATGTACTTAATAGGATTTCCATAAAACTTCAGAACAGGAGAATCCCTTTAGGGTGTTACAGTGATAAGCTCCTGCCAATACATTTGCAGAAAAACAGCCAACAGCGCTCCTCAAGCTTTTAATAAGAACATTGTTAAAGAAAACAGACAAATTACTTAAAATGATTTGGAACTCTTTTCATGTAGTACCTCCCAAGTTTAGGCCTCTGGCTGAGAGATCAAGATGAGCAGCAGATCTACAGATGGTGCTTGATTAATCCTGCACAGAATGCCAGAAGATGATGGCCTCTCTCTGAAACATTATCTGACCCTCTGCCTGCAGTAGTGAGGCTGAATTTTTCTCCTTTTTTGCCCATCTTTGTCAACCAATTATAGAATTCAACTGAACCAGAAAACCTGGTACAATCTGGCAATTAGTACAAAGAGTTTTCAGTCTACTGTAAAGACAGTGTTGCAGAAGCCCAAGTAGCCATAGAAATAGCTTTGATTGGACAGGACATTAGCTTTTAGTGCTGCTTGGATACATCCTAATGGGACTGGCTCCTACCCTACAGGTCTTTACTGTAAAGTATTACATTATGGACTTGGCTTTCGATGATTCTGTTTCATTCTTCATTTTTGCTTGTGCATCTTACATTTTCTCTTTATCTTTTTGATCCATCACTCAGACAGGCTTTGACTTGAGCAACAAAGAACCAAGTTATCGAACACTCACAGAAATTGACATTTTTAATCCATTCTTTATTATGTATCGTGACATGGCAGTCAGCGTAAAATGCATTAAAAGTTTTTTCTTTATCATTCTTGAAATAGCAGACTTAACCTGATACATTCCTTCCATATTAATCTTTTTCTTTTATACTTTCCTTTCCATTATTGCTCATTGTCTAATATTGAGGATGGTTGCTAGCTAGCACAAACTGATGTATGATTTTCTGACCATCTATTACCACAAAATTTCTCTTGTCTCTTCAGAACTAACTTATTAACCAGAAAAGGCCAAATATAAGTGACCAAACAAATGGATATAATAAAATGCAGAATAATTCATTGTAGCATCCAAATCATTCCACCAATATTGTAACAGATATTTAAAATGTTATAATTTCATAGCATGGGGAAACTGGAAGGCAATTGTTTAATCAGCAAAAGAAACAGTGGAGTGTTTTGAAATAAGTTCTTAGCTGTGATTTTTATACAAAGCCACTCTTTCCTGTTTTAAATGTGATTTGCTTCTTCTTTGCAGAATTTACAAAAAGCTTCTCTATTTTCTGCACAATCTGTATTATGCTTGCTCTTCACACATTGTTATGTTGTGATACTTTCTACAAGAGAAGTTCTTTCCAAGTTAACCTTTACTAGTTGTAATAATTTGAACAATAAAGCTGGCTAATAAGTTCATCTTTATTTATATTGACACTTTAAGTCATTGTGTAATTGCATATCTCCTATCTACTCATGCATACTTTCTTTTCAGTGTTGGGATGTTGGTGCCCAAGCATGCTTATTTAATGTCTACCGTTTAACACAGTCATCAGGTCTAGCTATTCTTGTGAAAAGTGCTTGGTTACATTAGTATTTATGGAGAATAAAGCTGTTGACAATGGTACAATTAATTCAGCAATTCCTTTCAGAGTTGAGATGATTGCTTGAAATATATGTGGGTATATATTTGTACCTAATTAGATTTACATTTACCTCACAAGCTTAATCAACATTTGTCATATAAGTAAAAATTCTATAGAACTGAACATTGGAATAAACAGTATTACAGTGTATCTGGTGAAGGCACAAAGAAGCATTCAAGGCCTAAAGGCAATATAGAGAAGAACCTTGAGACTGATCCCTCGCATCAAAAGATTATTAGAAAGATTAAACTAACTTGGACATTTTAGCTTTGAAAGAAAGAGACTAACAAGTGACTTTCCAGTGGTATATGCAGTAATAAATAGTATTGAAATCATACATCTCAAACATTACTTCAAATTAAATTGTGATAATATGTAAAGGAGGTACATGTCTGAACAAATGAAAGAACAATTTTGAACAAATGTTAAGTAGATCAAGAGGCGCAAATGTGGAATTGACTTTTGGGTAGGAGAAACAAAGATGCTTAACCCTTGAGTCTTTTCTGCCACTCAATGAGATCATGGTTGATCAGCTACCTAATTCCTTATAACCACCTATGCCCCACATTTCTTATACTTTAAACATGGGAAAACTCTAGAATTATTTAAGGGATAGTTGGATGTTCTGCTGGGGGAATGGAAATTATTCTGGATCTAATTACATTAAGATACAAAAGAATTTCCAACCCTATCACCACACCCACTAATTCCCTCATACCTACAATCTCCATCCCCAGAATAGGAATATAGAAACAGTAGTCTATTTTGACCTTCAGATTTGACCTCTCTGCAATGTGATTGTGGGTAATATGTGACCCAACTCCATTTACCTGCTTTTGCTCATATACCTTACTTTTGGTTAACAAAAATCCAACAATCTCATATTTAAAATTTACAATTGATCTAACATAAATTTCCATTGGCAGAAGAGAATTCAGTACTGAACAGTGCAGCATAGCAAAAAGTTGTTGCACTCACCCTGAAGTCTATGGGTGGACTGAGGACCACTTTGTGTATGCTACTCATTCAGCAATTAGCTTTGATGCCAATGTAATTTCCCACTGGTTTTTTTTATTCATTAATGAGACATGGGCATTGCTGGCTGATCAGCATTTATTACCCATCCCTAATTGCCCGAGAGAAGTTGAGAGTCAGCTGCATTGCTGTAGCTCTGGAATCACATATAAGGACAGCAGATTTCCTTCCTTAAAGGACATTAGTGAACTAGGTGGATTTTTTTGACAATCGACAATGGCTACATGGTCTTCAATAGCTTCTTAATTCCAGATACTTTGTATTGAATTCCACGATCTGCCATGATGGGATTTGAACCCAGTTCCCCAGAACATTAGTTGAATTTCTGGATTAATAGTCTAGTGATAATACTACTAAGCAGTCGCCTCCCCACACAAAAATGACACAAATTGGAAGACTTGACGGGATGCTGATGGACAGCTGTTTTAATGAGGATTCATGACGTGCAACTGATACAAATGATATTTCTGCCAGCTGCCAGTAGAAATAGTGACCCACCATTAACTTGCTATTGGGAGAATTGCAATGCAATTTTACATCAACGGTTTCTGACCTTTTGCCTCTCACCAAATTCACAGTGCTCGTACACTACCAAACCTGCCACAGCTGGGTTTATAGAATTCTGCCCTGGATCTATGGGTTACTATTCCAGTGACAATGCCACTAGGAAACTGCCTCCCCACACGCTGAACCTCTCCATGGTGCATCAGAAAGTTTTTACAACAATCAATAATTATTTCACTGGCAGTTCATTCAGGTTCAAATGCAAATGCAGATAAGTTTATCATCTGACTTATGTGAAGACAAACTGGAAAAAGCAATTCTTTCAAAGATATTACTTTGGGTGGAATTTTGAACCTGCATTGGCGAAGAGTGAGAATGGCGATGCTGATATATGATCCAGCGAGAACTGGGAAACAGCAAGATCACATTTCCTGATTTTCCACACCACTCATTGGTTATTCAATGAGGTTTCCACCAAGGAAGGCCAAGAACTTCATTTAAATACATCAAAATATAAGTAGAAAGCATCCCTCCTCCCCGAGTCAGGACTTCCCCTCTCACAGAATATTCATTTACTATAGTTTATAAAACAAGGAAGGGCATAACAGAGGCGAGTTCTCAGGGCACCATTACCCTCCAGGATATTTAATGAAGAAGGGACACTGGAGAGGATTCAGGAGACCCAAATAAGTGCAACTCTGGGTGGGATCAGATTGTTCAGTTTTGGCATTTTGCTGGGGGAGCTTTTGGATTGACTCACAAGCCTCAGCAGCCCTTCATTGCTGTGGGCTTCTAGGTCTCAATGGTCCAGTGTCTGGTATGCAGGTAGTGCTTCTTGGATCCCCCTTGCTGGATCTTTCTTTCTGATGCACCATGGAGAGGTTCAGCGTGTGGGGAGGCAGTTTCCTAGTGGCATTGTCACTGGAATTAAACCCAAAGACCCAGGGCAAAATTCTATAAACCCAGCTGTGGCAGGTTTGGTAGGGTATGGGGAATGTGAATTTGGTGAGAGGCAAAAAGTCAGAAACCGTTGATGTAAAATTGCATTGCAATTCTCCCAATAGCAAGTTAATAGCTTGCTGGGCTTCTGGTGATATGTCCACTAAGAAATTGCCATTCTGAGGTAGCAGATAGAAGTGAGTGAAATCACAGGGTCAGCATGGGGGACAGCTGTGAGGCTCCATGATATGCCAGACTGTGTGGGCAGAGCGGGGAACTGTTACAAGGAATGGCTATTATCTACATGAGACAGACTGTCACACAGGGGAAAGAATAAATGCAGTCCTAATGAACTGTCACCCTCAGCCTGAGAGCATGAGCCATCTGGATGTGCAAAGCCACAGGTTATGGAGGTTAGGCTATCAGGGATGAAATAATGCATTATTGGCTACTGTTTGGGAGGCTTGTTAAATCCATGGCCCATGAGAGTTGGGGAAGTGAGGCTGCCAACGATGATGCTGACTGCAAATTGCAGTCGCAACATGATTCAGCTGTGCCTTGGCTACCACAAGGGGAAGCCAGTTGCCTAATCAGCTCTCTGACCCTTGATCAGTCAATTGTGCCAATTTTGTTAGAATTGTAATGCTGCTGATTGGCACCCAATGATTAATCCTGTTTACATAGGTTGTTTTGGGCTGCATTCCCTTCTTATTTATTTGAAAAAAAATCATCTGTTACAGTTTTGGTTGCACTTCAGCCCCACACTCCTGATATACAAGTGCCATTGTGCAGAGGGGAGGGAGGAAGAGATCCTTCACCTGCTTCTGGGCCTAGCCAAACTTGCCATGTCTGGACAATGGGTAATCTGACCTGACTGTCTGCCCCCTGCCACGGCTACATGTCCCAAGAGGGACAGCTGCAATGTCCACAGATGCCATCAAGGCCTTCCTTGCATTTTGGGCAGTGTAGGAACTGGAATGCATTATTGATCCTTTTAATTACCTTTCAGTTTAATATTTTAAGTTCCATTTGTGATTTATTTTTGTTTTGGATGGTTTCCTTTTAAGGAACTGCCCATCTTGCTTTGACTCTCAGTTTATTTAATTTAGCTTATTTTGTTGAATTGAAAGAGTTGGAAGCTTAGCCCCAAGCATTGAACTCCAAAGCTTACAATCACCCCTGCAAAACAGGGAGATGACACAAATGCAAGGTGCTAGGACAACAGATCTTGTAAGTCACCCCATTCAGAACATGATAGTGTCTTGTTCTCCTGTGAGATTAGAATGCACTCAACTGCCCTCAGTCCTCACCCTTGGGGTGGTCACATAAGCCACTGAGATTCTTGAGGGTCGAGTTGTTTTGCTCAGGTGAAGTTGAGGGGGAAAATTGTCGGGAATTGGCCATTGTGTAAGTGGGGAGTAGAGAAGTCAGGCTTATTAGAAAGGTACTCGCATGGGGCTATGAGCATGGGTATATGTCCCAGATCCTGAGAGGACTGTGGCACAGGGCAATGTCTGGACTTCTGATCACTCACATTGATTTTTGTGATTTGAGAGAATCATAGAGCTAGTGGAACTGACAATTCTATGCCGACATGCAGCTGCATATGGCCAAGGCCAGTGCCCTGCAAAGGAGGCAGAGGCTGGATCACTGAAGCAGAAGGTCAGAGGAGACACTTCTGACAATGGGTATTCCAAACGTCAGATTCCCGTGCTAGAGAAAGCTGCATCTGTTTCAGGTACAGTGGACCATCTGTGCCAGGTGTTGCAAGAACTTGCATCACATGGACTGGAAGGTTATCCATTACCTGTGGCTCTGAAACTCACAGCTGCTTTGAACTTTTACACCAGTGGTTCATTTTAGGGTTGCATGGGGACCTTTATGGCATTTGCAAGTCTGCTGCAACTTAAGTGTATAAATGAGTGAACTATTTGCAAAGGCTAACCTTTACATCAACTTTGAAAAGGACCAGATAAGCCCCAATGCCAGGATGTCAAAGACTGTAGCGACATTGCCCTGCATTCCCCATGGTGGCATAGGGCACCATTTATAAACTGAAAATGATTCCAATCCCTCAGTGTCCATATCATGTGAGACCACACAATGCACATATGTAAGTGTGTGCTCAATTCCCATATCTTTAGAGGAGTCATTTTACCGTGGCTCACATTGCCAAAATAATAAGAAACCAAGTTCCTGCCATTACCTAAGGCATATTTTACTGCCTTTAAATTCCAATCAATAGCTTATTAGTGTTAGCTGAAATTTTGAATAGTGTCATTTTACGTTGTTATAATTAATTCTTGGGATGTTAATATCACCAACTAGGCCAATATTCATTGCCCACTCCTAATTGCCCTTGAGAAGATGAGCTGCCTTTTTGAACCAGTGCAGCCTCTGTGGTATGGGCAGATCCACAATGCTATTAGGGAGAAATCTCCAGGATTTAGACCCAGTGACAGTAAAGGAACAGCAATATATTTCCAAGTCAGGATGTTGTATGGCTTGGAGGGAACTTCCAAGTGCAGATGTTCTCATATATCTGTTATGACGGCGGCGCGGGCTCGTTGGGCCGAAGGGCCTGTTTCCCGTGCTGTGTTGCTCTAAAAAAAAAATCTGTTGCCCTTATGCCTCTAGATGGTAGATTATATAGATTATATGTTATCTTTCACAAAGTACTTTTGGTAACCCATTCCAAAATGTTGCTAATTGATTTCCAATTAACTGCTTATCCATTTATTAAATAGTTCATGCAATGAATATGAAAAATGTGCTTTTATCCTTTATCAGATATATTGGATTGGTGTATATTATTGTGAGATTATCATGCCATTGCATACTGGGAAGGTTTCTGATCAAATTTCTGCAGGATGGTCAGAAAAACATTTTTGAAGTGCTTAATAACCTGCTTTGGACCGCTCAAGGTCATGAAAGATGATTTTTTAAATGCAGGTTTGCTCTTTCATCATTGCCTATGTTTTTTGTCTTTATGCTTAAATATAAACAAATCCATTTTGCTTTAACAGCACTTAAGCATAATTCAAAATATCTTTATATTCAAATATCAAAATATATATATAAATATCAAAATACCTTGCAGAGAGACTTGGACAAGTTGCAGAGCTGGGCCGAGAGGTGGCAAATGGAGTTTAATGCGGAAAAGTGTGAGGTAATTCACTTTGGCAGGAATAACAAATGTGTAGAGTATAGGGCTAATGGTAGGACTCTTAATAGTGTTGAAGAACAGAGGGATCTTGGTGTATATGTGCATAGATCCCTGAAAGTTGGCAATCAAGTCGATAAGGTTGTTAAGAAGGCATACGGAGTCTTAGCTTTTATTGGTAGGGGGATTGAATTTCGGAGCCGCAACGTCATGTTGCAACTGTACAAAACTCTAGTGCGGCCGCACTTGGAGTATTGTGTGCAGTTCTGGTCCCCACATTATAAGAAAGATGTGGAGGCATTGGAGAGGGTACAGAGGAGGTTTACCAGGATGTTGCCTGGTATGGAGGGCAGGTCTTATGAGGAGAGGCTGAGGGATTTGAGGTTGTTTTCGTTAGAAAGAAGGCGGCTAAGAGGAGACCTTATTGAAACATATAAGATGATTAGAGGTTTAGATAGGGTGGACAGTGATAGCCTTTTTCCTAGAATGGAGAAAGCTAGCACGAGGGGACATAGCTTTAAATTAAGGGGTGGTAGTTATAGGACGGATGTCAGAGGTAGGTTCTTTACCCAGAGGGTGGTAAGGGTATGGAATGCCCTGCCTGCTGCAGTTGTAGATGCGCCAAGTTTGGTGGCGTTTAAGAGGTTAGTAGATAAGTTTATGGACGAAAAGGGAATGGTTTAGGTTAGAGGGTCATTGCTTTTTCCTAATTGGTCGGCGCAACATCGAAGGCTGAAGGGCCTGTTCTGAGCTGTAATGTTCTATGTTCTATGTTCTTCTGTGAGGAAAGAAACAAAAATCCCAAAACATGAAAAACTCATTTCTCAAATGAAAAGTGATTTATGAGCGGCAGGCAAGAGAGTTTTTTTTAGTTCACTTATGAGATCAGGGGCTTTGCAGGCTAGGCTAGCATTTATTGTCCATCTCTAATTGCTTGAACTGAATGCCTTGTTCGATCATTTGAAAAGTCAATGACAATGATGTGGATTTGCAGTCACATGTAGACCAGATCAAGTAAGGATCACAGATTAGTGAACCAAATGGGTTTTTACAACAATTGTTTCCGGGTCATGATTAGACTTTTATTTCCACATTTTTATTAAACTCAGATCTCACCATCTGGATGGTGGGATTTGAACTCAGGTCCCAAGTGCATTACCCTGGGTCTCTGGATTATTAGTCCACTACACCACCACATCCCCATAGAGCACTAAGCAGGTTACAAAAGTGCACTGGAGAGAGGGAGGCTTCACTTTCCAAGTGGGTGGGAAAGAGCGATAGAAGAGTGGGTGCAAGAACATAGAAACTGTAACATTATAGGAAAACCATGAGTTGATTTGTGGTGAGTATTGCTGCTTTGGGGCAGAGTCCAAACAACAATGAGTTTAAAAACACTAAAAATATGAAATATTAATGATAAGTAAAAAGTGAATAACTGGTGATTCTTATATTTTTATCTTAAGTAAGGTTTATTACTATCGGTAAAAAATTGTTACTGTTGGTAAAGTTAGTATTGCCATTAGTAATTAGTTTGTTACTAGAAGTAAGGTTTATTAGTATTAATATGGTTGATTGATTTTTGAAAGATTTATTGGTAATAGTAAGGTTTATTGATGGTGGTAAAATGTATTAATATTGACAAGGTTTATCAAGAGTGAGGTATATTATTGGTTACAATAAAATTTATTAGCAGAATAGGGGTGTATTGCGGTCGCAAGGTCAATAGAGGTTTATTAGTAGTGTTTATTGCAGTAGCAATGTTCATTAATCTTGCTCCAATCTCTAAGATGCATAGTCTGTGTTGCATGGAAACCCCAAGATGCATTCTGTGTCCTAGATGACAAGTTATGAAGGAAGTATTGTAGCAGCTTAATCTCTGGTTTTTGGAATTTCAACAATAGTTGGCATCATGGCTGTCCATTTCAGAGATTGAGAGCTTTGTGAATAGCAAATTTACATGTATGGCCATTCTGCAGGGTAGGAATGTATAGGGAAAATTGTAATGGGTGACTACTGGAGAGTCAAGAGGAAATGAGCAAGAAGAGCTTGAGTCCCCTAAGTATTTCTCATTCTGCAACCAGTATCCAGTTCTGAATATAGATGAAAGTGATTATTCAACTGGGGAGTGTAGCCAGATCCAAATCCATAGGACCCACGGGCAGCTCAGCCATACAGTGGGCTACAAAAATGACTGGAAGAGCTTTAGTAATGGAAGATTCAGTAGGTAGAGAAATAAATAATTTTATCTATGACCGGAGACATGAATCCTGGATGGTATGTTCCCTTCCCGATGCCAGAGTCAAGTGTGTCACTGAACGGCTGCAGGACATCCTGAGAAGAAGGGCAAACAGCTGGTAGTAATGGTACAAATTGGTAGGAATGGCACAGAAACAGAGTTGTGGTCCTGGAGCCAGAATTTAGAGATCAGAAATTAGTAAGCAGGATTTCTAAGTTGTTCAGATGCCCAAGTATAGAAATAGGAGGATAGTGAAGATAAATGCGTGGCTGGAAAGATGGATGTTGGGATTGGTTTTGGGGTAATGGGACCTCTACAGGTTGGATGCACCTAAATGGAGTCAGGATTGAGATCCTTATGCATCAAATTGTTACTGCTGTTGGGAAGAGTTTAAACAATATTGACAGGGATGTGGGCACCAAGAGAAATACCAAGATGCACAGAATACTGAGAGAGATAGATAGCACTAGAGTAGGGAATAATAAGTTATTAGATGAGGTCAGAGCAAGGGAAATGATTATGGAGAACATTTCAGTGCTGGAGAGAAAGGATGTCCCAGAGGGGTCAAGGACTGAAATCTATTTGGCTATTGCTAAGAAACCAAAGAGATGCAATTACATTGCTTGGCATGGTTTAAAGGCTGCCAACCAGTGGGAAAGATGTAAATGAACAAATTTGCAAGGAAATTGCATGGAAGAGTAAGAAGTAGAGAGTAGTTAAAATGGAGGACTTTAATTGTCTGAATATAGATTGGGATAGTCTCAATGTGAGATATATTTTATATTATAATAATTTATATACCTCTATATCTGGATCAGAATTTGATATGGCAACTGATCCCAGTTTGACAAAATTAAATTGAAATGTTATTAGTCTTTATTTGTGGTAGTTGTTGTTTGCAGATTGAATACTACCTAGAAAAGAAAATTAATTCCTTTAGTTTTGTGTGGGTTCCTGACGGTTAACGTTTTATACCTGCTTGTGTTTGGATGAATCAGTTCATCATTATTGGAAACATTTGAAAAATATGAACTTATTTTAATGCTGCAGGAAAATTTAAAAGTCTCTCACACACATTTAACATAATACATGTTTTATGCTAACCTTCTGCTTATGCAAATAGATTTTTATTTACTTTAATTGGAAACAATGGCAGTCGATATTTTCTCACTCAGACTATTGAGAAAGAAATAAGGTTTGCCATTCCTGAATGCTCTAGTTGCTGATGGTGTCCATTGCTGTCAATATAAAGTTTTCAGTAAGTTATTTCAGAATTATACAAACCTCTTCAAAGCTAAGTTTCAATGTAACAGTTCAAACTGAATGTGAATTGTTTAGACATCTTGAATACTCAATTAGAACTCATTTGATTTTGTGTCCACATACATTAATGTGTAGTACATATTTGTCATGCATGCTGTGCATGTTTGTTGCTTTCTAAATCAAGCCAGTAATGATGTGAATAAGCATGTCCCTTGGTGGTAGATGAGAGCAAATTCATCAACCTTTTGAATACTGAATGGTTTCTGCAGCTGGCACAATTTGCATCATGGAACATCTGCAAAAAAATGATTTTCTGAGCATTCTTTCTCCCCAGTGTTATGTGAAATGCACAGAGTCATGTTTGGTTTGAATACAAGCTTCCACAATAGATTAACCTTGATCACAGGCACCTGACTTCCTGCTATGATTGGCTTGAACAATTCCATACATGAGCCTTAACAGATAACAAGGTTCACAAGCCTGTTAAAATGAATGTATTCAAATTATAAGGGGGGGGGGAAATTTTGTACACGCTGGTGCCTGCTGCAAAGTGGATGGCATATCTGGAACATGTCCCTGAAGATTGCAACCTGAACCATAGTCCAAATTGGCCCTCAAGTTTCATTTCCGTAATGCTAGTGAGCTGTAGATGCCAATTGGCTGACCTGATGCAACTCACATGTTGAAGGATTCCTAAAATCCTGCAGTTTGGATGCTAAACTAACCCATAGATAAATTCTGGTAGGACAACAAAATGACAATATCAGTGTACATTGTCATAGTGGAGCCCAAAGGAACATTCCTGATTCTCCTGGCTCCACATTCAGCAAGTGAAAAAAACAAACGTCTGTCGTTCAGTGACCTCCAATGACCCCTTTATAGAAATATTTTGCCCAGTTTTTGTCCAATTTGGCATTGAGGTCTTAAAACATGTGTAATGCCCAATTAACTTACTTAAGGAGAACTGATGTGGGATGGCACCCTGGATACTTGGAAATCACTGGTTGCCTATTTTGCACAAATCCTACTTCCAGAAATGATTCCCCAAAACACGAAAATTCCACTAAAAAGCAGACATGTTGGGGCTAATGATCAGCAAATCAAGTAGAAATCAAATGGGGAGAACTTAAGTAACATAACACCATATCAGGCAGTGCCATGCAGACTATTGATTCTCTGGGAGGAAGCAATGAGTCATGCACATTTCTTCAATGATAACAATGGTTAAGTGGCACTACATGAACAAATTTCTCCCCAAAATATATTTAACTGGGTAGAGGAGTAACATAGTTATATATAAAAGAAGGGATAGATGTCATATCAGAAGGCAAAGATTCACTATTTCAATATTATTCTACATTAAAGAAGGAACAGAGAACTAAATTGTGGGTCTGTTTATATGAATTGTAGTGCAACTGTCTCAAATAGATGTCAGCATAGGCATATGTAATTCATGGAGGTCATCTACTTTGGACCTAAAAATGGAACAGAATACTTTCTAAACAATCAGCAGCTAGCAACCACGGTGGACCAAATGGTGGTCCAAGTAAGCAATTCACAAAAATGTCATGAAAAGCACAGAAAATAATCCAAAAGGCTAATGGAGTGCTGACCTTTGTGTCTAGAAGAATAGAATGCAATGTGTGGTATTTTACAAGATCTGAGCCTTTTGTTATAATGTCCTCTCTGCTGCCTTCTCTGTTGGGAGGTGTAAATTCAGTATATTGAATATGACTGCTTGCAGTTAGGCATATGTTAGTCTTACTCAATGCAATACACAACACAAAAGGATAGAAGTGGAGGTCACACTTCAGCCATACAGAGGCCTGGTCAGAGTACACCTATAGAAGTTCCAGATACCTGATGTCTCAACTCTAAGGATGGATAACATAGACTCAAGTTGTACTCCCTGAAATTTAGAAAGTTAAGGGGTGATTTAATTAAAGTTTTTAACATATTGAGAAACTATTTCTATTGTTTGTGGAGTCTAGGATGAGAAGACATGGTCAAAAAAATTAAAACTAAATCCTTTAGGATTGGAATTAGGAACTTCACATGAAGGGTGCTGGAAGTTTGGAACTTTTCCACAAATGGCGATTGATGGCTGATCAACTCTTAATTTTGATACTGTGGTTAATATATTTTCATTAGGCAAAGATATCAAAGGATATAGGACAAAGACAGATAGATAGTTTTAGATCACAGTTCATTTGCCCACTCTGCTTGTTTATAACGTTGATTGAATTTTACAACAGCATTGGCTTCAAAAGATAAAATAGAACAAAACTAATTCGATTGCTTTTTCGTTGCAAATGTTATACTAGATGTTACGCTAGTAAGGTGGTACGGTACCACAGTGTTTAGCACTGCTGTTTCACAGCATCAGGGACCTGGGTTCAATTCCCAGTTTGAGTCACTGTCTGTGTGGAGTTCTGTCTACGTGGATTTCCTCCGGGTGTTCTGCGGTTTCCTCCCACATTCTGAAAGACGTGCTCATTAGGGGCATTGACCCGAACAGGCGCCAGTCTGTGGCGACAAGGGGAATGTCACAAAAACTTAATTGCAGTGTTAATGTAAGCCTTACTTGTGACTAGTAAATTAACTTTATACTGTTAAGAAACAAGGCTTAAATTATTTGTATTGTATTTGCCTTAGAAAATACATTCAGTGAATGTTACAGTGGCTGAAATAGTGAATACAAATATTTAGAAGAGAGTGTTTCTATCTGAATGCTTATTGTTATTTCTCATGATGTAACAATATGTTTGCTACTGATAGTATGCTGATCACAAAAAACCTTTTATACTTTAAACTTTAATAGCCATTTGGAAGAAATACTTGTTCTTTTAGGGTGATAACAGTTTTAAATCAGGTTTTATTGTTCTCAGAGAGGAACATTCTCACATTGGAATATAGTTCCACTGTTGCTGATAACTCTTTTGACCCTTGCCCAAGTGGTCGTTCGTTAAATTAGTCTGAAAAGTATGAGCAGCCATTGTGACCAGAAAAGCATCAAAACGGAGGCTGGTTCTTACCCATTGCAACAGCTGATAGTAATCAGGCGTAGGAACCTTGGATGATTCCTCCCCCTCTCTAATTCAGGATTGCTAAAGCCAATTGTCAAACTCCTCAACCTCAGGCGACATCAGCTAAAATAAACCGATTTAGCATCGACCAAGGATTAATCTGGGATTTTGTTGGTTTATACGCATTCTGTACTTCATTTATCCACTGAACTATGAAGGAAACACCTAGACCTTGAATTGAAGTTAAAAATTCTATTTTATCTAGTTCAGAAAAATCAATACCTACGTGGAGTAAAAGAAGTCCAAGGATCACAGTACTATCGCCTCAAATCAAAAAGGACAATGAGATTTTTTTTATATTGGGAATAACTATTAAGAAGGTTCCTTTTATTTCTGTAATTCCACCTTAAATAATTCACATCAGGCTGAGTGCTGTTTCTATAAATACAAGTATGCATAAGATATTTTTACTGATGTATTTAAATGAACTGACACCATGATGCAGAGATATTTCAAGCAGAATTGACATGAGAAATCTTGGGGTGAAATTGGTCCATGGTAGCAGTGCAAACCAATCTCCCATCCATTGACTCTGTCTACACTGACTGCTGCCTCAGAAAAGCAGCTGCATAATTAAGGACCCCGCACATTCTCTCTTCCACTTTCTTCTATCAGGAAAAAGATACAAAAGTCTGAGGTCACGTACCAATCGACTCAAGAACAGCTTCTTCCCTGCTGCCATTACACTTTTGAATGGACGGACCTCGTGTTAAGTTGATCTTTCTTCATACTGTAATTATAACTGTAACAATATATTCTGCATCCTCTCCTTTCCTTCTCTATCTACAGTATACGTGCAAGAAACAATACTTTTCACTGTATACATTTGACAATAATAAATCAAATCATCTCAAAGCAGGCTCAAAGAGAATTGGAGCATGAACGCTTTTTATTGATATTCACGTAATGAAGTTCAAATTCATTTTCATTTTGGGACATTTGCTTTCTATTCTCACTGTCACTTTTGTTTGAAATTGAAAGTCCTGACAAGGCTTTCCAAATCAATGGCAAATAAAAACTGCTGCAGTGAAAAATTGGGTGCTGCTTTGCTACAAGTCTGTTTTGTGCTGCTATTGTAGACTAATTTCACCATGCAATGTCTGACACACTAGGGCGCGATTTTCCCAGCCTGCTGCACTGCTTGGGTAGCGCAACGGGGTAGGAAATGTCAATGGGGGGACTGTCACACAATTTGCAATGGGCGCCTGCCAGTCATGACTTTCTCAGGCTATTTTTTATGACTTAATCAGCTTCACGTCAGAAATCAGTGCAAGGCTAATTAGAATATTTAAATCTCAATTTCAACATTATTAACGAGCCTGAGATGGTATTGATCAGGCTTCCTCAAGATTTCCCCCTCCCACCAGGCTGGGAAAGGTTCCCAGCAGGGATTAAGGCTGATCTCCATCAATAGGAACCAGGCGTGATGATCTCATTGGTGAGGGCAGAGGTCATAGGAAGTTGGGGTCAGGGCATGCCCAAGGAAATGGGGCCTGAGAGTTTGGACCAAATGGGTGGTGGGAGGGACTGCTGCGTACGCTGCATTAAGGATCATGGGAGAGGGGACAATCAGGGCTGGCCATGGGAGGGGGCTGGGGCTGGCTATGGTGGGTAGAGGTCAGGCGAGCCAATGGGATGGGTTCAGTAGGCAATTGGAACTCACCTGGGAAGCTGGGGTGTGGGAAAGGCCGGTGATCAGTGGTGGACTGCTGGGGAAGACATTGGGAAGCCAGCGATCTGGAGGCTGGCAATGAGGGGCTAGTACATATGCACTGATCTCTTTACTGACAGATTGGCACATGCACAGTGGCCTGCTCAGCATTATGCTGCTGGCCTCTTGGCAGAATTAGGCTCCCTGCCAGCCCATCACTAACATGAATCCACTGGCAGACTCTGTGAAGGATAGGGTGCCGGAAAAGCAACAGACTAAGTATGCTCATGTTTTCCCACCTGTTGGGCACTTAGTTCCTTTTGTGGGAAAATCACCCCCATACCACTAGACAGTAAGCATCATAAATGATTAATTTGATATGCTCATTTCCTTCGATCATTATTCAGAACTCAGCCTAATATTTTGGTAGGTTGGCAGTCAATCAAGGAAGCTTTTGGCAGCTTAATGTGTAACAAATTATAAATATGATAGCATATATGAATTAATCTTCTACATTCTGCAGCTTGTTTTCTTCAAACTAATACTTAATTGTAATCCAATTATTGTTTGTACTTTTTGGAATGGGAACATTTGCAAGAATATGCTGAATGTACACGTGTGTATGTTGTAGAAAAGAAATTTATTATTAAGATGATTCTTAGTTGATTTTGTAACCCAGACTTTTTTTAGCAGAGGTAAGCCAGATCAGAAGTTGGATGGTGTGACAACAGCACCCATTCAATCCATAATGTGCTTCATCAATGTATATTTTTAGAATCAGTGTCATTTGAATAATGAGCTCCAGTAAATTGGGAATTTGCCCATGGCAGTCAAACATTTTATATGAATACAGAATTTAAAGTTATTTGCTGTTTATAAGGACAAGCATCATGATTTGGAATATTGTAAGCTAATCCAGAAAAGTCAATAATCCAGATTTTTCCGGTCAGTGGTGTTTGCCGTTCAGTTCAAGAAAAGCCATCATTAAAGATTTATTGGGCTCTACAGCACAGACTTCCTCTTTTCAGTGTAATTTTGAATCTACACATTCATCAGCATATTATTTATCTGGTACAAACACACTTCTTTTGCTTCATTTAATCTTTATCGCCATCATCAAACTTTGGATTTGTTTCTCTATCTTCCCTTTGGGGGAACATACTATGACTATACTTCCAACATCTCTTTTTTAAATGCCTGCTAACCCTTGTTTCTAATTTATCTGGACCAGAACCATTCTTACTCCATTGTAGTTGGCATTCCCCCAATTAATTATTTTTACTCTGGATTGCTACTTATTCTTTGCCATAGCCATCTAAACTTTATAAGACATTGATCACTGTCCGTTGAGTGTTCCTCTCCTGATCTATTTAGCCTGCCTCGTTCCCAAGAACTCAGTAAAGGTTTACAACACCAATTTTAAATCCAACCAATTTATTTGACCAATTTATTCGTCATTTGCCTGACGAAGGCCATAGAGTCGAAAGCTCGCGAATTTACTATCGGGAAGCGGGGCTGACCAACAATTGGAAGGCCAACAATGTGGGGCCACTGTATATGCACCAATCTTGACGCTGACAGATCAATGCCTGCAAAGTGATCAGCTCAGCGCGGATTTCAGCCTTTCCGGTGGGAAACAGGTCCCGCTCTTGAAATTTAATGATATTCACATTGGTGGTCTCTGCAGTGCAAAGTGTGTGGGAGATTCTTCTCTGAATTCCCACTGAAAAAAATAGTGTGAATTACTACAGTTTTCATGTAAATTCAACACTTAGAATGTTTTTGGGAGAATTCAGACCACTGATGCAGAAAATTCTCCTGAACGTACTCCAGGGACTTTGCTCCTCTCTGCCCTTCACATTACAACTATCACAGACTATATTCACATAATTAAAGTCTTGCATTATAACTACTCAATAATTGTTACACTTCTCCAATTTCCTTGCAAATTTGTTCCAATACATCTTTCCTACTAGTTGGTGGCTGATGGATTACATTGAGCAATGTAATTGCAATCTTTTTGTTCCTTAGTATTAGCCAGAATAGATTCAGTCCTTGATACCTCTGGGATATCACCTCTCTCTCCAGCACTGTTTTCCTTAATCAATGTTGAAACATCTTCTCATTCCTTTCCTTCCAATTCTACCTTTCCTGAAAACTTTCCATCTAGGAATATTTAATATCAAGTCTTATCCTTTATTGAGCCAGGTCACTGTTATAGCCGCAACATCATTTTTCTCCATGGTTATTTGCTTCTTCAGGGGAAGCAATGGCCTAATAGTATTATTGCTAGACTATTATCCCAGAAACTCAGCTAATGTTCTGGGGACCTGGGTTTGAATCCCACCACGTAGATGGTAGAATTTAAATTTAATAAAAAGTATCTGGAATTAAGAATCTACTAATGACAATGAAACCATTGTTAATTGAAAAATCCATCTGATTTGCTGGTGTCCTTTAGGGGAGGAAATCTGCCTTCCTTACCTGATCTGGCCTACATGTGACTCCAGAGCCACAGCAATGTAGTTGATTCTGAACTGCCCTCAGGCAACTAGGAATAGACAATAAGTGATGTCCATGTCACAGGAATAGATAAAAAAAACTCAGCAATCTTATTTACATACTCTGCTGATTTAGATATATGCTCTCCAATGTAGATTTAGCCTGATTTTACCATCATTTTGGTCCATTTTTGGGCATGAAAGCTTGGTAAATTCGGGTGTGAGGTGAGTAGCACAATCTGTGCCTACCTCCGCACCAGTTCCCCCTTTCCAAAAGGCCATAAATAATAGTGATTGGAACCATGGCTGAAACAGACGTGATGACCATTTAAATGCATCTGCAATGTCTGTAGGGGTTAGGTGAGACAATATTTGGCTTGGGAGCGATGTGGCAAAGGAACTGCATTCTATCATTTTTTTCCCTGAGCGTGTGCAGTTGGAGGCACCGATCTGAGCTGCAGGATTTTGGGCATGTTAAGCCCCACCCACAGGCTTCTAGAATGCAATTCAGATATTTTGTATGGAGATGCCTGTGAACGGGTCTAAAAGTCGGATCTGAAACACTCCCAGTTTCAAGTCCGCCCAACACTTAGAATCAAAATGGTAAAATATGGCCCGTTATTACTTAAGTTAAATCCATGTAATAGCATTAATTCCTGCCATGGTGCAATCTAGCCTTCTCAATATTCTATGCATCTTGATATTCTTCCATAACATTTTCTCCTAGTTCCCATACTTTAAACAAGTTAATTAAAACCCTGACCAATGGCACATGCAAATTGCCCCACAGGGAAATCAGTCTCAGCTCTGTTTAGCTGCGACCTATCCAGTATGTATTGGTTCTATCTCTCCCAGAACTTATCCCGAAATCCCAAGAATCTAAAGCCCTTCCTCCTGCACCATCTTTCCAGCCTCACATTTATCTGCTCCAACTTCTTACTTTCTATACTTATTTGTGGTCTGGGGAATAATCTGGAAATTCCTACTTTTAGGTCCTGCTTATTAATTTCCTACCCTAGTTCCCTAAATTCTGATTGCAGAGCCACATTCCTTGTTCTAATTAAGTTGTTGACTCTGATATGGACCACAACTGTTGGCAGTTTACCCTTCCCATTGTGCTCTGCAGCTGTTCAGTGACATCTTTGACCCTAGCATCAGGAAAGCAACATAAAATTCTTGGACCCACATCTGCAGCTGCACTCTCTAGCCATGTATTCTCCTATCACCATTGATCTCCCAGTTTTCTTTGTGCCGCATGTACAGCTGAACCTCACAGGATTTGTTCTTAAAAGAATGTTGAGCATTAAGCATTGGTGCAGTTATTGGGTTTCATACCAGTCCCCAAATTGTTGATGGAGGCTTGGATAAAGAAATTATGTATATGACTTTACGTGACAGTTTTATAACTGCAATCCACCATGGGAACTCCTTGCATGAAACACAGACAATTATCGTGCCTCACTAAAACCTTCAGTTAAATAATGCCTCACACACCTCAGGAAAGCATTACAGGCTTTTGAAATATAGTCACTGTTGTAATGTAGGAATTGCTGTAGTCAATTTGCATGCAACAAGTTCTAACAAACAGCAATGTAATAGTGGTCAGATCAATTGTTTCGTTTGAGGGATAAGTATTGACCAGGACACCAGGGTTGGCTCCTTGTTTTTCCTCAAATTAATATTCTAGGATCTTTTGTATCCACCTGACAGAACAGATGGAACAACTGATTGCACAGCCATACAGCACTCAAGTGTCAGCATAGATTTTTATGCTCAAGTCTTCTGGAATGGGATCACTATCCTCAACCAACATTCATGTGACAAAACTTCTGACATTTAAAATTCACCAGACAACTCTGGAATGCATGTTTTTAAGACCATCTAAAAAAATTGAATACTAAAAATGTTGTTGGTCAGAAATCAAGCGTGTACCAGATGGTAAGTGTGCAAAAACAATTTTAACTGTGTAGTCTCCTAAAATTCAACTCAATAACATTTCTTTATTTCAGGGACCAGTTCAGCTCACCTGTCATTTGTGACTTTTGGCTCTTGCTGATCTCTTAAGCTGGACCAATAGCAATGTTTTCAAACAGCAGTTGACTTTAAGAACTTCCTCTCTTTTGACTCTCTGTACCTTTAGTTAATTAAATTCCAGCATTCATAGAAGGTGGGGGGAGGGAAGCAACATGCTATATATACAGATGCTGAAAATCTAAATTAAAAGTAAACAATGCTGGGAATACTCAACTTGTCTGGCAGCATCTGTGGAGAGAGAAACAGTTAACATTTCAAGTTTGTGACTTTTCAACTGTGCAGGGAATCAAAGTCAATTATTATTATGAGCTTCCCTTGCTGAATGCACTGGAATCACTCCCTCACTCCCTTGCACATGAGATCTTAACACCTTTTTGTTACCAGCCCTGTAGTTTCTTCAGAACACCAAGTATAGTTCTTGAAAACCACAGCACATTTGTACAATTGTTTCAGCAGAGATTTGTTTCTGCAGCTCATGTTATTTAGATTTAAAAGAGACCAACTATTCTAAGAAATGAGGTCTAACTAAATGCAATGGGCATTCCTAGGACAGAATAATTCTACTCAATACTAATTCAGTAACGAAAATTCATGTAGTTTAAACTTTTGAAGATTGTTCAGAATTCAAACAGTAATCCACACCTCTACTGTACTTACATTTTTATTACATACTCTATGCCATCACCTTAAGTCATGCAAAGTTATTGAATCAATAATTTCAATTTTTTTCTAAATGTTATCGCTTGTGTAATCTTAGAGGACCAGGAAAATATGATAGATTTTAGAGAACTTGAGTTTTTCATCACAAAATGCATTTTATATTATTTGAATTTTTAAATCACATCCCAGGGCCAAGAAGAAAAAAAATCCTGTAAAAGTTTGATGGACATTTATCAGTTGGTGTTCTGTAATCTGCTCAGAAACTTGACTACAAGGTTCTTAATTTTATTTCAATATAATTTTTTTTACTTGCAAATGCCTACAAATGTTAATATATGTATATTTTCTAGAGTTCGTGTGAGATAAAATTACTATTAACCCGCAGAGATTTCCAACCAAACGCACTGCTCAATTTCAGATTGTCTGCATATTTGGCCTGCAGTTAGCTTGAAATTTTCCGATGCAAATTGGGACAGGAAGACTCAACTGGAAGGACGCAAAAATGCTGGGGCACAGTGATCTTTGCAGTCAGCAGTGATCATTCTGACGTTACAGCTGACAAAGGACTCAGTAAGATTTGTGAAGTTGAAAAAGGCAGATGCCCCTTGAAGTCCCATGAAGATCATGCCCATAATTCTCCCAAATCAGGTCTATAAGGGTAAGACTTCACAGCTTCGCTCATCCGGAAACTGTAAAATCCCACCCGAGGTCAACGGACCATTCCATTGTCTGCCCTCCACCCCACCCCCACCCCCCCACCCCCAACCTGCTCCAATTTCCCTGGCAGGTGGGGCAGTAAAATTCCAGCCTAAATGTCCACACCGGTGGTAAAGCGGGCGTGTTTTCCGCTGCACCAGACCATCCTTTTAAATGCAGCCCCATTCTGTGCTTTGAGACTGCCCCCTCTGCCCCCAAAAAATGAAATAATGGCCACTCCACTGAGCAGAAGAGAACCACCAATCCCTCACAAATCAGTGGGGCATCCTCCTCCCCTCCTACAGATAAAGGGTCACTGTGTCCCCACATCATGCAGGCATGAGGGTGACCAGACCAGACTCCTCCCTCTCTGACGCCCCTCAGCTCTCTGTCTCACCCAAAACATCCCTCACTCAGCCCTCCTTCCCTCCCAGATCCTGCACATAGCCCACTTCCCTCGCAGACGTCCCATTCAGTTCCTTCCCCACTCAGCCCCCTAACCCCTTAGACTTCCCATACAGCCTCCCTTTGAAATGGTTCGCCAAAGAGGAAGTGAAACCACAGGCTGTCAATCAGACTGAGACTCTGTCAACATTGTGGTCAGAATCAATGGGGACTTGAGATGCATTCTACCATGAAGGGAAATACAAATAAATGCAGGTGGCTTGAGAATGATAGCAATCCCATTGGGCTGCTAATTGAATTTTTTATGAAGCACAGCAGGTTGAATTTGTTAAAGATCAAAGATTTCATGTGCAATGGACAGGGTTTCAAATATTGCTGCTTGCTGCGAAGCCTTAACAACTTCAGATCAAAACTGGTGCTCAGTGCACAGCTATGCAGAGTGGAACTGCCCTTTCCACCCTCTTTCCCCCAGCCCAATCAGGTGAAATTGACATCTCTCTATTAGAGGACTTCAGAAGAGTCTGTTCACACGTGCAGCTTCTGACAGGGAGAAAGGAAAATTTCTGCTGCAAAATGGAATGCTGCAATAATTTAAAATCCTGCCAGTTGACAGGGAGCATGGAGATTAAAGTGATCTGGCAACTTCAGAATTTTCACAGCTGACAGACAGGAATGCAGAAGTTGAGTACAGGGCTGCCTGAAATCATCATGCCACAAATGATTTTCAGGGCTGCCAGAGCTAGCCTGGTAACTTCAACTAACACACCCCCGTCCAGGCAGAGAGTGGTGAAGTCAGACTCTTGTGGGAACCTTCCTCTGCAGCCTGGCAGCAGTAGAGGGGCAAATGGTCACTGGAACTACCTGCTTGAGATCCCTTGAGGATCAGAGTGCCAGGCCAAGATGTGTGTGCCAGGGTGCTGAGGTGCACTGTTGGCATTACCAAGGTACATGGCCTAAAGAGAGGCTAAGTGAGTCTCTGAGGGAAAAGGGAGGCTGAATGGGCATTGAGTTGATAAATCTCATGCCTGCAAAGTGTGTTGGGGGAAGAATGCCTCTCATTTCTGAGGGTTTGCTCGTACTTCCTTGATGTTCAGTGTCCAATACACCAATTTCTCATTTGTGACAGCTCATTGCAGATCCTGCTGGGGTTGCGGGTGAATAGTGAGAGGTATTTAAATTGGGCTTCAAGCCCACGATTTATATGTTGACTGGCCAATTTGAATATTTATCACATTCCTGCCCACTATGGGCAAGAACCAGATTGGAGCAAGTGAAACAGCTGGTAGCATGGCAATAGCGCCAAACCTGTTTTTGCACTGACATTTTGTTCTCCAGACCCTCTCAATTTTCAGTAGGAGCTAGCAGGGCTGGAGAATCAATCCCCCATGTCTATGGTGGCTCGCAAAGCAAAGGAAGACCACACTATAACTCTGAAAGAAGCTCTTCAATCACTGGGAGGAAACAGTTAAGGAGGATCCTTATAATAATCTTAGCTGCAGCAGAAAGGAGAGAGACTCTTCTCTAGTTACTGCAATTGGACTTGTCTCCTTTCTTGAATGTAGGCTGAGATTTTCTGGCAGGAACCACTACAGATGCAATGGGCCAGTGAAAGGTCCATTAACATAGAGCGGGACCAGAAAATCCTGTTTTCTGGGGTGGGGCTGGAATATTCCAGACATAACCACAAGAAATTCTAAAGGACTTGTTTTCGAAGGATATGTTAAGATGACATGGAACAACTGAACTCAAACATTGTGCCTAGTATACTTTAAGAACATTTAAGAAAGTCTTATGCTGAGTTATTTAATTGACTCCTCCAATTCTGAGACTTATCTTTTCTGAAAACTGTAAATTTTTTTTGAACTGTCTCATCCTAAAATGCTCTATTTACTGTTCCTTTTGCACTTATAATCTATTCACGCAACTAAAATTGGCACTAATGTAACTAACATTAAGAATAAAATCTAATGCAAGCCTCTGAAAGTTGATGTTGTGATGGAAAACCTATCCCAAGCTCACACTTCCAACAGGATTGTTTCGACCATTTTATCACAGGCAGCTTCTTAATCAGCTGCTTGTGAGCCTGCCATCTAATTACAAATATTGGACTGGCTCAATCAAAAGACTGGCTCTGAAGCTTGGGCAGCATCCCCTAGAGAGGCGGATGTTGCTGAGGCAGGTGGGAGGCTTTGGGGTGCCTCCAAGTAAGTATCTGAAAAATAAAAAATCAAGAGCCAAGGGTTAGCGAGTAAATACCTTCAGAGACCAAGGGGTTGTGTTTCTTGCCCGCCACCTCTCTTTCTGCCATGGAGGCTCTGGCTATGGAAGCTCTGGCTCTAATTGGGCACTGGGAATGCATCAGGAATGAAACTTTCATTTAGCTGGCAGCCTTCCCTCCATTGGAAAAATGCCCACAGCTCTGTAAAATAGTTCTTAAAAAGGGCTTTTAAGTGTGTCTTTTCTGCTTGACTATAAATTCTGCCTATTTGCCTTACAGCTTGCCACTAGAATACTTCCATAGTGGCTGGATTGCAAGGGGATGCTGTTCAGATATGGCTCCCCACTATCCTATCAGTACCTCCATCTCAGAGCCCACCATCCAGTAAAATCCTGTCCTAATTTTCATGGATAGAATAAGGGCTATCATAAAGTATTGTTCATTTTTACAAAGGTGCTAGAGTAAATCAGGTTCTCGTTTATATTATCTACAACTTTGAATTCAATTTATAATCAATCTTACCTTGACTATTTGTTGTATATTGTAACTGGATGTTAACTTGTGGGGATTCTGCTGATTCAGATGGATTTCAAAAAGCACATAATAATAGCAAGACAATTTTGATGGATTTCTAGCATGTTTAATGAACACACTGTCCTTTCATGTGTGCGAGCGGGGTTTGCAACACAGGATAAAATTAAAACTGGGACTGGGATTGGCACTGGGACTAATATCCTGGACAATCATAAGTAGGGCCATAAACAGGGCTTGAAACTAACAGAGGGTGCAGAAGGGTTCTGCAGAAGGGAGATTTAGAAATTCAAAGAGATATGTTGAGGTATCAGAATAGTGTATTGATGTGGATAAAGACAAGCAGAGTGGATCAAGATGGACAGAGTTTAACAAAAGGTGTACATCAGCAAGTGAGGTTATTGTAGTGAATATACATTTAAAAAAAAGAAATGAAATGTCCTTCATGTACAAATTATTGCAATAAGATAGACGAGCTACTGACGTAAATAAAAGTAAATAATTTTGATGTAATCATCATTACAGAGACATGGCACTGAATTTTACAGCTTCACTCATCTTGAAACTGTAAAATCTCACCCAAAGTCAAAGTCAACAGATCTTTCCATTATCTGTTCCTCTCCCTGCATCCGCGCTCCCCCCCCCCCACCTCTGTTTCCGGTGGCAGGTGGGGCAGTAAAATTCCAACCATGGCCTGGGTTTTTTTTGGGGAGGGAGGAGGGGGGGTGGTGATGAAAGGTGGTGGGGGGGGAGGCGCCAAATTCTCTGCCTATTCATCCTGCTGGCACTGTAACGCCTCCCACAGGTTTCGTAGTAGCATGGGGTGACATGAATGAAAAATCCCATTGACAGTGGTGGGACCAGAGAATCCGGCCACCAGTGAACAGTGCCTCATCTCCCACCTCCTAAGAAACACATGGCTGGGAGATTAGAGAACTCTCCCTGTGGTCACAAGGTGATCAAGGTTAGAAATTGTTCCAGGATACACAATATTTTGGACAGAATGGCAAAGGAAATGGATTAGCCCTGATAGTAAATGGTAACATAAGGACAATAATGAGAAAAGATCTGCCGTCTGAAGATCATGAAGTAGAATTGGAATGGGTGGAAATTAGAAATAGCTAGATTCAGAAAACAATGGTGGGAATTGTTTATAGGACACCCCCCCCCCCCCCGCCACCATATTGGACAGAGCAGTAAAGAAAAGAAGTTATAGGAGTTTGTAGCAAAGGGAATGTAATAGTTGTGGGGGAGTTTAATCTTCATTAGATTTGGACACTCAAATTAGGGAGAATGATTTAGAAGATGATTTTGTGGAACGTGTTTGTGATAGTTTCTTGGAGCAGTGCATAATGGAACCAACTAGGGATAAAGCTGCCTTAGATCTAGTGTAATCTAATGAAACAGGGATAATTAGTAATCTCATAGTAAAAGATCCACAGGGAAATAGTGACCATAATACCATTCAATTCCATGTTAAGTTTGAAAGTAACATATGCCAATCTTCATAGTAGGAATCACACAGTGCCCACTAGAAATAGACAATGACTTAGGATCTAACAAGAGTGACGACATTTGGGAAATTAATATCAGCAGAGACAAAATTTTGGAGAATCTTAAGTGATTAAAATCCAACAAATCCCCAAGACTTGATGGCACACTTGGGTTCTGAAAGAGATAACTGCAATTATAGTGCATGTCCTATGATTTTCCAAAATGCTTTAGATTCAAGAATGTTGCCACTCAATTGGAAATTGGCAAATGTTACACCACTTTTCAAGAAAGTAGGGAGAGGAAAAGAAGTGAACCACAGTCCAATGAGCGGAACATCAGTGGTTGGGAAAATGCTGGAATCTATTATTAGGGAAGCATTAAAATGCACTTAGAAGTACATGGGCTGGAATTCTCCAGCTGTTCATGCCAATGGGATGTTTTGGTTCCACTGCAGTGAACGGAGATTTGGCTGAGCATTAAATTCTTCCTCCTCGCTTGCAGTGGTGGCGAATGTGAATGGCTGAAGAATTACAGCTATGGTTTGATTTACAAAGTGCTGCATAAAAGGTTAATAGGCAAAATAAGGGTTCATGGAGTTGGCAATAGTATATTGTGCGGATGGAAGATTTCTAAATGAATAGAAAACAGAGAGTGGACATAAATGGAGCCTTTTCAAGTTGGTAGGCAGTGAATAGTTGAGTAAAGCAAGGATCAGTGCTAGAATCTCAGTTATTTTTTGATTTAATTTATTATTATCACACGTATTTGTGTATAATGAAAGGCATTGTTTCTTGCACACTATATAGACAAAACATACCATTCATAGAGAAGGAAAGGAGAGAGTGCAGAATATAGTGTTACAATCATAGCTAGGGTGTAGAGAAAGATTGACTTATTGTGAGATACATCCATCCAAAAGTCTGTTGGCAGCAAAGAGGAAGCTGTTCTTGAGTCGATTGGTACATTATCTCAGATTTTTGTGTCTTTTCCCAATGGAAGAAGGTGGAAGAGAATATGTCCAGAATGCGAGGGGTTGATTATGCTGGCTGCTTTTCTGAGGCAGTGGGAAGTGTAAACAGAACGAATGGGTGGGAGCTGGTTTGAATGATGGACTGGGTTTCATTCATGATGCTTTGTAATTTCTTGCGGTCTTGGACAGAACAGAAGCCATATCAAGCTATGATACAAATAGAAAGAATGCTTTCTATTGTATATCTGTAAAAGTTGGTGAGAATTATTGTGGACATATCAAGTTTTCTTCACCTTCTGAGAAAGTAGAGGCGTTGGTGGGCTCTTTGAAATATTGTGTCAGCATGAGGATACCAGGTCAGTTTGTTGATGATCAGGCCACCTAAAAACTTGAAGCTGTTGGCCATTTCTATTTCACCCCATTGATGTAGACTGGGGCATGTTTACCTTTACACTTCCTGAAGTTAATGACTATCTCCTTTGTTTTGTTGACATTGAAGGAGAGATTATTGTCATTTCACCAATTGACCAGATTCTCTATCTCTTTCCTGTATTTCATCTCATCATTGTTTGAGATTGACACACTATGATGGTGCCATCAGCCAACATGGAAATCGAGTTGGAGGGGAATTTGGCCACACTCCTTGGCGTATAAAGAGTATAGCAGGGGGCTGAGGACACAACTTTGTGGGCACCGGTGCTGAAGATGACCATGAAGGAGGTGTTGTTGCCTATCTTTACTGATTGCAGTCTGTGGGTTAGGAAGTTCAGGATCCAATCGTAGGGCAAGAGGCCAAGGCCTGTTCTGTGCTGTAATGTTCTATGTTCTATGTTCTATGAGTTATGTAGGAATAATGGTGTTGAATGCTGGGCTGTAGTTGATCATTGGGAGTATGAAATCGGTTCTTTGGTATCTAGATGATCCAGGGTTGAGTGCAAGCCAGGGAGATGGCATCTGCTGTGGACCTGCTGCAGCTGTAGGCGAACTGTAGTGGATACAGACAATCTGGAGGCTAGAATTGATTAGTGCAATGACTACCCCTTCGTGATGATAGGTGTCAGAGTCACCGGACGATAGTCATTAAGGCACGCTGCTTGGCTTTTCTTTTGTAGCAGGATGATGGTTGTCTTCTTGAAGCAAATAGGAACCTCAGATTGATATAAAGAAAGGTTGAAGATGTCTGCGAGTACCCATGCTAACTGATCTGCGCAGGATCTGAGTGCCTGTGGGGTACTCCATCCGGGCCAGGCACTTTCCATTGATTGACCTTCAAGAAGGCAGCTGTGACATCTGCAGTGATGACCTTGGATGCAGGTTCATCCAAGGCTTCCTGAGTGGAGGGCATGGTCTCGCTGACTTCTTGCTCAAAACGGGCATAGAATGCATTAGCTCATCAGGGAGGAGTGCGTGGTGCCAGCAATTTTACATGCCTTCATCTTGTAGCCTGTTATGTCCTGCAGACCTTGCCCTGGTCAGCAGGGGTCGGTGTAGTTTGTCTGGGACTGTAGCTTGGTCCAGTATATGGCATTTTTGATGGATCTCCTTAGATCATATCTGGTTTTCTTGTACAATCAGGGTCACTTGACTTAAATGCCTCAGACCTAGACTTCAACAAGTAGTGAATATCCCTGTTCATCTATGGTTTCTGGTTGGGAAACACATGGATTTGTCTCTTTGGAACACAGCCTTCACAATTACTAATGAAGTCAGTTATTTACAATCTATATCAATGATATATATATTATTAAGAACACAGAAACTGTAAAGGGATATAGACAATTTAGGTGATACAACTTTGGACATAAGGTTAAAAGAGCAGAATATTTTTAAATACTTTAAAAGGTGAGAAACTTATACGTGCTAATGTTTAAAGAGACTTGAATGTGCTGAAACAGAAAGTTAACATGTTGGTGCAGCAAGCAACACAAATAACACATGGCCTTTATAATAAGGGGCTTGAAGTACAAGAATAAATAAATCTTGCTACAGTTGTACGGAGTTTTGGTGACACTGCACGTGGAATACTGTGTACAGTTTTATTCTCAATGTTTATGAAAGGATGTACTTGCTTTGCAAGGCATTACAGTGGAAGATAAATAAATTGGTCCTTGGGATAAATGGGAGGTGTCCTATGATGTGAGGCTGAATGAATTGGGCTATATTCTCTGGAATTTGGAAGAATGAGAAGTGATCTCATTGAAACCCTATTAAATTCTGAAGGGGCTTGATAGGTTGGCTGCTGAGAGATTATCCCCATTGGTTGGCACAGTCTCAGGGGTAAATCATTTACGACTCAGATGAGGAAAGATTTCTTCACTCAAAGGATTATAAATCATTGGAATGCTTTACCCCAGCAGGTTGTGGATGGTCCATCATTGAATTTTTGCTCTATCCAAATGAAAGGATATGAGGGGTGGGCAAGAATATGGATGGGAGATTCTCCCCAAAAAAAGAACTGAGCCCAACAGGCAGGAAAATGGGAGTATTTCCTGCCCATTTTTTTGAGTGTACTCACCAGAACAAATCTCTGACGCTCTGAGCAATGCACAGTGCCTCAGCATGATTCTCTCTGGTAGGAGATGCTCACAGTCTCTCTTCACACTCCAAGTGCAGAGTGGCAGTAGGTCTCTCCCCCAAGCAGATCATCCCCCTATTGGTACTCCCTCCAGAAAGGGTAAGGCCCACCCTTATCATCTATTACCTGGGAGGAGCTTCAGTGGTCTCTGTCCACTGGTTGAGGACGTCTGTTTCCTGTCAGTGGGAGCAGTCGTAAACCCTGCTGAAAGAAATCACTCACGGCGTTGGGGGAAAAGATGCTACTGGACCCAGAAAATATTGTCCCAGGCCCACAAATCATATGAAATTGGAGATTTCCATTTGATAACAGAGCTGATTGCGCTTAAAGAAAGCACTTACGAGACTCATGACCAGCATAATCTTGGTTGCGAACCTCGCTAAAGGCTCCCTGCTGGTGTTTCCTGATCCACTCTTCTCCTCGAGCGTTGCAGTGGGCTGGGAGAATCCTGGCCATTGAATTGAAAGGCAAGATCAGCTGTGCTTGTATTGAATGGCACAGCTGGTTTGACGGGCCATAAGGTCCAGTCCTGCTTACGTTTCTTGTGTTCTTATGAAAATCTGTTGTCCTGTGCAAGATAATCTGGATTTTTTTACCAAAGAAATTTCGGTAAACTTTACTCAAGTTTCATTAACCCACAGTGGAAAGTTGTTCAAAGTGATAACAATTGAGTTATCAGAGAATCCACAAAGATTGATAGCTTTGCAAATGAAACATCATATTAAAACTACTGGTGGTCTTTTGCGAATGGACTTAAGAAATGTTTTTTTTGGAACAGAGTATGGAAAGCTTTATTCTGCATCCAGTCTTTGCTCTATCTGATCAAATGTGCTTGATGCAGTTTGCTGAAGTGAGAAAGTGTTAAATTTTCCAGTGCTCACATTGAGAATAGTATCTTCATAAACCTAAAATTTTACCCCAAAACAAGGAAAAAGATAAAAGGAGAAATTAGAAGACCATTTGTTTCAAACAGCCCATCTTATTGTTAAAATCAAAGATTGTAGACGTATCCCTCCTATCATGGCACAAAATCCCAATCTCTCATGTTTCTGCTAGATCGTGTAAGATTTTTAAAAAAACATATTTAGCATCTTGACTGATTTTTACCTACCAAATCTTGATTGTAGATATGCAAGTCTATAATGCATTTTGATTAAAATTGAAAATATTTAAAATATACATGACAAAAATGCTGTAGATGTTAATTTAACTCACCTTTGACTAATCTATAGATTATATGGGGGCAGAGTATGTCCTGGCAATCAATTTTTGCATCATTTTGCATTCAAGCACTGTAAAGGTCTAGCTAAATCGTAAAATTAATTAGCTATATAAATGCCTGAAATATGCTATTGTCATGGTACCTTTTGTAAAATTTGTTTTTTTTTATGAAATCACTTTACTTAATCATTTAAAATATTTCTGATCACTGAATTAATAGTTTGCAGCCTGTTTTTAGATATTCATTGACATAGGTGATTGCCTCTTAATTACTACACTGCCCTTACTCCATTCATTCTTATTAATTCATGTTTTTCTGGCACAGTCCCAAAAGGCAGCCTTTCCCTATATCTTCTAATTACTTCTGTAATTGAATTTGCCCACTTTTTCCAACCTATTTTTTAAAGTGACTGTGTTTGTTCATGGGTTTATTGTCTCTCTTTGTGTCTGCTCAGTTCAGACAGAGCATACATTGATTCCTTTCTCATTTCTCATTAATTTTTCAGGGTCTTGCAGTGCGTCTTTCTCACCCTGTCAAATTGAATGCTTGAGAAAAATAAGGGCCTGCTTATTAAAGGTTAGGCAAAACAGACTGAAGTTAATTAATTCATTAGTAACTCTAAGCCAATTACTGTAGCCTTCTCTTATTTTTACACTTGTTAACGAGCCAGAGATGGGAAGAGCTAATTAAACAGACATTTATTTATGTCAAGAATCATATAAAAATTGCCCAGTGGGGGTTGTTTACATTTATATTTATAAATTAGCTTTGGAACAGTTTTCATAATAGCTTGGAAAGAGCAACTCCCATATAAAAGATGGCTTCAGGGGTTAGATACATTGTAAGAGGCTAAAACATTTGGTATGCATCAATGCCTTTTAATTATGGTGTTCTACATTTAAATCCAATACAGGAATGGCTGAATTAGAGAAAAAAAATCACTGAAGATTGTTAAAAATCTCAATTGAAATGAGCCTCAGATAGATCACACCAGGCAGGATTTCAGACTGGTATAAGTGCTGGGACCGTGGAAGTGTCATGATAAAGAAGAAAACCCAGTAGGATGTAAGGACAGAAATTGTAGTGTTATTGCTTTAACCTGGTTGTAGAGGGTGGGCAGGTATAGAAATACAGAAAACAGGTAAAACAGCAACGAAACCTTTCCATGTAATTTAAACCACTGATTTAATAGAGTTTATGGTAAAACAGATTGTGTCTTGTGTGAAAGAAATAATATTTGACAGAATGGTGTTTTCTTGTGCTTTCTGTTTGCACAATTTACACTGCAAATGATCCAGATTTAGATTTGGGCATTCTGGTTCCAATGTACAGAGTGTGGTAACACCATATAATTGAACAGTAGTTCCTGATGCTATATTGAGAATTAAATTGCTGTAATTTGGAGGGTAGCTCAGAGGAGCGAAAAGCATGTAGTGAGATATCAGGCACAAGTGACTAACAGCCAGGCCAGAGGATAAGGATAGCACAGAGGATGAGATTGCATAGAAGTTCTGCCCTTAAGAGTAAGGACTTCGATAGGATTGACTACAGAAGAAATCTGACGGATATGTGCATATGTACATTGAAATGTTTGGTGTATTGGTAAGCCTATCAAAATGCCTGTGTTCATTGTCAAGGAGCATGCAGGAGTATAGAGGATCCCAATATACTTTCCAATACACCCTCATAGCTACAGTTCTTTATCCCATGAGTTATATTTGGGAATCTCCCTTGTACTCTCTTTAATGCCTTCACATCTTTCCTGAAATATAACGCTCAGAACAGGAAATAGATGAGGCCTAACTAATGCCTTATGCAAATTTAACATGAATCTCCTTATTTACTCTTCTACATCGGGGAAATCAAATACAGACTGCTTTGCAGAACACCTGCACTCAATCCCCAAGCATGAACTCAATCTTCTAGTTGCTTGCCATTTCATTCGTTACCTTGCTCACATACATTTCTGTCTTCACCCTGCTACAATGTTCCAGTGAAGCCCATCTTATCTTCTGATTAACACTTTATAGCCTTCTGCACTTAAGGTCATGAACTCTTTCCTCCATTTTTACCTCTTTTTTGCCAAATGCTAATTTGTATCTTGTTTTCTCTTTCATACTGGACTGACCTTTATTCTGATATTAACACCTATTCTGGATCTCTGCATTATTTCTTTACTACAACGATTACCACTTTCTTTGTGTTTTGTTCCATTACATCTTTGGTATTTAACTTCCTTCATCCTCTAATTCATCCCTGACCTTCCCTTTTGCTCCACATGATGATTCTCCCCTTATCGAAAAGCATAAAACCCACCATAATTTGATCTATCTTCAGTTCCAAAGAAGAGTCATATTGGATCCAAATCATGAACCCTGTTTCTTTCTCCACAAATTCTGTCAGTCCTGCTGAGATTTTCCCACATTTCATGTCTTTATTCTAATCCGTTAACTTCTGTTTTCTGCTCATTGACCAACATCCTGTCTATGCTGTCATAATTCTTTTTAATATTTCATGCTGTACTTTTACCAAAAAATGTCCTGAGCACCCTATCAATGTCAAATTAGATGAACTCTTATGTGATTCTTCATGTACACTGTGCGTATTTCTCTTGCTGTTGCAAGTTATTTAAGTTCTCTATTAATCAAATTCAATAATCCACCCAACGTTTTGTGAATAGAAACTGTGAATTTATCATACAAGCATTCCTTAATTTAAACTTTCCAACTGGAATTACGACTTACACACTTACGTAATACTACTACTGAAGTTAATGAAAATCTAATACAAAATAGAGCACTTTGATGTACATTTATGATTTTGCACTTTTCGTGCAGAGATTTGTGTAACAAGATCGCAAGTTGTGTATTATCGGATATTGAAATTGATTTGAAGTCCCAATGATTTTCTATTCAATTAAGAATTTTGTAAAAGGGAAAACCATGTGGGCATAAATCAGGATTCTGATCTCCAAGCATGAAATTCTAATTTACACTCTCAAGACATTCCACTATGCACCAGTGGTGTAAATCATATACTTTGACCAGCACCTGTATTTGCACTTGTGTTATGATATAATTTTAATTTGTTCCATATAAAAACAAGTACATTTGATTTACTATGTTATATTATTGGGTGTCAGAAGCAGAGCAGAAACTATCAGCTGTTCAAAGCAGGTAAATTCCATTAGGTTCAAGAAGCACATTTTTTCGCTACTTTCAACTTTGCTTATCCAGAGTCTCAACATGGAACAAACAGAGATTTACCAGACTTGTTCTTCATGAACCAATTTACAATTTATTGCAGTTAGTCAATGGAAGAGCTATTTTCTCTCCTTGGATAAGAGAAAATTGAAAGGAGATTTAACAGAGGTGTTCAAAATCTAATAATTACTCCAAATTTGCAGATGACACAAAGCTGGATAGTAAGCTTTGCATTTTGCACTCATCAGAACAATTCACAGGAATCCCAAAAGTAAAGGAAACAACAATTTATGCTGTATGAAAAGACAGTGCTGATTACCTGGCAGGTGAATTCTGATTGTTAGAGGTGTTGCCATTAAGAATGCACCAGTTGATGATGACTGACAGTTAACTGCCAAGCATAGTTTGAGATTTAAACAAAGAAGCTTGATGGGTTAAAGCATTGACTGGAGGAATGAATCAGCAAATGCCCATCACTTATTTTGTTTAGGTGAAACAGCTGCAATGTGCATATGTGTTCTTTTTCTGTGAAGTAATATGACAGTCCAAGTCTCAACTGCTGTGATAGTTTGTTATACATTTTGTTAGGGGAAAAAAATCAAAGAATCAAATGCAAAATTGGCTTTTGGCTTAGTTGTTTCTTCCATAGTGATTCTCTTCCATAAGCAAACTCTTAGGACAAAATTTTCAAATAGCCACAAAGACAGGAAGAAGTCAATTCCCACATCTGATGGCATGCAGATCACCTACCATGGTTTTGCTTATTGGCCATTTTTGTTCTGGGGGAATGGAATATTGGAGGCAGTAGTGATGACTGCCATCTCGCAAATGATGGGTAACTCATTGAGGCAATCAAAGGGTCTATTAAGGCCTATTCCCAAATGTTGACTGGAGGCAGCATTCCATCAATCTAAAGAGATATCACTCCCCATCCCACTCTGCCCTAGCCATTGGGCCAAGCAATGGTTCCTAGCTGCCAAGTAAAGCAATTGTCCCTCCATGAAGATGGCCAGGGAGCTATACACTCTTTGATGTTAAAAGATTTTAATATTTCTTCAGAGGAAATTTCCAATTTCAGGCTACCCTTTCTTTTGCCTGGCTGCATTGACAGCTCCCATTTTTTTATTTGCAAAGCCTTCTATTGGCCCTCCAGGTTTAGGATCCCACCTGCTATCTGTAATTGAATGAAGAGCGCACACCCTGGCCACTATCAAAAATTATGTTGCAAGCGTCAGCAGGAAATGCAATATGGGTTCAGACATTCACTCAATGTCACAGCTCCTGACCCAGAACAAAGATTTAGCCCTTGTTGCCACTAATCATTACCTGATTTACCACCTCTTCCTTTTTCTTTGAACTCTGTAGTTTTTTACATTATGGAAATACAGCCTTCCCAAGACTACTGTATTTTTTTAATATGTTCTCCCACTTGCCTTGGCTCTTTTCAATACCATTTCCCAGCACTGCTCTTATCAGGACACCAAAAATGGCATTTTAAATGCAATTACTGTAATAGCCTACTGAAAATATGGTCACAGCAAAACAAATTGCATGTACATCTTTGTGCTAACGATGGAAGTTTGTCCTGTGCTTTTTGAAAAGTTAACAACATTTCCATGGCAAAAAAAACATAGATTCTATAACAAAAAATGTTTGACTAAATTATTAATGAAAGCCTCCTAGAATCTCCACTAGTGTAGACCAGAACTGTATTCAATGAAGAAATGAATAGTTTCTTCATTACTATGAAGAAAAGAATACTTTTCTTCATAGTAAAGGCAGGCAGCCTTGAACATGATAGTCTAGTTATTGCTTTGGAAGACTGCAATTTGGTGAACATTTCTTTCTGAATTTTATTTGGTGACTAAACTATTTATTTTCACCATGATTTAAACCTTCAAGCCCCATAATGTGAATCAATCAACAACACGTTAGATGCTCCAGAGACATGAGATTCACATTGGCTATCTGCAGGTTTGGTTCACACAGGTGTCCATCATTCCAAACTGATATTATTGCAAACAATTCTGCTAACTCCCAACTGAAACAATAGAAGCAGTGCCACACTGTGGTAGGATGCTTCTTGTTGAGGTGGGGGGAAGCGGCGGGGAGAGAGATCTGGTGTGGTTAGTCCTGCTGTAACTCCGGATTACGTTAACAAACAGGGAACAGAATTGATTGTGGTCATAGGTCTCTGTACCCTAAATTCTCCTGCCTCCAAGTTTAAAGAACCTGTAACTAACATGTTCACGATTTATGGATTTTTTTTTAAAATCTGGAGTTAACACTGTGAAATATCAAAAATTAATGCTGTATATTTGTAATATTGCATGAAGTAAATGCTAAGCAACCACGTTGGCTGTATACTTAAAATTATTGACTGTTGATTAGTTAAGAGATTAAGTAATGAAAATACAAAATTGTACTAATTCTCGTGTTACTTGAAACGATCATAGTTCTTGAGATTAATGTCTTAGTAGCACTGAAATCTTAAGTACTGTAGGTATCACTCTGCTATCCTTTGGATCATAGTGATGCCTTGCTATCGCAGCTTTGTATGGTCACCTACCACTTGTGTCTCAAACCTGCTCTTAGTGCACTGACAATTTCCTGCCCCACTGATGAACCTGGAGGACACATTGTTCCCTTGTCAGGAGTCATTATCTCAGCAATTCAGTTAAATTTCTCTTCATTTTGACAGTTTGTCTTTCAAACTTTCTATGCTTTCATTGATTTGTTTTCTCCTGTTCCTTTCTTCTCTTTTGTTTCCTTATCATAGCTTCAGGTTATTACGTGCAAAGTATTGATGGAACTGGATGGCTTCAGTCGATCGGGAGCTAATGCATCCCTAATCCTGTCTTTGTTACAGAGGAATGTTCTGCTTGGGTCTCTGATGGGGAAATAGGTGCAAAGCTGTTGATCCTGGTTTTATTTGTCAGAAACCCATGCATCAATCAAATACAAACCCAGCTGAGTGTTGAAAGACATGGGGTTTCAGCTGAAGAAATTTGATAACAGTCTATTGTCAGGCTGTACGTTCACTTTTCGATGAGAAATACATTTGACTGATGTAGATAAGAATAGAAGGGTTGCAGAGGTGAAGAGAGAACTGACATACATGATACCAGAGGTAGAGATGCTTCACTACTGTGCAATGTATGTGTAAAATCAAGTATTACCATGTCGAAATGTGGGCTTTGACTTCTGGGTTCAAGTAAAATACATAGTGACTGAAAGGAAAGCTGCATAAATACAGCACCGATATGCTGGCCACCAGGATCACACGCAGTGCTGATAACTGTAAGACAAACCAGAAGTAAGCATGTTATTATTAGTGCTCAGTGAGCTTCATGAAGGGCTGTTGCTATCCATTTTAAAAAAGACAATTGCTATGTTTTAACCCTTAAGCAAGCGCTGTGAAATAATTCTTGCAGCATATTAGTTTTCTTAATAAAATTTGTTATTCAAGAATTGTGAACTAAGAAGTGATTTATGTTTTATATATATTTCTACTTCATAAGAATCATTGTTAGAAAACAAACACAAATTGTCTTTGCAGATGGTAAATGAAAAAAATACTGATTTTGGATAACAGAAAGAACGTGAAAATTAACAGATAATGTTGAATTTCTATTAATTCTCAAGCTAGCTGTTGTTTGTTTTGAAATGAGATCTTTTCTCTCCCAAATCATGGTTCTCATCTAAAACATTTAGATCAACTGTTAAATCTGCAGTTGAAAAATTGGTCCAAAGTAATTATAAAATGTATCATTCAAGAGCTGTAATGATCAATGTGAAAGACCTTAGGCGTAAAACAAAAATAAAATTTCAAGATTGTGCTCAGTATTATCTCAAAGTCAAAAGAAATAAATTGAATTATTAGCATTTAGTGGAACTCAGCACCTTGTACAGAATGCTTGTTATGCACTGATAATTTTATAATACATTTGCTTTACTTTAATACGCAAAGTAATAGGGCCTAAATAATGATTAAGATTTCAATTGATTATAAGCATTTGATAAATTGAGCATTTTTTAGAAATCTATTTTTATTAGTTCTATTCTTAGTTTCCTTATGAGGACAAAAGCATTATATATGTATAATGAGTTATTATACAAACTTATATTTAGTTTGATTTTGTAAGATTATTTTACTGATTTTGCAGGCATGGATGAGACACAACAGTTTTGTATTGTCAATAAATATAACTGAGAGACAATTGAACCAATAGTTCCATGATTATCTCCTAACTCACTCTACACCACAGTCAGAAGGACTAATGTTTTATAAATTTTGATTATTTCTACCATTGCACTGACAAGTTATAGTTCCTATGTCAAAATAGCACTTTAACCATAAACTTTGAGATATTTTTGTAAATGTTTGGAACTAATTTTATGTCGAGAAAAAAATGTAGTAATATTCATCTAAATTATCTGATAAGGACATTTTCTTGATGTTTACTGCAATACCTCCTGTCGAGCTCAAAATGCTATACAAAATACATCCTGTACTTAATGGTGACTTTTATTTTTTCACCTGTGGGAAGCAGATTTTAGATTGTTTACTACAATTTCTGAAGAATTTCTGAAGACATATCTTTCTATGTTGTTGTCTCTCTGTTCCAAACATTTCTGCCAGTCATAAATCTGTTAATATTCCCACTTTGGCCCTATTTGAATTATATTTTCAAATGAAGCATAAATATCAAGTTTCCTAATTTAAACAATGCAATGTAAGTGTCATTAAAGCTTAAATTGTGAATCAACTCACAATCAATTATAGTACTTAATTGATGTCTTTTTTTTGGATTTCCTTTCAACTTATCTGTACCAAGCTCCCTCTTTCATGAGCTGAAGTAAAGGGATATCTTGCTATAGAACTGACAATGATGAAGAGAGTTGCCTGGGTTAACCTCAAGCATCCCAAAATAGCCTATTAAACTGATGAAGTACAATCAACTTGTTCATTAACATTTTTGAATGCAATTCATGTATATGTCATTTAGACAACCTATGCCTTTTGGTCTTGTACTTTTTTAATACAAACACCTGATCCCATTTTTTCTTGGTTCGCACTTGTAACTTGGAGCTGTGGGAGTTTTGTCAGTGTCTAATTAGGCATCTAAGCCCATAGTTGTAACTGTTAAAATGGAATGCAAAAGCACTTCAAATTCCTCTCTAATCAATGGCTTCAATACAGAATTCTGTCCATGAACAAAGTTGAAACACACTCAGTAAAGAAGGAACTAAATTACCTTTATATCGCATTTATACTACAGTGAATCTAAGAAGTGTCAAAACAAAACAGTGTGAGACTATTTGCTCCAGGAAGTCTCACACATCTTCTCATCGAAGTCAGATTGTTTCCTAACTCTGAATTTATACTAAAGGCAGAGTTTTTTGTGTCCTTGTGGATAGGTTCATAGATAAAGGGCCCATGAAATCCTATTGGTGACTCTCATGTTTCTTATTCACCCATCCTGACTTGGCCACAATTTAGCCAGACAGCCTGCCCACCTTTGCACCGATTGAAACCAATTAATAGCCACTTAAGGAAGTCTTCCCACCCAGTGACAATTTTTTGCCTGACAAGAGGCGGTCAGCAAAGGGTGGGAAACCTGGCAGGGAAGCTTACTTTGGTCTCAAGTGGGAAATTGGGGCAGGAGGGCATTTTCTTCACAGGTCCCTTTTTTGGATCGGCACCCCCCCGCCCCCCCTCCCCTCAAAGCCTGCCCCAGTCACAGGTGTCCCCTCTCCCATAGCCTGTGCACACCAATCCTACCACCTGTGGCACTGATGGGATCAGATTCTCTGGTAGATCCTGGAGGCTGGGCCTTCTCCCCTAAATGAGGGCAGAAGGTACATCTCAAGTCAGTTAACATTCCTCAAGATATTAAATGGCTGAGGGACATTCACCAGAGTGAGGGCGAGTTTTGTAGTGACTTTAGCAATAGCAAGACAGGAAAACTAGCCAGGTGTAAGTTTAGATTCTCTGCAAAGCCTTTGACATTGATCCATTAAAGACCTCCAATGTCAAATTAATTTGTTAATGAAACACTGTGCCACTGTATCATAATGTAACAATATCAAGTATTTGCAGATCAACCAATTTCTGATTCTATGTTTTCTGATTCTAACTCAGTTGGATGGAGAGCTGCAGTAGGGTTTAATGACCATTTATGAGGTAATTCATAGTGGCGCATTGGTTGGCACTGCTACCTTAGAGTACCGGGGACTTGTGTTCAATTCCAGCCTTGGGTGACCATCCGTATGGAGTTTGCAAGTTCTCCCCGTGTCTGTGTGGAGTTCCTCTGGGTTCTCAGGTTTCCACCCACAGTCCAAAGGTGTGCAGGTTAGGTAGATTCACCGTGCTAAATTGCCCCTTAATGTCCAAAAATTTGTAGGTTAAGTGGATTACCTTTGGTAAATGCATGGCGGATAAGGTGGGGAGATAGGCCTTGGGTAAGATGCTCTTTGGAGAGTGAGTGCAGACTTGATGGACCAATCAGTCTCCTTCTGCAATGTCGGCATTCTATGATTCTTAACTAATTTTGATTTGATTTATTATTGTCACATGCATTAGTATGCAGTGAAAAGCATTGTTTCTTGCGTGCTATACAGACAATGTATACAGTACATAGAGAAGGAAAGGACAGAGTGCAGAATGTATTGTTACAGTCATAGCTAAGGTATTGAGAAAGATCAGCTTAATACAAGTTAGGTTCATTCAAATGTCTGATGGCAACAGGGAAGAAGCTGTTCTTGAGTCAGTTGGTTTGTGACCTCAGACTTTTGTATCTTTTTCCTGATGGATTAAGATGAAAGGGAGCATGTCCAAGGTGTGCGGGTCCTTAATTATGCAGGCTGCTTTTCCGAGGCAACAGATCCTTCTCATTTTCCAAATTTCCTTGTATTTTTTCATCTCTTATGGATATCAATATAAGTAAAAATTAATTCCATGGGTGCAAAAGGTTTCTAGTATTTTGTGTGAATGGCATTCTTTATGTGTGAACATGAACAATGAATGAAGATATCATTACCCTATATCTAACTAAAAATTCATAGGGTTACTTGGAGACCACTGGATCAGAAATGAAAACTTTAGCTAGCTAACTTTTTTCCTAATCTTGGCACTCTAAAATCAAGATTAGCTAATTTACCACTGACCCATGAACAAACCTCAGTTTACATCATTGAATACATGATTAGTTTAGCTCAGTTGGTTGGACAGCCAGTTTGTGATGCAGCGTGGGTTCCATTCCTGTACCAGTTGAGGTTATCTTTCTCAACCTTGCCTCTCGCCTGAAGTGTGATGATCTTCAGGTTAAATCACCACCAGTCAGCTTTTCCTCCTCGAAGGGGAGAGCAGCCTATGGTCATCTGGGACAATAGTGACTTTAAAATAGTAAATGATGCATTTCCACAGTGCCATTATTATTTCTTTAGCATTTAAATTGCACAAGTATATTGCACAATTGTTAGTTAATTCATATTCTGTTAGTGAATGTTGCCCATTGAATATCCTACTTTTTGAGTCTCCTATTTATATACAGAGCCATGGTTAGTAATAATAAGAAAAAGGCAATGTCTTTCAGCAAAGTGTTTTCTTTCACTTTACAAAAAGTATCATGGGTGTTGGTGAAAACAATTACACAATGAAATAACATCCAATTCTGTCAATGTTACAATAAGCATTTAAAACAAAGTTGAAGAAGCACCGTAACTTCTGACCAGAACAGTTAGAACTTCTGCTGTGGGTCAATTTCAACTGCAGGTGTAACTTCTTTTAAAATGCCTCTTTTGTGTTGATGCAGTTTGAGGTTTGCAATGACATTGAAGTGGTTGTATAACTTGAAAATCAGGTCAACAATCTGTGATTCAGGTGCCCTGAAGAGAATGATGTGACACCAATTTGAGTAGATAATCTTACATCAGTTAGAGTGAGCACCATGTAAAATGTATCTCCTATCTGTTGTGAAGCCACAATTTTAATACGTCCAGGAGGTCCACTAGATTTCCTGGAAACTTTCTAAACTTACCTTGTGTTGTTTTTAATGATAGGCGATAGTGGATATTCCTGTCCTCTCTCACACAACATACAGCTCCAAGAGCCTTTGTTACAAAACTAAAAGTGTAGGTTTCGGTTAGCTGTGTAGTTCTACTCTGCCATTTGTACATCACAATCTACAGATGCCAGATTCCTACATTGCAGGCTGTGGTATAACCACAGTAAAGTTTTACAACACCAATTTTAAACCCAACCAATTTATTTGATAGTAAATCCGCGAGCTTTCGACACTATGCGCCTTCGTCAGGCAAATGCAGTGTTCTGATCTGCAGAGGCACTCATATCCACAGACAGCATAACCACAGTAACAGACTTCCTTAGTGACCAGTTCAGAACAGAGTTTTCATACCTGAGTTTTTACTGATTGAAGTCACTCAAGTCCTGTCCAAATGTGCTGGGTATATTCCTCCAGTTCTTCTGGAATTTGGCTGGTTGAAAATAATTATTGTGCCAAAAAGAATAATAATCACATACATTTTGTTTATGGCTTGAGGTATAGTAAAAAAATGCTAAACTTTAAAGACTGCCAAATAGAATCCCAGAGGAGCTTTTCGATGTGAATCATTCCTTGCAACTTGCTCTGTGACTGACGTGAATTCATGGTCTAGTTGACTGGTCTGTAAACTAACTTATAGTTTTATGAAATATGAATAGCTTTGTATTCAGCAAGTTTCTAGGAGTTGGTCTTATTCTCTTGCTTGTGAAACAGCAAGTTAAAGGAGAGTTGTTCTGATGCAATGAACAACCTCAGAAAGTACGGAGACTGAAAAGTCGAAACCAGTTTGATGAGAGAAAATCTTTTCAAGAGGAAAAAGGAATGAATTGTGAAATTCTTTGTTTTGGGAGGACCTGGCTTTATACTTTCAGCTATGGTACACCTGGTAAAGCATTTCTTCTGACAGCCAAGAAAACCAAAATATTCAAATCAGGCAAAGTGTTTACTTGGCATCAGTGTCCAGTGGGCCTGGTAATATATAATCTACTCATTATTTTCAAATCAAATCCACAATTTTATTTACCACATTGCATATATTGATATGTATAGGTTTAGAAGCCAATTAACATTTACAAGTATGTGATCTATGTTTTATAAATAGTTCATATATCATATCCAATAAAAATATTACATTTCAATTTAAGTTCTAAGAAAACTATTAGGATGACCTACAAATTCATCCCAATTAGAAAAAACAGCCAGAAGGCAAAAAACTCTCAATATCGCCACACTTATTTTCTGTCCCTTTTTTCAATGACCAGGGGCTAAAAATTTTTTTAAAAAGTCTATATATGAGTGCTTTGTATTTGTCTGACAAATTATACATGCTTGGCTGCTCCATTGTATCTGTCCCATATACTAGACGATATAATAAAGAAGTAGCAGCCAAACATTACTCATATACTTAATTTTTAAGCAGTTAAAAGAGAACTTGAAGAGTTCAAAAGGACTGAACTAAGGTAAAGTGTTGCTTGATGATATCACAATATGTGTAAGATGTTCTTGTCAACCTTTTCCATTGTAAATTCCAATATCCATTGGCAGCATTCATGAAGAGAGGAATTTGAGTTGAATATTAATATTTTGAGTGGAATATAACTCTGGCAAGCTGGTGAATTAAGTTCTGAACAAGAGTTATATTTGATTCAAAACATTAAAGACAGAATTTTACCAGTTCGCTCTGGCCTAGTAAAATCATGCGGGAGCCGAGAAATCAGGATCATGCCCGATTCCTTGGCTATCGCGATCTTACTGGACCCGACTTTCCAGAAAGGTCAGCTGCTTGCCATTTCCAATGAGAGACTGAATAAATTATTCAAATATATTATAATGTTGATACGCATGGCATTAGCAAGCCTGGTGCTCAATCGTCCAGGCTCTTTTGCCAATATGGCCTTCACTCACCAGTGAGAAAAACACCTGTTCCCCATAAAAGAGAAACAGTCATATTGGCCTCCTAGGTAGAACAGGAGGCCAGTAAGACTCTCTATGGAGGCTGTGGGGAAGGAGGGAGATGTCCCTTGGGCAATGCTGCCTGGCACCTTGGCACTGGGCAGTGCAAGGGGCGGGGCCTATGGGGACAGGGCCTATTGATGACAGCATCTGAAAGAGGTTATGGGGGTGGGGCCTGAAGGGGTTATAGGGGTGGGTCATGAAAGGGACACCAGATAGAGTGACCCAATCATGGAGGGGGGAACTGATGCGCACTCTTCATCAGATTGGTGGGGGGGTTGCCCTACAATTATGATCAGTATTGGGGGAAAGGAAACTTGCTGCTGCTCTGCAAATGATTGGTTGGGTGAAGGGGGGGAAGGCCAATCAGTCTGCGTGGCTGAGGGAGTGAAGGGATCTACATTTTTGGGCAGTGTGGGGTTTGCAATTAGCCATGGGCCACTGTAGGGGGGGGGCACTATGTTGAGGCTGTTTGCAAAAGCAGAGGCCTTACAGCTCTCTCTCTGTCAGGCCTCAGCTATTGGAATTGCACGTGTCTACACATGCACAATAGCTCCCTCTGTTGCTGGCTGGTGAATTAAGCCCCACCCACTGCTGATATTAGCTAGAAACAGTCTCGCCCATTTTTTCGTGCATTATGTGCATAAGATTGGGCATAAAAACTCACCGAAAAAATTGGATCCACAACTCTCCCATTTTCACGTTTGCTGGACATTTGAATTTTTCTTGTAAAATTCCACCTTAAATATTCCTTTGTCCATGGACACCTGCCCACAATCCTGATGGCTACGCTGCAGCAATTTAAAGCTGCGGGCAGCATTCATTTCTATGAGGTGAAACTTCCATCCCTCTCTTGGGAGGAAGTCACAACTTGGAGAACTGTGAGCCAATTGGAAGACCAATAGCAATGTCTACTGTCAGCACTACCACCCCAACTCATGCCAAAGTCCCACCACATTGAAGAACCCAGGTAAATCTGGGTGAAGGGTGTGATGCTGAAATTAGGAGGTCGGGAGAGAAGGTTAAAGAGAGAGTTGATGGCGTGCCTCCAGCTCTCTTACCTGACAGTAGCTAAAGCTGCCTTCCTAAGCCACAGGGTAAGGACCTTAATAGCCTCAAGGATACCCAAACTGCCTGCACATCCCCAACCCCTGTGAAATATCAGGCAGATCAAGGCAGGCAGAATGCCGCCTGCTGAATTTTACATGTTCCCCTCCCCCGAGACCCGCCTCTTCTTCAAACCTGCCCGCAGGAGACCATAAAATCAGAAAAGGGGGCTAAAGTCTTTAAACAAAATCTTAAATAGAAAGGTTAAAAGACAGAAATGTTGATTGAATAGGTAGGTAGAATAATGTTACTGTCAAAGTATAAGTTTTTAAAAAATGTTCAATCGCTTGTTTGGACATTAGAAGCTTGTTGCTAAGAAAACATTGTGAATGATAAAATTCTGCAAACATTTGGAATGATTTGTGGAAACCATGGGGATGATCTTCCCATCCCACTGTGCTTAATTTTTAGCGCAGCAGGCTGGGAGATTTGAACACCAGCCGATTCATGGGATTCGCACTGGGCATCCGGCCCTTAGTGTGTCTCCCAGTTTATGTTTTTTGGTATAGAGGAATCCATGCTGAAAATCAGCATAAAGGAGATTAGCATGTGTTTACATACCTTTAAATATATTAAGCAAGTCCACGACTAGAATCTCCACCCCCACTAGCACCTCCCTCCTCTCTGGCGTGACGTCACGCTGGTGGGGGGGTTTACAACTGCTTTATAAAGTGGGGAACTGGTGTGGCAACATTGAACAGGAGTAAGAGGTAAGTCTTATGTTGCTACAGCCTCTGGAGTGCAGGGGATGTTGGAGGCAAGGCCTGCAAACTTTCTGTTTGCTGTGGGGCACTTCCTGGAAGTGCTGTCCCCAGGCCCAGGGATGTTCCACGTAGTCTGTGGGCTGGGATGAAGTTCTATACTGACTGCTGGTCAGGCTGCTATATTTTTCTGGCTGTGGGGTGTGGTGAGGGACTGGACTTGAGTGCTGGAGTTTTAATTGTGTATGGTGGGGGGGGAGAAGGTGGTGCTTGAGGGCTCATCATTTCAGGCAGCTGTTGCTCCAAGCAGGGATGCTCCGTTTAACATAGACACTCATACTGCATGAACTTTGCAATGAATAGGAATCCATCTTTTGATAATTAGTAGCGTACCTGATCTGCAACACATGCCTGGAAGGAAATGCTGTAGTTGCAGTCATGGCAATTGATCAAGGGAGCACAATGGTCAAGCCCGCAAACTAATCTGCATGCTCTCAAAGAACAAAGAACAAAGAGCAACACAGCACGGGAAAGAGGCCCTTCGGCCCAACGAGCCCACGCCGCCGTCCTAATGTCTTAATGACATATCCTTGACTTTAGGCTATGCCTATTGTTGAAGATTCCCATATAGGGACCAATATAGGGACAATTTGTTACCCAATCAGCCTAAGAGCACATTTTTGGGATGTGGGAGGAAACCGGAGCACCCGGAGAAAACCCACGCAACCACGGGGAGAACTCGCAAACTCCCGCAGACACAGGCCCAAATCCATGTGTCTGCACAGCAACAGCGATAGTCTCTGAGCTGTCATGTTGCCCATCAGATGGTCCAGTTTAAGCATACACTAACGACGTGAAGCACTAGGCCACTCCTGAAGCAACATCCAAGAGCAGCCCTCGCACGACCTGCCGAATGCATGCGCCTTGTTGGTCAACAAGGTGGACCGAATAGCCTGCAGAAACAAATAAGACTTAATTAAACATGCTAAAAAAAACTAAGACATTCCCGAGACGAAACTAAAAGATAGTCTACTACTATTTGGTCCTCCCGATATTCAAACAGTCCTGCTATATCCCTCTATCTGCAGACCGCTCATGTGGCTGTCCAAGAGACCCTTAAACAACCCTAGCATGCCTGCTCCCATCACCTTACTCGGCAGTGCATTCCACACCCCCACTACCCTTTGTGTGAAAAACTGGCCTCTAATATTCGTCTTATACATAGCCCCCCCTCACCCTGAGCCTGTGACCCCTCGTTCTATCCATTTCTAATGATGGAAAAAGCTTACCACCATTTACTCTATCTATACCCCTCATAATCTTATATACCTTGAAAAGATCCCCTCTCAGCCGACGTCTTTCAAGGGAAAACAACCCCAGTGTTTTCAATCTTTCCTCATAAGACAGCCCTTCCATACCAGCAGCATCCTGGTAAATCTCTTCTGCACTCTCTCCAGGGCCTCTACATCCTTCCTGTAGTACGGCGACCAGAACTGGACGCAGTACTCCAGATGAGGCCTAACCAACGTTCTATACACCTGCAACATCAGACTCCTACTCTTGTATTCTATATCCCTTCCTATGAAGGCTAATATACCATACGCTTTTTTTTACCACATTCTCCACCTGTACTGACACCTTCAGAGACTTGTGAACTTGCACCCCCAGGTCTCTCTGCGTCTCTATACTCCGGATAGTTTTACCTTTTATCCTATAACTCCCTTCTACATTATTCCGGCCAAAATGCATCACCTCGCATTTATCCAGATTAAATTCCATTTGCCATCTATCTGCCCAATCTACCAGCCTATCTATGTCATGTTGTATTGCCAGGCACTGCTCCTCAGTACCCGCCAATCCAATCATCTTAGTGTCATCACCAAATTTGCTGATCACACCACCTACCCCCTCTTCCAAGTCATTTATATACACCACAAATATAAGGGGTCCTAGTACAGAGCCCTGTGGCACACCACTAGTGACAGACCTCCAGTTGGAAAAAGAGCCTTCCACTACTACCCGCTGTCTCCTCCTCCCAAGCCAGTTCTCAACCCATCTACATACCTGGCCCTGTATACCATGCACCTTCACCTTTTCTATCAGCCTACCATGAGGGACCTTATCAAACGCAAATCTTTGTCTCTTCTTTGGACACAGGGGAGGTCCCAGAGGACTGGGGGATTGCAAATGTAGTACCGTTGTTTAAAAAGGGTGAAATCCACATAGACGACATCAACGGCTTGTCCTTCATCAACCGTTTTTGTCACCTCTTCAAAAAATTCCACTAGATTCGTAAGGCACGACCTTCCCTTAACGAAGCCATGCTGCGTATCCCTGATCAGATCGCAGCGCTCCAGGTGCTCATACATCCTGTCCCTGAGAATCCTCTCCATTAGCTTACCTATAACTGAAGTCAAGCTCACCGGCCTATAGTTTCCTGGGTTATCCCTCTGACCCTTTTTAAACAACGGTACTACATTTGCAATCCCCCAGTCCTCTGGGACCTCCCCTGTGTCCAAAGAAGAGACAAAGATTTGCGTCAGAGGCCCAGCAATGTCATCTCTCACCTCCCTTAGCAGCCTGGGATAAATACCATCAGGCCCCGGAGCTTTATATGTCTTTATGCTACCTAAAAGCTCCAACACTTCGTCCCTCGTAATGATTATTTCCTTTAACGGGTCCTCAAATTCCTCAAAGCTGGCATCAGACATCAGGCCCCTCTCCTGCGTGAATACCGACGCAAAGTATTCATTCAGGATCTCCCCCATTCCCTCAGGCTCTAAGCATAGTTCCCCTCCTCTGTCCCTGAGAGGTCCAATCTTCCCTCTAACCATCCTTTTGCTCCTTACCTAGGAGTAAAATGCCTTAGGATTTTCCTTAATCCTACCTGCCAAAGCCATTTCGTGGCCCCTTTTTTGCCTTTCTGACACCCCTTTTAAGATCCCGTCTACACTCTCTATATTTTTCCAGCGCTGCCTCTGTCCCCAGTTGCATGGATCTAACATACGCCTCCTGCTTCTTCCTGACTCTCGCTGTGTGTTAAGCTCACAATGCCAGTGGCAGGCAATCTAATCAGGTGATGTATGGCACCTCAGGTTGTGTAGTGTTGCCAGCATCCACAAGTGAGAGAACTAATCCCATTGAAGGATTGGAGGGAGGGTGGGGTTTGGGGGGAGGGGAAAGTGCAGGGGTAGTTGCTAGTAATGACATGTATCTCTCAATCTCTATCTCTGTAACCTCCACTATACAGAATGGATCTGGGATTTACAGATTTAGAGCTGGCTATCATAGTGGCAGCTGAAGAGAAGGAGGTAATTCAGGAGGTGTCCAGGAGCAGCCAGTGGCAGGAGGGCAGGAGGCTGCCACTTATGTGCAGGAGGTGGGAGAGCAGCCTCCCAAAAGGGTGACCAGGAGAAGGAGGATATGGGACAATCAGAATGTACCAACCAGAACATCCTTCAAGGGACTGTCAGAAGTTATGTGCCATTGCTGGCTTTGCCTCTCCAAGGACATGGTCCGCCACCTGTATGAGGTGCTCGCCCACCTGGCATCTGAGAGGAGGGATGGATAGCCACTGCCAGCTGAAGTTAGGGTGATGGCAGCCCTTGACTTCTTAAGCGACATGGTCATTTCAGGCACCCAGTGGTGACCTGTGTAAAATCCCTCACGCCTTTGTCTACAGATGTGTTCGCCAGGTGACAGATGCCTTGTTCACTGGGTAGGCCAATACATACACTTTGATGTTGGACAGGACCAATAAACGGCGCTGGCTGTCGGCTTCGCAGTCATTGCTGGGACGTCCCATGTCCAAGGGACAGTGGATGGGACATATCGCCCTCTAGTCCCACCGAGATGAGGGCAACCATTCATCAAGTGAAAGAAGTTCCACTCCCTCAATGTCCAAATCATTTGCGATCACTGGATGATTATCACGTGAATCTGTGCACGCCACCCAGGGAGTGTCCATGGCATCTTTGTGCTGAGGCAGCTGGACATTCCTGGGCTCTTTGAAAACCAGACCAGGTTACTGGGCTGGCTCATGGGGGACAAGGGCTACCTGCTGAGGTCATGGCTGATGTTGCCAGTGTGGAGGCCTGCGATTGAGATGGAGGTCTGCTTCATTAAGGCCCATACTTCCACCTGGTCCACAGTAGGGTGTTGCATAGACCTGCTAAAGATGTGATTTCATTGCCTGAACTGCTCTGGGAATGCCCTGCAGTATGATTCAAGGAATGCCTCCCACATTATCATCATCTCCTGCATTCTGCACATCTCGCAGCAATGAGGAGACCATCTGGAGGAGGTGGAGGACGAGAAGGATTGTCACCAGGCAGAATGGAGGACCTGCTATATGAGGAACCAGAGAATGGAGGGCAAGCGACAATGGCAGAGGTCTGGCAAGGCAGGGCAGCAAGTGGGGCCCTGATAGCAGCTGCTTTATCTAACTGATTCTGTTCAGAATGGGAGCTGCTCCAAACATCCTTCCACCACATCCCAGGAACTACTGCAGCTGCCACCCGCCTCCCACAACTCAAAGCTGGCCACTCAAACCACATTACCCTTCCCCTCCTCAGCCAATCCCCCCACCCATCCCTATAGGATTGTGAAACACTCAGCTCTGACAGGGGGAGAATCAGAAACAGATTAGTCACAGTTGTGAGGTGAAAATAACATTTAATTGTGCCCTTAACATTCCCAAGCTTAAGCCTGGTTACTCATGACCTTCATCCATGCTTTCTTAGTGAACCTACAACTTTCTAATTTTGTGTGGCTTACTGTTTAGTCTAGGTGGTCTCCTAGGATGCACATCAGAGGGGTCCAGCTGTGATCCGCGCCCCACATGTCTGTGATGCCCTTGGTGGCCATCCACTGGGGGCAGAGATTTGGAGGACCTTGGCTGACTTGCGGATGACTTTAATGTTTCTGTGCCACCCTATTCATCCATCTGGCCCTGAGATGCCTTGGTGTGAGAAAGAGGGAAATTGGAAGATTTCAGGACATAGAGAATCTCCTGGATGGAATGCCCACCATGGGCTCTATCCCTTCCTCCTCCATTGAGGTGCTGAGAGGACCGGGGACATTCCATAGGATGCCAGGAGAGCTGCACTGAAATCCAGAAGTTCTGGTGTCATTTGGCTCTGCCTGTCTTGGAAGCCCTGATTTGCCTGCTCCATGGTGTATGATCCCTCCAGTCCTGGCTCTTTGAGACTCTGTTACAGCATTCTGAAAGTAAGCCATGCTCTGGAGCCCCTCAGCATTAGCTTTTGAGCCTGGGCTAAGTTGTAAGGCTCACAGTCACAGCCTGCTGTGTCTCCAGAATCCCAGTGAGAGTCCCAGCTATGGCCATCAATATCTCCAACGTGCTCCCGACACCCATGGCCATGGGTTGATGTGGCTCCTAGATACTGGCGACATCCTCGGCCATGGCCCATTGGGTCTCTGCCATGGCCAGCTGCATCTCCAGGATGGCCTGGACCCTGTCACCCATGAATACAGATCCCTGTGCCAGACTTACCACTGCGAATGACATCCTTGCAGTGTTGGCCTGGTTTGCATGCTTTGCAGCACCATCTCCTGCTGCAGCACTCTGTTAGATTCCCCTAAACAGCCTTGCAGTTGCAGCATGGTTGCTGACAGATATCCACAATTTCTTGGGCATCTCCACCAGCTTTGGGACAAAAGAACTGTGAGGCTCAGCATCTGGCTTAGGGCCAACTGATTCCTCAGGCACACAATTCTGAGTGCCTGAGCCCATTAGATGTGTCTGCCTCCACCCGAAGTGTATCAGCGGCTGCGATGTGCTCAGCAATAAGTGACCGAGAAGCCTCAGCACTAACATGACCCATCGTTGTGATACTCTCTGTGTTGGTGGGTTTTGTGGTTGGTGCCTGTGCTGATTTACTGGTGCTATCCTCGGATGATTCTTCAGGGCCTCCCTCCGGGGTGTCGTCCGAGGTGTCCTTGAAATTGGTTGCGGAGCAGCAAGGGGAATGCTGACACCTGAAGGGCCTGGAGCATCAGGTTCCAGGATTGTTAAAAAGAACACACGTTAGGGGAAAGGAGGGAAAGCAGCCCAACCAGCATAGCGCTTACTTCAAAGAAGTCTTAGAGAGTGAGGAAAGCTGATGCTCACTTGCATGCTGGATGCTGATCTGGCTGTTGGTGACCATTCTAGGTGTGGAATCTCCCCCTGCCAACTCCAGGCAGGAGAAGTGAACTTCTCAACTACTCAACTTCTCAACTACTTATCATAGAAGTGAACTTTGTTCACAAAGCATCAGCAGCTGCAGCTCAGGAACACTGCCATTAGCCTTTGCTCTGTTATGGCGGTTGTGCGCGTTTTCTCTTGTGGGGATAAAAGGGGCATTGAAAGCATGGATATTTAGAAGGCATGTAATGCAACATTTATCTGAGCTGATGGACTTGTGTTGGTCTTTTTGGGAAAATAGGTCACCACTGGGAGGTTTTGTTTGATTGGGGGGGGCACAGGGCAGGATGGGGGTAGCGAGGCATAGGTGGTTGTTGGATATCCTTGAGGTGCCTGGAAATAGTTTGACATTGTTCATACAGCATATGTATGTAAGGTTTCAGAATGGGATGTTAAATTACCCTCGCTGCCTGAAAAAAGTCGTTCACTTTCTTCTGGCACTGCTGTACAGACTGAGATGTCAGGGTCCTGGCATTAACTGCAGATGCCACTGCCTCCCACAATGCCTTTACTGTACAACCCCTTGGGTGATGGTCTGGAGTGGGGAACAGCAGCTGGCACCTTTCCTCCAGCACATCCAGCAGACCGGCCTACTCAGTCTCTGTGAATCTCGGGGCAGATTTCTTTGGGGCTATCTTCCTGATGTGACCGGTTGTGTGTCCATCATTGAAGATTATATACAGCTCTGGATTGTTAAGGAAGTCCAAATGTCGTCAGCCTGGGCCAACAATGGGTCTGTTAGTTAAAATTCCTTCTGAGAAATGCACAGGCAACCTGCTTTCAACAGAGGGTGAGCCATCTCCAACAGTACTGATTGTCAATCAACAAGGTACTGTCTCCAAGGCGGGGTGCAATGCTCAAGGCTGTCACCTGATAAGGGGAATGCTTGCAGGCAGAAGATGTGCATGTTAGCACAGCGCTATTTGTGTGCAAGGCAGCAGTGAAGCCAGTGCTGTGGGTGTGAGGGATGGTGGGGCAGGAGGTGGGGGGCAGCCAGCCAGCCAGATTCAGGTCACTGGAGGAATGGGAAGGGCAACAATGTTCGGGTCATTGGAGAATGGGGAGGGAGAACGATAATGTCTGGGTGAAGGAGGCATGGAGAAGTCAGTGATATCCAGGTCACTGGGGGATGGGAAAGCCAGCAATGTTTGGATCAATGGGGGATGGAGAGGCAAGGAAGGCAGCGATGTGCTTGGGGGTGGAGATTGAGGGAGTGGAGAGGCCAGCAGGCCACCGATGTGTGTGGTAGGGAGACGGGGGACGGTGGTAGTAGGGGCTAGTAGGTTGGTGATGTGTGCTAGTGTGGGGAAGGGTTGTGGCAGTGGGGGGGAGGCCAGCAGGCCAGCCATGTGTGGGAAGGAGGGTAAGGTAGAGGCCAGCAGGCCAGTGATATGCTTGGGGGCTGGGGAAGAGACAGTCGGTCAACTGTGCCAATTTCAGCCTCTTCAGCAGGAATAGGCCCTGCTCCCAGACTTCTGATTTACTATAGTGCACCCTGCAGTGCACAGAATGTGGGAGAATTCCCACTGAAAAAGCCAGTGCTGTTTATTCCAGTTTTCATGTGATTCGACACTTTTTTTTGGGGAGAATTAAATTATTTTTGCAGAATTTTGGCCCTTATCATAAAAGTGTAGGTATTATGCATTACACTATGATTCCTTCTGCAATACAAAATATATTTATAGCATTCTCAACAGAGGCAACAACTATGGTAGGTAATTACAATAAGACTCATGCTACAGGTACTAAATTTGTTTTTATAGTAATTAGTTATAGTTAAAAAACCATATCTACAGCAAATTGTGAAACAGAAAGTGGAATCTTCTGGACTCAGTCTATGTTGGAATGGTGGGAGCCTCTGCAGATCAGAAGTCCGATTTAGTGATGGGTGAGCTTTTTATTATGCTTTTGTGAGACTTGGGCATCAATGGTAAAGGTAACATTTTTTACCCATCTCTAATTGCCCTTGAACTTAGCTTGCTAGATCATTTCAGAGCATTGTTAACTTGCGAATGAGTGCACAGTGGGCCCTCCACTCTGGGATGAAGTCCTATACTATAAAGGGTTATTGGAACGAGAATCCAAATCTATGTGACAATTTGTTTTCACAAGGTGCTTTTTGGGTGATGCAGTTCATTGTTAATCACAGACTTGCCCTCCTGTGTACGCGCAGTCCCCGGAAGGACTGCAGGAGTCAAGAAGTCAAAACAGTTCAGGGAGTCCAGAAGAATTGCAGCAATAGTAACAACTGGAATGTTAGACATGGTCAAGAGGAAGCTCACCTTGCTATTTTCACAGCCGTCCAGCTCTCTTGCCAGCAACAATAATCACCAATCCCCCAAATGTGAGCAGGATTTGGAGCCTAGTCTGCAGTTCTGCTTCTTAAGCCAAAAGGCCGAAAAACAACCAGTTTATTGCTTTGATGTTGATTTTCTTGATTCAGCAAGTTATTTATGCTTTCTTTATATGTTAACTTTTTAAAAATCTATGTTTAAATGTTGTGTCATAACTGAACTCAGGCAACCTGCTGCTGGAGTTCTTGCTGAGAGGGAATGAAAAGTTCACAACAAATCTGATTCTTTTTTGGAAGGCTGGGGAAATAAGTTATTTTTGCTGCAGTTGAAATGGAAAATGTTGGAAATACTCAGCAGGTCTGGTGGTATTGAGGCAAAGAGGTCATTGACTCTTGTTCAGAACTAGTGCAGACAGCAATCCTGAAGCAGTGACTTTGTTTCTCTCTCCACAAATACTTCTTAGCCTCCTGAGTATTTCCAACATTTACTGTTGGCATTTCAGATTTCCAGCACTTTGGTCTCCTATTATATGCTCTATTCTAGGCATTTGGAAGTGTGATTAGTTTCAAATTAAAATGAGAAAAGATTTTCACACAATATAAAGTGTAATTTTTCTGTTAAAAAAGGCCACTTCTGTGTATAGAAATAGCATGTCATTGCAGGTGAATTAGCTGTTGCCAATTTACTGGAATGTTTTGTCATTTTTAAACTTTGAAGTGATGATCAGATGCGTTGTGCCCATAGAATACGTCACTGTTGGTTCAAGATGTTCTCATTTGTACATGGGATTGTTTTTGTGGTGCTTGTGGGGTTCAGTTCTTTTCAATATTGCTGTCCATATATTGCATATGACCAGGTTCAAAGACAGAACTGGTTGCATAATATGTATGACTAAATTGTGTGTCTTGTATGATAAAGCTGTGCTTGTAAAGTGTACCAACTGAAATCTGAGCATCCAATGGACTTCATAAAGAGAGGCATAAAGTAAAACCCAAGGTGTTTGTTAAATCTAGTTCCTCATCCAGAGTACATTCTGCACCCTAGCCACCCTCAGTGCCTCCTCCAAGTAGCTTCAACATGGAAAAGTGCTGATTCACCATCTGAGGGGAAGCAATAGTGTAGTGTTGTTTTCACTGGACTCATAATCCAGAGATCCAGATTAATGTTCTGGGAATCTGGGTTTGTATCTCACCATGGAAGATAGTTCAATAAAAACCTGGAATAAAATGATGACTGTGATACCATTGTCAATTATTGAAAAAACCCATATGATTCACTGAAGTTGGTTAGGAAATGAAATCTGCCATTTTTACTTGGCTCAGCCTTCATGTAACTCCAGGCACACAGCAATGTGATTGACTTTCAACTGCCCTCTGAAATGGCCAACTACTCAGTTGTACAATAAAAAGGTATAAAACCAGAAAGACCACTTGACATCAGCCAAGGCACTGGAAATGACAATGGCAAACCCAGCCCTTTGCAAAGTTATCCTTACTAACATCTGGGAGTTGTGCTATTATTGACAGTGCTGTCCTGTAGATTGGTGAAACAACAGGCTGATAGATTCAAACTCTCAGAATCATACTTTATAGATAATGTCCCAGACATTACCATCACCATTCCTGGTGTATCCTGTCCCAGCAGAGTTGGTGCAGCCCAGTGGTATATAGTCAGGAGAGGGTTGCCCTGAGAGTCCTCAACATTGACTCCATCTCATAGGATTAGATCAAATATGGGTAAGGAAACCTCCTACCTCCACTTAGCTGATGAGTCACTATGCCTCCATGTTGAACACCACTTATGTCCTCAGGGTGGCATGGCTACTGAATGCATGTGGGGTCTTCAAAGTTCATCACCAAACCCCACCACAGATTGAACTGACTGTTTCTAAAGAACATAGGTATTAGACTGGATCTACAGCAGGTGATGAAGAAACCAACAAGAGGGAGAAATATACTTGCCCTCATCCTTACCATCCTGCCTGCCACAGAAGTATCTGTCCATGATACTATCGGTTGGAGTGACCACCACTCAGTTCTTGTGAAAACAAAGTCTATTCCTCACATTGAGGATACCCTCTAACATGTTATGTGTAACTACCACCATGTTAAATGGGATAGACTTCAAACAGATCTGGCACCTCAAGACGGGGCAACCATGAAACACTGTAGGCCATCAACAACAGTATTCTACCACTAACATCATTGTCTGGCATATCCCCACTTGACCATTACCACAAAGCCAAGTGATCAACTGATGCTGGAGCAACACCAAGCATATCTAAAAATGAGATATCAACTTAGTGAAGCTACAACACAGGACTAGAACAATGGAAGTTACAGCACAGTAACAAACCCTTCAGCCCTCCAAGCCTGCACCGACCATGCTGCCCAACTGAACTAAAACCCCCTACCCTCCTAAGGACCATATCCTTCTATTCCCATCCTATCCATGTATTTGTTCCAACTCCCCTTAAAACTATCGTATCTGCTTCCACTATCTCTTGGCAGCAAGTTCCAAGCGCCTATCATCCTCTGTACATCTCCTTTAAACCTTGCCCCTCACACATTAAATTGTGCCCCATAGTATTTGACTCTTCCACTTTGGGAAAAAGCTTCTGACTATCCACTCTGTCCATGCCTCTCATAATCTTGTAGACTTCTAACAGGTTGCCCCTCAACCTCAGTTGTTCCAGTGAGAACAAAACAAAATTTCTCCAACTTCTCTTCATAGCTAATGCCTGCCATACCAGACACCATCCTAATAAATCTTCTCTGTACTCTCTCCAAAGCTTCAATATCCTTCTGGTATTGTGGTGATCAGAATACTTGCATGCCAGACAACATAAATAGCAAGCATAAACAGAGCTAAATGATTCCAAGCCATGGATCAGACCTAAGCTCTGCAGTCCTGCATGGTGGTGGACAATCCACTGGAGAAGGAGGCTCACAAATATCCCATCTTCAATGAGAGAGGAATCTAGCATATCAGTGTAGTAGCATTTGCAAAAATCTTCAGCCAGAAGTACCAAGTTGATGATCCATTTGGCCTCCAATGAAAGTCTCCAGTATTATAGACACCAGTCTTCAGCCAATTCAATGATGTCAAGAAACAGCTGATGGCACTGGACACAGCAAAGGCTATGGGCTGTGACAATATTCAAGCAATAATACTGAAGATTGAAGCTGCAGAATTTGCCGTGCTCCTAGCCAAGCTGTTCCAGTACAGCTGCAACACTGGCATCTGCCCAGCAATGTGGAAAATTGCTCAGGTATGTCCTGTACACAAAAAGCAGGAGAAAGCAAACCCGGCTAATTACTATCCTCTCAATCTACTCTCAATTAGCAGCAAAGTGAAGAAGGGATCATCAACAGTACTATCTAGTGGCATTTGCTCTGCAGTAACCAGCTCTCTCATACCCAATTTGTATTTCTCAAGGACCAATCACTCTTGACCTCATTACAATCTTGGTTCAAACATGGACAAAACAGCTGAATGCCAAAGGTGAGGTGAGAGTGAATGCCCTTAATATCAAGGCAGCATTTGACCAAGTGTGGCAACAAGCAGCCCTAACAAAACTGGATTCAAAGGGAATTGGTGGGGAGAGCTCTCTGCTGGTTGGAGTCATATCTAGCACAAAGGAAGGTGGATTTGGTTAATGCAGGTCAAATCATTTCAGTTCCAGGACACTATTGCAGGAGTTCCTCAGGGTAGTGTTCTGGGCCCAACCATCCTCAGCTGCTTCATCAATGACTTTCTGCCAATGCAAAGGATGGAATTCTCCCAAAAAATGTAAAAGCACTAATTCATGGGAAAACTGGAGTAATTCACACTGTTTCTTTCAGTGGGAGTTCAGACTAGAATCTCTCATACTCTTGAGCACTGCAGAGGCCACCAGTGTGAATATCATTAGATTTCAATGGGTGGGGCCTAGTCCCACCTGGGAGGCTGAAACCTGTGCATGTGCAGTGGCCCTAAACTGTCAGCCTCCTGTTTGCTGACCAGCTCAATTGCTGGCCAGTTCAGGACCCCTGTAGTGCAGAGAACCCCACAGGCAACCCACCTCCTTCCCCCAGCCTGCCCTGATTGTTGGCAGTTCTCCTGCCCTCATCGATCCCAATAGCAGAGTGGCAGTGGGACCCCACCCCTGGATCCACCTTCTATAGTCCATACACCCTGGCACTGCCACATGCCTGGTAGGTAGTGCCAAGGTACCCCCTGGGCATTGACACCTTTGTCCCTTGGGCAGTGCCAAAGGCACACGTTGGTACTGCCAGGATGCCCATGACATGGGAATACCTCCATGCCACCCAGCACCCTAGGGGGCTCCAATTGCCTCCTCCTTTATTCTAGCAGGGTCAGACTGCTATCTCCCCAAAAGTCGGGAGCTAATGTTATCTCCTCTCGATTTGGAGTGAGGGGGTGAGTGGGGAGGCTAGTGGGCCCAAAGAATTCAGTCCGGGGCCTAATTACATGAAAGGTAGATTCAAATAAGATTTAAATCATTTGCCTGCTCTTCCTTCTGGTTTCTAGCACGGATCTGATGGAGTAGAAGATGCCTGCACAGTGGGAATGCATGTGCAAATCCCATGCAGACCTGGCTGTGGAATTCTCCCATTCCATTGTGCTTGAAAATTAGCACAGTGGGGTGGGAGAATCACTCCCAAAGTCTGAAGTGGAGATAACACTGTTCATGACTCCTTGGATACCAAAGCAGCCAATGCCCAAATGCAGCAATGATGTGGACAACATCTAAGTTTAGGCTATAAGTGGCAAGTAACATATGTGCTACACAAATACCAGGCAATGACCATCTCCAACAAGAGGAAATCTTGGCATTCAATGGCATTACCATTGCTGAATCCCTCAGTGTTACTATTGACCAGAAACTAATTTGGATTAGCTATACAAATACTGTGGCTGCTAGAACAGGTCAGAGGCTGGGAAATCTAATGGTGAGGAACTCACCTCCTGATTTCTCAAAGCCTGTCAGCTTATTCGGCATAAGTCAAGAGTGCAATGGGAAATCCCCCATGTTGTCTGGATGAATGCAGTTCCAACAATACCATCCAGGGCACAGCTGCCTACTTGCTACCCCTTCCACAAACATTCAATCTCTCCATCATCGATGAGCAATGGCAATACTATATACTACCTACAAAAACCTGTGCTGCAAAAACTCTCCAAAGCTCCCTACACCTTCCAAATTCAAACCACTACTATCTAGAAGAGTGAGGGCAGCTGATACCTAGGAACACCACAGTCTGGAAGTTCACCTTTAAGCCACTTACCATCTTGACTTGGAAACATATCGCTGTTCCTTCATTGTTACTGAACTCTCTCCCTAATAGTATTGTGGATGTACCTACACCACATGGGATTGCAATGATTCAAAAAGACAGCTCTCCACCACTTTTTCAAGGGCAATTAAGAATGAGCAATATGTGCTGGTCTAGCAAGCAACACCATAAGTGAATTTTTAAAATGAATCAGTGTGATCCCATTTTGACTATGGGGCGATTCTCCCATCCCGACCGGCAACTTTTCTGGCAAGTCGGGGTGGGAGATGCACGTCACTGGCCTTGTTCCAGGATTTATGCATGCGGCAGGAATATGTACACATCTCCCAGAGCCGGAGAATAGTTGGAGACCAGACCGCACTGGAAACCAGTGGGAAGATAGGTAAGTAATTTGATTTTTTTAAATGTCTTTTAAATGTATTTTAAATGTTATTATTGGGAATTTGTCTTTCCCGATTAAATCTCCCATCCCATCAGGAGTACTTCATTCCAGCGGGATTTAGAGTAGCTTCCCTCCTTTGGAGAACTAGTAGGAGACCCTACCGGAATGAAGGGGGGTGCAGTCAGGGATTCCAAGGGGTCAAGTGGAAGATAGGCGGTGCTGCCTGGGCATGGGCATCCTGGCAGTGCCAGCCTGTGTCCCTGGCACAGTGCTTACGCACAGGTGTACCTTGGCACTTCCCATTGGGCATCTAGCAGTGCCAAGAGGCAGGGGCTATTGTGGGTAAGCCTATGAGGTAATTGGTGGATGTGGTAGGATGGGTCGAGGATGGAGGGATTGGGGTGGTCGATGGGGGCAGGGAGCGGCAGTTAAGGTGGTCCAAAGAATTAGAAAGTTATTGCATGCTACAAATTGTAATAGGAATCAAGATATAAACACATAAACAGAGATGACAACAAGTGAAACTGTGTGAGAAGCATACAGAGAATAAAAGAGAGGTAAAGAGAGAAAACAAATAGGAAGGGACAGGAAGAAAGAAAGAATGAAAGTGCAAGAGTAGCAGAGACCTAATTATAGAGATGTTATGATTTGGAATTGTAAAGAGGCAGGCACAATTTTGTTTCTCTGAATGAGAAACAGCAAAGAAATTCCGTTAGTATTTAATTAAGAGGCAGCTTTTGCAATAATGCTGTAGAAGTGCATCTATGTTGTTCACACGAGTTAATTTCATAACACTCTGCATTGTGAGGTTAAGTTCGTTACACAGAAGTGGCTTGAAGATACCAGTTTGTGGTACATATCAACCAATGAATCTGTATAGGACCACTTCACAAGACCACTACTGGAAGACGTCATAATCTGTATGTGTTTCTTGTGAGTTTACAGTGAGTCTGGTGGACATGATACTACATTAATGGAAGCAGTTTTATAAAAACTACAACAGAGCATTATTGCCAGAAAATGCAATGAAATAGTGTACATGAGACAACTCTTGGCTGGTGACTAATGACCTAAGTTTTAACATGAATCAAAGGTCTAGCCTGAGCAAAATGAACAGTTAAAAGAGAACATTATCAGAAACAGAAGTAATAATGGATACCAAGGCGGGAAATGCTCTTTAAGTGGTTACAGTGATTCAGTGATATCTGAGCTACTTTGTGGGAGAGAAAATTAGAAATCTCTGTAGCATAGCAAAGCTGTCTAAAGCTAGTTTTACTTGAAATGAGTGCTGTCAACTACAAATGTTCAGCTCTGTCTGTCTTCAGCTTCATTGTCATAAAAATGACTCACCTGTATGCACATGCGGAAGTATTGGAACACTGTATTATCGTGGATCTTGCAAGCTGGGCCATGGTTGAAACTAACAGTATCACATCAGCCTTGGCAAAGCACGTTTTGTCCTCATTAATCAGTATGAATTTTATTCAGACATTTTTGTGATCAGATATTTGTCAAAAACATGGGCAGAATCTCCTGATCTCTTTTGTGAGGTGTTTCAAGACGGGCGGGTAATTTAGTTGGGCAGGAGGGTGCAGAAAAGATTAACTAGTATGTTGCCCAAAATTAGCTATGAGGAGAGGATGAAGAAACTTAGTTTGTTTTCACTAGAATATCGGAGGTTCAGGGGCAATCTGATAGAAATCCACAAGATAATGAGAGGATTGGGTAGAGTGGATAGTCCAAAACTATGTGCGATCTGGAGGGTGGAAGAGTCAACTACTATGGGGCACAGGTTTAAGATGCGAGGGGCGAACTTTAAAGGAGATGTACGAGGCAGATTTTTTACACAGAAAGTAGTTGATACCTGGAACTCGTTGCTGAGAGTGGTAGTGAAAACAGACACGGTGGAGATTTAAGGAGCATCTTGACAAATACATGAATAGGATGAAAATAGAAGGATATAGTCCCCAGAAGGGTAGGGGGTTTTAGTTAAGTTGAGCAGCATGGTCGGTGCAGGCTTGGAGGACTGAAGGGCCTGTTCCTTTGCTGTAATTTTCTTTGTTCTTTTGTTGTGGGTGAGTGCCCCGCTACCTTCCTGCCTCCATTCTGTTTAAATTCAGTGCATGAAACTATTATTTGGCCTTCCCACCATTCCACCAATTGAAGTCCTTAAGTAGGAAATTCATGGCCACTTAAGGGTTTCAGTCTGCTACAACTAGTATTTGTAGCAGATACAGTTAGAGTTTGTGAATGAGCCTGTCACCAAACTGGAAGCACGAAAAGTGAACATGTGCGATCTGGAGGTGGGAGATCATCCCTCATTCAAAGGCACTCGGTACCTGATCAAGGGACCTGTCATCTGGAATTGGGGGGCCTGCTGTGAACCACATCTCAGTTCTTCCTGTCAACAGTACTTACAACCCCAGGAAATCCTTGCTCCATGACTCCCACATAAATCTGGTTTGGGTTCTCCACAATATTGCTTTTTGGGTAGCTATTCTTGCAGTAACAGCCAGTTCTTCTCTGGCATACTCTGTTTGGCTCTCTGCAGGCAGGACCTCTGGCCTGGAGTCCTGATCCTGGGACAAGGTTTGTGGTTCAACAGGTCTCTCCAAAGGAAGCAACACAAGTCTTTTACTGGTTCTCCAGTCAGCCGTGAGTCTCAGTCTGAAGACTCCAAAATAGCCAAGTAATAAAAATGCCACAGTTTTTATGGCGCCCTGAGCACAGTTAGTATTTTAGAGCCAATTCATAAAGTGGTCCTGTCATATGATTGAACTAATGTGACAACGTCTTTCTCAAATCGTTAACAAAATACTGAATGCAGGATAACAGAAGACTGTGATGAGAAGCAGCAGGCACAATATTATTAAGGTGACAGCTGCTAAGAGGAGGGACAGAAACATAGCTACAGTTGGGTGCCTTGCAGCCTCAGTGTGTGAACAGGCAGAATGCTGGCAGATGTTGTTTGCATCATTTACATTAGCTGAAAGTCTTTTTTAAAGAGTTGAAGGGGTTCTTCTCCCTTTTCCTGCTCCATGTGAGCCTTGTGTCATCTGGCCTCACTGTGTAAAATTTTCATTTATAAATCAAACTTGTCTTTGCCCTTTGGTTTCTTCAAAGAAATGTTAGTTTCCTGTCTGTGTTCTTTGTTTGCTCGAGATAAGTTGTGAAATTCAACAACTTGTATTTAAATGTTTGAGACAAAGTACTGGACACTGGAATGCAACCAAAGTCACGGCTTGTCTAACAACTGATGGAAGGCAATTATGGGATGGGTCAGGCAAAGGCCCTCTTTTCTTTCCTGACTTGTAGCACCATATTCAGTTGAAATGCTGACAGCAGCATTGCTCCATATCCGCTCTTTTTTTTGGAGAATGAATGGCAGGGGAAATTCCTGATTAACTCCGTAATATAGTGGCTGGCCGATGGCAGCACCTTCCCGATGACAAGGATGGGACTATTAAGTTATAAAAAGTCGTAACACTGAGCTCAACCTACTTTCACAGACAGATGTTTACCTGATAATTTCAACTTAAGTTTCCAATAAATTTTCTAGATTGATTTTGGTATTTGCTTCTTAAAAGATAATCACACTCTTTGCAAAGTATGTCTTTCTTGGTCAGTTTTTTTTTAAATTACTCGCAACACTTAATTAGAGTGGGTGAGAGGGATGCCTCATTTTCCTTTGTTGTAAATTAAGCTTTCAGTAATCCTAAACAAAAAGCTGAGATCTGGAAGCTATAGGATTTGGTAGCAGGATTATGGTGTCTCGGATAATGATGTGCAGTCAGCAGAACCAAAGCTGTATTTTAATTCAAATCAGCTGGTAAACAAACCATTGACATGTTTGTGGATGACAGCAACTGAGTCCCGTGGAAGTGTCTTAACAGCAAAATTATTATTATTTTTTCTGTCAAAGACAACTACTGAATAATAGACATGTCCCTTACTCCACATGGTACTGCATCCATTCTGCTTTTATGTAGAATGCTGGTAATGATACATCCCTTCTTATTGTTCAATTAACCCTTTCCTGGTTCCAGTAGTGTTAGTTTCTGCAAAAAAAGCATTGGAAGGTGAGAACTGTTCAGCTTCCTGCTCCTTTTTGCTCAATGAATAATGTACATTGTACAGATCCATACTACCCTCCAATTCTAAATATATGAGCAGTCTTCAACATTCAAAGAATGTCTCTCAATGGTATATAAAAATTCAGTATTCAATTCATGCTAAGCAATTACATTTCTAATCTTAAGATTTTCTGTTGAATTGACTATATATTGTAAAATCTCTCTTTATATCCTAACTACATGTTTTAAATTTCTAATATGTATTTACTGTGTTGTGTGGTAAACAACATTTGTCTGAATGAGAAGTAGTAAACATATTCAGAATTCTGAAGTAGCATGAATGCATACTGATTATCTTTTTGGAAGATGCATTGTGTCTGATTACTTTGGTTTACAAGGTCATTGCACTCTCAATTGTTGGAGTGAATAAACACTATTGTTCAAGGCAAGCAATTCTTTACACCTTCTCAAGACACAAAAGCAATTTGTCATTATCAAAGAATAATTGTTGCTTTTGCTTTGTGGATATGTTTGAATGTTGGGTAACTAAGCAAGGAAAACATGTATAGTGCAGAAATTAATAAATCAGTAATGTTGCTGCTATCATTTTTTTTACAAGGGCTTTTCAGCAATGTTATCTGCTTTGAAGAACTAACAAAGAATGCTTGGTCAGAAATTTAAAAAGCGACTAAAATTAATTTTAAATGAAATCAAAATGAAAAGAACACATTAAAAATGTTTTAGATGTACTCATTCCTCCTAGGACTTTTTTTAAACATGTCTGTTGATGTAGCATTGAATTTGGTTAGTTTAAGTGCTTTTTTAATAAAGATCAATGTTCAATTTCTGAATGCCAGGTAAGTTCACGTTATATGTAATTATCTTTGATATTTCAAAGGAATATTTAATTTTGTAAGTATGCTATGGTCTGTGGTTTACTGTTATTTAATTCTCATAAAACTTCAGAGTCAATAAACACCAACTAAATGAATGTTTATAAGTTTGAGTAAAATATATTGTAACATTTTAATGTATTATTACAGATTTACTCTTTATGTTTATATAATATTAATATATTTTTGTGTTATCATTAAATTGTATTAAAATCAAAAATGTACAATTTTTAAAAATGTTTTATTACCTTAAATTTTCTCCTTCCTTTTTCAGACAATTTAATGCAATACTGATGAATTGCTATATATTGGAGGTGCTGTCTTTTGGGGGAGACAGTAAATTAAGATGCTATTTGTGATAAGTGGATGTTTAAGATCAAAATGGTACTATTCAAAGAAAAGCATGTTTGCTCTTCAAAATAGACAAAATTCATCCCTCAGCTAATATAATCAAAGCAGATCAATTATCTCCCTGCTCTTTTGGAACCTTGCTATTTGCAAGCTAGCTATTCCATTTACTTGTATTACAACAGTGAAGATCCGCTGTGAAGCTCTTTGTGACAACATGGGGTCCTGGACAGCACTCTAGAAATGGGGGTGGGGTAGATTGGGGGGGTTAAGGAAAGAGGAGTGATGTGGATTTGGAGGCTGGAGGGGGTGGGTCGATGTACAGGTTTGAGGGAGCTTGGGAGTTCAAAGGAAGATTGGAGAGAGGGATTTTTTTTTCTGAGACGGATTGGGATAGGTTGGTTGGAGGTTAGAGGCTAGTTGGGGTTGGTTTGGAGAGGGGTTTAGGAGAAGATGGGAAGTTGGAAAGGGTATTGGGAGAAGATTGGGGGCAGAGGTAAGCTTGGGAAGTGGGGAGTTCAAAAGGGGGGATTGGGGGTAGGTGAGATTCAGGGTGATGTTCAAGAGGGTGCAGGCTGGTTGGGAAATGATGGAGTTAGGAGAGAAGTTATGAGGATGTTGGAGAGTTGATTGAGAGGGGTGATGTTGGGAGCTTGGTGGGAATTGGGGAGAGGGTTGCAGGGTAAATTGGAGGAGGTGTGGCAGTTGAGGATGGATGGGTGGGGAGGAGGACTTGGAATGGGTTGAAGGAAGTTGGGGGTTTTAAAGTTTAGTACATCAAAATCCTGTTTTGAATTTAAACAGTATATAAATAGCTGTCATTATTCTTTAAAGTAAATGCAATTCTAATGACAATTCTGTCTGCTGTATGCAAGTGTCATGAAAGAAAGATAAAAACTACATTTATGCAGCACCTTTCAACAGAATGGAACCATGATTGTGTCTTGCTTATTTTGTTGATAATGAAAGTTTACTGTGAGCAGGCTTTGTGGGGTACAATAGCAGTTCAGGGGTACATAATAGCCTCATAATGAAACAGTAATCTGTTTTACCTGATTCTTAAGAGTCTTTTCCATTGACTTTGCTCTTATCCGTTTCTCTACTTACTTATTAATTCACCTTACCTTGGTGGTTGTTCGATCATCCCACTGTGAATTGAATCTTCCCCCCAAATATGAATTTTCTGTCACCACATTCATATAATAAAATGTGCAGATCATATTAATGAAGGCTGGGACAATCACTGAAATCAGTGTTATCATCCAAACAATATCATAAGTAGCCAATAGAATGTTCTCCTGTCCAAATAATAATATGGAACGATGCTGTTAAAGTAAAAATATTACTGTCAGGTTTGTTCAATAGTCACAATTGGGTCACCTATAGAGTGCACACAAACCAATATCACATTGTATTGTTGCTGTTTTGAATTTTAATGACCCATGCTGCTGTATATATATCAAATGTTATTTGTAACTTGATGCTGACAATGGCTGTTATCACTTTACAAGGAATGTTCTGTGATTGTTTGGTAAATTTATTGATGAATCAAGAGGGGAAAAATTTATCATGCATGATTAAGAAAGAGGGTTAAAGTCAAGGCAGGGCTGGTGGGAACTAAGAGGTCTGGAAACAGAAATAGAACCAAGGCCCATGATTGATCTCCTTGCCCTTGGGTCAGGATGGAGGAAACCAGGTGAAGGGAATTTTCCTATGATCCAAAGGGACCCATTAAGGATTTAAGGCAAACATCCCCACCAACCTCCCCCCTCCCTCCACCCCCCCAACCCCAATTTGCCCAACACCAGCCTCCGGAGTAGAACTGCCAGGTTGGATATGGTGTGGGTCTCCCAGCTGCTGGTTAGATCCCAAAGATGGTGAGATGAGGCCCTTAAGTGATCTTAAGTGAGACCTGACACCTCACCCGTGCTGATTAATTTGCATTGGAGCTGGGGAAGGCAGACAGTTAATGAATGTGCCACCAATGGCATCTTACAGGTGAACCCACAGTGGAAGAGATCATAAAATCCAGCCCACCTTTTAAAGTTGGGAGTTGCTGAATAGAATTAGAAAAGAGAATCCTGGCTGACTTGTTCCATTTTCTGACCTCGAGCATTTCACTCCTGCAAAATTTGGCAATGTTTTCCATTTATTTAAATTTATAAACACTGAATGCAACAGGATTGAAATAAAAATCCAAATGGCTTCATTTTATCCAGTGACTCAAATCGTTAAGTTTTTCAGGCAGTATCTAAGTGCTCTGCTTTGTCATTAGGGGTTAATTGTTCTAATTAAAATCTAAGTGATTATTTATATAGATGGTACTTCAATAGAGTTCAGTGTTTTGTCAGACAGTGATGTAATTCATTGCAGCACTGGGACAAACTTTCTATGAACTTTCCCACTATCATGTTTTCTCACTATCTATTTCTGTTGAAAGCTTTGCTATTCATGGCTACAGGTGTTCCCTCACCTGGATCATATTGCTCATAGCAACGTAGAGAATCTAAAGCATAATTTAGACCTTATCCCCTTCAAACTGGAAGAAAAAGATTTATCAGTATCAGTAGAGCTTTGGATTCTGATACTCCATATTTAAAATTGATCAAAAATGTAGGTACAGACAAGGTGAAGTAAAAAATATAACATAATTAAAACAAAATAGAAAAATGGGGAAAGCTAGCATCATTAACACAATGAAAAGATATAGTATAGCCAGCAGATATCAGAGATCAGTGTTGAGGATCACCAGGGAATGGTCAATTCTGTACTTTATAAACAAGTACAAACAAAGTTTATATAGTAACATGGTTCCATTCCCTATAGAACACCAGGCGGGAAACTGGGCCAATCAGAAGAGTGGGTGTACTGGATGCAGAGCATCTTCAGTTGGAACTAGAGAGGTGCTTATGTTTGGTCAGATCCTTAATATCGTTATATTAGTTTAATAAACCCATTGTTTGGAACCACACGGAGTTGCCTCCAGTTATTCCAGTTTATTAAATAGCCTTTGAAAACAGATAATTGCTTTTGTTTCCTGGAGGTGTCTTACTTTTAGGTTATAACCAAGACTTGCAGATAAAAATTCCAGATCATGACAGAGACTGAATACTCAGATATATAGATGCTGGGAAGATCAGATGTATGAATTTCACTGGACCACCAAAGGATCTGGGCACAAACATATTAAGTGGATTGGTGGAGATATTAGATATTGGCAAAACACTTGCTCCCTTTTAGCAAATATGAGATATTCACAATTGGGCATGGTGACATGCTTCCTTTTGGATTATTAGCAGGCAACATAATTATTTACACCATAAATGTGCAGAAGGAGAGTGTGTAGTGTTGTACAAACAAAATGGCACCATTTATTTTGATGTTGGCCTGGCACTCTCTATTAATCTATGTCAAGTCTTGTCATCTAGATTACTTAAGAGGAGAGAGACAACATAGGTATTTATTTAAAATCTAATTTTTAAAATATTTTTAAATCTTCAACAAAAAATTAAAGTGAAGGAATGAGATTCCACATTTATGAACATTATCTTTTAGTTTCACTGTAGTCACTTGATAGTAATTTAGATTTACCATGCCATTAAAATTTAATAACATTGGAATGGACAAGCCCTAACTTTTTCTGATGAACTGTCATTTACTGCCTAAGTAAAGAAACTTCACATTCTTGTGTGTATTTCAATAGCACACCTCTTGACAAATGGCAGCTTCAGGCAGAGCAGGGCAAGTTTGTCTGCAATTTCTTGATCTCCACATTTAGTGCTCATGTGTGGCCAGTGAAGATTGATTCCTATTTACACCTAAATAACAATGAGTGCTGTTTGTCTCTGTTTTTTCAATAGCAAAATATAGTTGTCTGAATGTTCCCCAAAGTGAACTCTTGTAAAAAAAATTAATAGTTTTTCTTTCTTCAAGTTGTTGAGCTGTGATTATATTGAGATCTAATATTATAATCCTCAGTATATTAAATTTATTCTGCTAGATTAATAGTATTGCCCATTATACTCAATATTGACTTATTTATTGGTGTTAAATATGTTAATGTTCAAATAGTGGTCATGATGTAGAGATGCCGGCGTTGGACTGGGGTAGTAAGAACTCAGTAAGAATTTAGCAACACCAATTTTAAATCCAACCGATTTATTTGATAGTAAATTTGCGAGCTTTCGACACTCTGTGTCTTTGTCAGGCAGAAGAACATTCAGTAAGAATTTAGCAACACCAATTTTAAATCCAACCGATTTATTTGATAGTAAATTTGCGAGCTTTCGACACTCTGTGTCTTTGTCAGGCAAAGACACAGAGTGTCGAAAGCTCGCAAATTTACTATCAAATAAATTGGTTGGATTTAAAATTGGTGTTGCTAAATTCTTACTGAATGTTCAAATACATAGACTGTACTTTTACAAAATATTAAAAATGTAATTTTCAACAACTGACATCAGACATAGAAGAAGTTATTATTTTTCTTTATTCTTTCATGGAGTGAAACTGCATAGAGTGTCACTGGTAAGGCCAGCATTTGTTGCCCATCCCTAATTCCCCTTGAAGTTCTTGTTAAGAGTCAACCACATTGTTGTGGTTTGAAGTCAAATGCAGACTAGACAAAGTGAGGATGGCAGTTTACTTCCTTAACGGAGATTAATGGATTGGATATATTTTTGCAACAATTGGAAATAATTACCATTACTGAGACCAGTTTTCAATTCCTGACTTTTGCTCTTTAAAATTGAATTTAAATTCTACCAGTAGCCATACAGGGAGTTGAACCCATTTTCCAGAGACCTCTGGAGTACCAAGCTAGCTATATTACCACCATCACCCCAACATGGTTCTGGGAGATGAATTTAAGAAGAAAAGGATGTGCTGGATGCTGATGAGCATTGAACACATTGTCAGATTAAATTGGCATTTGTCCAAATTGGTGCCTTCGTGAAGCTAACCCCGGAACTCTGTTTACTTTTGCAACCTACAATTGAAACCTGCAATTCAGGATTATTAAACTGGATATCAGAGATTGTGTTGAGGTCAGTTTAGTATCAAACCAATCTCCACACGGCATTTCTAACCATGGCATTAGTTGTTTTAGAAATCAGCATTAAATGGTGTGTCTCAAAAGTACAGAAATGTAACCTGGACAATGAAGCAGTTTTAGCAAAGTTCAGTGGAACCCTTGTGCTTTTTATGGTTGGATTTATTTAATTAACAATAAATCATTTTGACTTGCGTTATCAGCACCAAAATGAACACTGTGAAGGCAGTAAAAGTATGTTTAACTTATTTATGGTTTGGAGAGGTTAATTTAAAAACACAAATGTACAACATTAACAAAAATGATTTTGAGTAAATTTAGCTTCAATAAATTTACAATGACACTTAGGTATTTGTACTTTATTGTTATAACAAATACCATTCAAAAAACAACCCTCCATCAATGTTCTCTTTGTGGGGCCTGCATCACTGACATTTTCAAGAACATGTCTGAGCAATGAGCTGAGTGCAAACAGGTAGTAGTCGCTGTTTTGCTATTATCGCTCCATTTTATTGGTGCTGTCATTGGAACTTCTAACAGGTGTTCAATATTGTTATTTTATTTGCATTTAGGTAATTGGTAAAATAACTATGTTATAGTGACAGAGTTGAGCCAAGTGTGTCAATCATTATTACTTGGCAAATGTAATGCAGCAATAACTCTTTGGGCCTTTTATTGTGCATTCATTATTGAACCTATTTTTGCCTCCATGAATTTGTGTTTCCCTCTTATATTTGGCATCAGCTGCAGTTTGCACTCACTTAATGTTACATTGACTTTACTGAAATGAATGATGTGATCCCAGTGGACTCTTACCATCCTGAAGTTATGATGCCATGGATTTACTAAGTTTTATTTATACTGTGAGAACCAATCAACAGCTTGAGAACTGCACATCTGTCTTTGGCTGTGGTCTTGTTGGGGGAAAGGTATTTTTGACCAACAGCAAATAGAATCTGTTCATAATATTGCAAAGAAATCACAATATCATTAATATACTTTGTTGAAGGAAATTATGCAATTGAATGTTTAAATATATCTCCTGTCTGTAAGAGCGATTAAATGACAATCCTCAAGCTTTATCCAATAAAGGTTCAAGCCTGAATGGACTAATTGGTGGATGGGCATTAAATGATCACTAATAGTTCTTGTAATAATCCTTATACAGTGCCTTTAATGTAATAGAACATCACAAGGTGCTTCACAGGAGTGTTATGTAACAAAATTTGACATCAAACCATTTGATCATATATTAAGGCAGATGATCAAAAAGAGGACAGAGAGGTGAGAGGATTAGGGAGAGAATTTGAGAGATGAAACTTAGGCAGCTGAAGGCACACTTGCACCGAAGAAGTGATTAAAATTAGGTTGTGCAAGAAGTCAGAGTTGGACGAACACATAGATCCCTTAGAGGAGATTATAAAAATAAGCTGGATGGGTGGGGGTGGGGTTCAGATGAGACCATTGACGGATTTTTAAATGTTAACGGGAACAATGTATGTCAGCAAGCATGGTGCTGATAGGTGAATTAGCCTTTTTGCGAGTTTGTGATTGGGAATTGGGCATGGGCCACAGGTTTGCAGAGGCTAGAACAGGAATGCATTCTAACAGTTGAATCTAGAGATAAGAAAGGGATGCATAAACTGAGGGAGCAACAGAGTTGGGTGACACTGAAGAGGTGAAAATAGATGGTTGTGGTGATGCCATGAGTATACAAACATGTTTGCTTTGGTGTCAAATAGGATAGCAGGATGGCTTCAGCCTTTATGGTTTCCAAGAAAAGGAAATGAAGTTTGTGACAGAGGATAAAGACAATTACTTAATTCTTCCTAGTATTTAATTGGAGAAAAATTCAATTCATCCCGTATTGGGCAATCAAATAATTTAGAGACAGTGGGATGGCGTTGGAGTAGAGTTGGATGTCATCAACACACATGTGGAAACTTTTTACAGGTGATGTCACTGAGGGAAGTGAGTAGATGAGAGATGGAAGGAAGTTAAAGATTGATCCTAAAGACACTAGAGGTTGTGATGTAAGAAGAGGCAAGAGCTATTGCAACTGATTCTCTGATTAGTAAAAATTCAAAAAGAAAAAATTTGTTTGTATGGATTTCAAAAATTATTGAACCTTATTGACGAATGCAAGGGAAAGATACGAGATAATATTCCGGCTTTTGGCCATTAAAGTACATTAGTTAGCTATGCATTCCTTCACCTGGCATTCAAAATGGTGCCACAGCTTTTAAAATGCAGCAACGCAACTGGAACGAGAACTGCCAATCAGAAATTATCTGCTGTTTCAAATCTCAGGAAAGTACTTTATGAATGTAACGTGACACCAGTGGTAGACAGGAATAACCACATTTCAAAAATAGTTTGTAAAATATAAAATGCCTTTTTCAGGATGTAGCAACGTTATCTACTCCCAAAGAATCAAACTATTCACAAATTTCAACAAAAGTGATTAAAATGTTTAAAATATAGTGAATCCCATGGGATTGCAAGAAAGCATTAAAAGCTTTCAAAAGGTGGGAAGTAATATTTAATTAAGTACTCAAATGACAAAAGCAACAGAAGAGTCTCAATTCCATTGAAGAAGATATTTGCATGCTTGAAGTAAACCATTTCAAAGCATTTCAAGTTAGCTCCTGAAGAGGAAACTTTATCCTTGGAGTCCCAACAAACGGGTTAAATATAATTTTTTTTTTCTATAATAAGCAATAAACAGGTACAGAAACTTAAATTGGAAACTGTGGGTATAATGTATTCTTTAAGAAGTAATAACATTAGCACTTCAAAAGGAATGAAAAAATAAAATTAGTAATGAGAAAAGGCCACTGAGTCCATTTAGTAATTTCCCTGCAGGCATTAACTCTTTCTGTAATTATGTATTAATAGATAAATGAGCCACACTTTTCAGAACATAACTTTTAAATATTCCAGAACATCATGAAATATATTACTGTACATACATTTTGTCTCCATAGAGAAGCCACTTTTATCCAATGTATTGCATTCACCCCAAAAGTTATACCCAATCCAGCCACAGAAGAGTCATTGATTAGGAAAAGAATGCATAATATGCTACTGATTGGTTGCATATTATCAGATCCAGCTAGGATTTTCTCTGAGATACACAATCATGTGGCAAAGGTGCAACACAAAACACAGATAGCACAACTACAAAAGCAATTACTGATTTTTGGATCATAATTTCTCCCTTCAGTATCTCAGTATGTGTCAATCATTGGTAGCACTCTTACCTCTGAGTCAAGAGTGTGGGTTTAAGTCCCACTCTCAGACTTCAACAGAAAAGTTAAATGCTGAGGGTGTTCTACACTTTTGAAGATGTCGTATTTCGCATGTGATGTTAAACTGAAGTCCTGTTTGCTTTCTCAGGTAGATAAAAATTATCCCATGAAATAGCTTGTAAGAATAGAGTAAAAGAGAAGAGTTTTACTGGTGTCCTGACCAATACTTATTCCTTAATCAACATCAAAAATATTATCTGCCCCCTATCACATTGTTGTTTGTGGCAATTCCCAGTGAGCAAATTGGCTGTCATGTTTCCTACATTCCAACAGTGAGTAGACTTCAAAAATACTTCATTGGTTGAAAAGTACTTTAGAACATTTTATGATTCTGAATGGCACTGTATAATTTAACACATTCAGTGAAATTTCTATTGTTGAATTCCCCATTATCAACATTCTTGGGGTTACCAGTGAGCAGAACCTTAATTTGACCAGCTGTATAAATACTGTGGCTACAAAAGCATGATGTGGACGTGCTGGCGTTGGACTGGGGTAAACACAGCAAGAAGTCTGACAACACCAGGTTTAAGTCCAACCAATTTATTTGATAGTAAACTCACAAGCTTTCGGGGTTTCTCCCTCCGTCAAGTGAATGGAGAGGTCTGGCCTCAGACAGAGCATATAACAGCACAGACAGTTTACAGATTACTGATTAGAATGCGAGTCTTTACAACTAACCTGCTTTACAACTAACTTACAAAAACAGCCAGAGACTTGGAATCCTGTGGCAAGTAGCTCACCTCCTGACTCCCCCATCTTCCCAAGGCCTGTTCGCCATCTACAAGGCACAAGTCAGGAGTGTAATGGATAGCCTCTACTTGCTTGGATGAATGTAACTCCAGCAACACTCAAGAAATTCAACACTGCACAGGGTAATGCAAACTGTTTGATTGGTACCCATCCACAAACATTCATTTCCTTCACTATCAATGCACAGCAGCACCATCTAAAAGATGCACTGCAGGAATTCAACAAGACTCCTTAGATAGCATTTTCCAAATCCATGACTACTATCGTCTGGAAGGTCAAAAGCAGTAGATAGATGGGAACACTACCACCTGAAAGTTCCCTTTCTAGCCATTCACCATCCTGACTTAGAACTATATCATTGTTCCTTCACTGTGGCTGGATCAAAATACTGGAATTCCCTTCCTAGCAGCACCATGGGTATACCTACAACTCATGGACTGCAGTGATTCAAGAGGGCAGCTGAAACCACCAAAGACGATTCGGGTTGGGCAATAAATACTGACCTAGCCAGCGATGGTCACATCCCATGAATACATTCTATAATTGAAGTTTTTTTCCTTCAGAAAAGGAAGGAATGCCTACATAAGCAGAACAATCTGGCCTAATCACACTCAGATACAGTCTGCCATGCTGAGACTGAAAAATCTTGGAATAATGACAGTTTGATCAGATAGATTGGTTCTTGTGCGCCAATCTAGTGTGAAACCAACATGCTAGTTTGTGTTGTTCTTAGGCATATCAATTGAAAGCTCTCAGTTTTCAAAAACACTTTTTCTGAGGTTAGTATCTCTCCAATCCAAAGTACCACACCGGGATGTGCTTCTCATGGATAGTACTTCCCAAGCTGAATAGCCAGTTTTTGAAATCAGTAAATATAAATAATCAAATTTAAGTTCTGTCATTATGTATATACAAAAGAAAATAATTTTACACTTTTTTCACTGTTTACCTTATGACAAACTCCCACATAAGAGATTAACATGTACAATTAAAGCACATGGGATTGGAAGTAGTGTATTGAGATTAATAGAAAGCTGTTTGTCAGACTAGAAACAAAGAGAATGATAACTAGGTCTTTTCCCAAATGGCAGACAGTAACCAATGGAGGTACAGGAAGGATCAATGCTAGGACCTCAGCAATTCACAATATATACATTAATGATTTAAGTGAGGGAACTACATGTAATGTCTCCAAATTTGTAGATGACACAAAGTTGGATAGGAGGGTTAGCTGTGAGGAGGATACACAGAAGCTTCAGAGCAATTTAGACAAGTTGAGTGAGGTGGTAAATTCATGGCAGATGCAATGTAATAAATGTGAGGTATCCACTTTGGTAGCAACAACGGGCTTATTATTATTTAAACAGAAATAGATTGAGAGAAAGGCATGTGCAATGACACATTGGTGTCCTCATACAGCAGCCACTGAAGGTAAGCAAATGGTAAAGAAGGCAAATTGTATGTTAGCCTTCATCATGAGAGGATTCGAGAACAGGAGCAGGGATGTCTTCCTGCAATTATTCCTGGCTTTGGTGTGGCTCCACCCAGAATAGTGTGTGCAATTTTGGTCTCCTTATTTGAGGAGAGATATTCTTGCTATAGTGCAGTGAAAGTTTACCAGACTTATTCCTGGGATGGTGGGACTGATATATGAGGGGAGATTTTGGTTAGGATTATTTTTGCTGGAGTTCAGAAGAATCAAAGGGGATCTCATGGAAACCATGTATGATTTTAACAAGATAGAATAGATACAGAAAGGATGTTCCTGATAGTGAGGATGTTCGGAACCAGAAGTCATAATCTAAGGATATGGACTAAATCATTTAAGACTAAGATGAGGAAAAGTTTCTTCACCCAGAGAGTAGTGAGCCTGTGGAGTTCTCTACCATAGAAACAGTTGAAATCAAAGCATTGTAAGGAGGAGGTCTTGGGGCTAAAAGGATCAAAGGATATGGGCAGAAGGCTGAAACAGGCTATTGAGTTAGATGATCAGCCGCACTCATAATGAATGACGGAGCAGGCTTGAAGGGTTGGATGGCTTATTCCTGCTCCTATTTTTTTGTTTCAATGTTATGTATGTACTATATTAATATACTATGGCAGATATTACAAAATTACTGCTTTTGTATATATGACTGTCATTTGAGATTACTATTTCATACAAGTAATTTGGCATTATATTACTGCGCTATATTGATATTTTTCTACCTGTAATATTTTCTAGTAAAGGCGACTTATTTTTCTCACTTATATATCCAGTGTCATCTTTGCCAAACCAGTGCAAATCTTTTGACCTCATTTTATAATTAGAGTTGATTCTTCGATATGTTGTTTGTTCACATAATTCTGTACAGATCCAGATTGTTTGGTCGCGTGTGACATATTTGTGCTTTCTAAATCTTCCGACATGAATGTATTCATGCAAGGGTGTTTTAGCTTGTGCCAATTCAAACAGTGCTATAACGCATTTTTAACGTATCAACACATTATTTGAAAAATTACACTCAAAGCTAAGATGAATTCATGTTATGCCAAACCATTTTGTGATATGTTTAATTAATTTTCAAATCCACTCCTGCCATAGAACTTTGCCCTCTGAAGATAGTTAGCCTATTATTTTTTAATAATTAATTAATCTTTTGATAAATAACTAGATATATAGCTTTGAAAATGACAGAAGTGTGTAATTTCTCACTAACCAAAAAAAAAGTGATGTTAAGTGACTCTGAGGTAGCAAATATTACAATCTTCAATCAATTTGACAAGTTGCATTCCACAAGTGACTATTTAACTGCCACAGAAGAGTAGTTATAATGTTTGGCAAGTACTTAATCCTCTCAGTTTGTCCTTATCCTTACACCTGATATTTAATCAGGCTTTTTTCTTGTTTAAATATTAATCTGGTTAATTTCCCAATAAGGAATAATATTTTAATTCATAATTTCCATTGAGGCTTGCTAAGTAGATTAAGCTATAGGACGAAAATTTTATGTGAAAAATAATCCCCCTTAGGTCTTGGAAAAATATATACAACAGTATTTACGCCTTTATGTTGCATACTTTAATTGATACCAAAAATAACCCTGAAGGAGACCTACCGTTGTGGACGTTTTTTTCAGTCAAAATGATTATGTCACCTCTTGACACTACTAACCAGTAGGAAAAAAAACCCTCTTTAATGTTGAAATGCAATTCTTTACCCACACTAGAATGACCTCTAGGTAACCCACCATTGCATTTCCAGCTAAGTTACGAAAATCAGCAGAACATTGCAAATTTGAACTGTCTGTAAACAAAATGTGGCGAGACAAATGGTATGCAGCATAAATAATCTTATTACCCAAAAAAGAACTGCTGGCAGAATCCAACCTGGATTTTAAAAAGCTATTGAAATATCTCCATTGCTGGAAAGTGCAGAAAAAATGGATCAGAGGCTACATGTGGTGTGAGGCAGCAATGTGCCCCAGTTAGGGGTAGGGCCTTCATGTCATCAGTCCTCAGTGGATAGTACTTGTGTAAACATGACATTAGAGGGTTCCTTACAACATCAGAGCTCTATTAATACCACAACCTGTCAAGCAAAGGCAGCAACAGCCCCAAAAGTATGAGGGAATAAATTCCGGAGGGGTGTGAATGGACTATTGTAAGCACTGAAGCTTTAGGAATAGGCAAAACGTGCTGTGCAATGAAGAAACCAAGGCCATTACTTGACTGTATCATGCAAGCATACCCACTTCCAGAAGGCAGGATATTGCAACTGAATCACATCATCATGACAAAGGTTATTCCTACAGTGTAGAAACACTGGCGAATGGTCAAGCCTTGAAAATGGAGGTGGACATGAGGGTCTCAGTTTCTGTTATTGGGGAACAGACCCTACAAACACCTCCAAAATGGCACCCAACTCCTGAGCTTAGAAGACATGAAGACCAGACTAATAGCCTGCATGGGGGAAACCTTTACAAATTAAAGACCCAGTGACATACAGGCTCGTCTCTCACTCATTATTGTATGGAGGCAAGAACCAAGTCTTATGGGAGAGATTGGCTCCAGCAAATCAGGTTGGGAGATCTTCAGGCTAGGGGTAGGGTAAGTGTATAAAGTAATCAGTAGATATTCTGGAGTTTTCCAAGAAGTACTAAGAAAAATAAAAGGGGCCAAAGCGAAGATCTATATCAATCCATATCATTGCTGGAAAGACAGGATGGAGAGGCCTATTACTTATGCATCCAGGATCCCGTCAGATGCCAAGTGGAGGAATTCTCAGATAGCAAAAGTAGGACTGGCAGTCGTACTTGTTGTGAAAAAATTCCATCAATAAAGAAGGCTAAGAAAGATGAACTTGATGTTGAGGACGGGGTTATTCTGTGCAGTCCCAAGTTGTTCCTCATTCAGGGTGGTGTCTGATATTAATAGAACTATATAAGGTCACCCAGAATTTTCAAAAACGAAAATGCTGGCTAGGATCTATAACTGGAGATCCAGCCTTGACTCAGACATCACAGACTTGATGAAATGGTGAGTCTAATGCCAAGAAATTAAAACTCCCTCCCCCAACCTTACTGGGAATGACTTGGCAGGCCATGGATACGTGTACACTTGAGTCCTTTCTGCAGTCTATGTTTTAATCATGATAGATTCACACTGCAACTACTTAGAGGTGCACCATATGGGCTCCACAACTTCTCACACTACAATTGAGAAGTTACAACAGTGTTTGTGCAAGCACAGAATACCAGATGTCCTGGTTTCTGATAACGGCGCAACCTTTACTAATAATGACTTCCAGAACTTTGTGCTCACTGATGGTATCCGAACATTATCCAACCATTTGGGACAGCATGGTAGCATACTGGTTAGCACTGCTGGCTCACATTGCCAGAGACTCAGGTTTGAGTCCTGGCTTGGGTGACTGTCTGTGCAGAGTTTGCACATTCTTCCCGTGTCTGTGTGGGTGCTCCGGTTTCCACCCACAGTCCAAAAGATGTACTGGTTAGATGTATTGGCCATTCTAAATTATCCCTCGATGTACCTGAACAGACGCCAGAGTGCAGCGATGAGGGGATTTTGACAGTAACTTCATTGCAGTGTTAATGTAAACATACTTGTGACACTAATAAAATAAACTTAAAAACAACACATCTGGACTGCACCTTATCATCTATCATCAAATGGACTGGTGAAACAGTTAGTCCAAACTTTCAAAAACACCATGAAGAAAGAAGCAGTGACATCCACAGAAAGCAAATCGGCATGATTATTGTTTGACTAAAGAACCATGCTTATTTCAACAACAGAAATTCTTTGACAGAACTGCTCATGGGATGGAGGCTTTGCACAAGACTAAGTCTACTATTACCAAACCTAGTGGAGAGTGTGAAGATCTAATGAAAAAAGCCAGAAACAAAATCATGATTCTGTAAGGCCAGAAAGAATATTTAAAACAGGTCACCTGGTTCATGGAAAGAAATTCGGAAATGGTCCCTGTTGGGTCCCTGGAACCATTAAGGAGAAAATGGGACTAGTATCTTATAAAGCTAAAGACCAGGGCAAAATCAGAAAGGGGCATCACAGGGGCAGATAGTCCATTCCCAATCAGGATTTACCACCAGCCATGAAAGTGGCTGCCTTCCGTGTCTGCCCACAGCTTGAAACTGGGCCCACATTAGTCCCTCCGGATAACAAGAACACAGACTTAGAGATGAAGCTGAAGAGGAACCCAAGAAGGAACTCAAATCAATCACACTCTCTCACTTACTCTGGAAACGATGGCTTCCCATTCAGTTCACATCGCCAGAAACAATCCTGCCTTTGATGGACCTCAGACCAGATGCCAAGCAGCAGAAAGGAATTTCTCACAGCAGGGGTACTGGGGGAGAAATCGAACTAAGCGGGGAGGAATTTTATGATGCCCATGATGGACACCAGGTATTGTCAATTGATCTCCTTGTGAGTTTTGTGAAGTAGGAACTCCCTTGTTGAGCAAGCAGAGGCTCGTCCAATAGGAAGTGAGCAGCCGGGGGCCAAAACCTGTTGCTTCAACCTAGATTGGTATTCTACAGGTCCCACATATTGACTTTCACGCTGTAAACCATGGGTGCAGCTCTTGTGTGCTCATTAAAGGATTTTTGCTGATTGAAGACTGGTCATGGTGGAATTATTACAGATCCTAATGCATATTGTTGGCTGAAGAACATGAGCACAAAATTCATCAGCCAGACAAAGGGATCTAGATGTCCCAATGAGCCCACACTGTTGCTTCTAATGCAGGCAGCAGGCTAACTTCTGTGCTGTTGCTAGTTTGTATTATTGCTGTGTGCAGTCTGTGTCAAATGCTGTTGAATCACTACGTGTCTCAGCAGGGAGACCAGATTTGTGTGACTTGAGCACCAATTCAAACTGGCCTGCATTACTTAAAGTCAGCCTGCACATCCTAAAGAGGAGATGCATTCTAGCTGGATGCACCAACACAAAAAGTTCAACAACCTTAACGTAGTGCTCAAGATCAGTGGATATATCTATAAAAACTAAATCCTACTAATTGCACCATTAGCAATGCTGAATGCATCACATCTTCATTATTCAGCAGTGGACATTCTCTATCAATCACAAATCACATTGGTCATTCATAACTGACACCAAGGAACTGTCACCTGGCCAGGTAGTGATAGAAGAACTAAATGATAATGATAATAAAAAAAATCTGTCACTCAAATTCAGTCACCATTTCAGCTCCTAACACCGTATATAATTCAAAAGGTAGTTTAATGAGTGAGGTACATATGTGTGAGACACTGACCATAAATAGCCAATGACCAGAGAAAGGTGGAAGGATGCCTCTCTGTCAATCATCTAGATTCAAAACGTTGGCCCTATTTTCTCTCCACAGATGCTGTCAGACTTGCTGAGATGTTCCATCATTTTCTGTTTCTGTTTCAAATTCCAGGATCCGCAGTATTTTGCTCTTATCTTGATAGCTGAAATTTCAACTTCCATTGCAGCACAAGTTGAAGGCACCCAATGTCTAACTCCTGTATTGGAGCTCAGACTGAAGTTATTCAATTAAGCTTGCTACTAAATACTCCCTGAGGACGACAGCAAATATCCTCCCACCTGACTTTTACAACTGCTACCAGAGTACTGCACATTGAGCAACATAATTCTGTATATAGGGTCACATACCAGAGTGACATTGAGAAAATAGAATCTCTTTTTAGTTGAGGATCATCTCAGAGTTGATGTGTCTGCAAAGCAGTGTGTGTATGCAGTCAATGGCATTCTGCATGATGGAAAAACCTGCAAAATCACATGTACTCATTCCACCTGCTGCAAGAGAGAATGAAATGTATTCAGTTCTCTTGCAATACAGAGCTTCAATGACCTCCTTTATATAGTAGTGAACAGAAAACTAGGAGATATTGCATAAAAGTTCATAGTTGCGCCCATTTTCCCAGACACTGATAAGATTTCCCCATTGAATGGTTCTATTATGGATGTGTTGGACGAACACAGGCTCCAAAATAAAAATGGTACTGCCCATAATGCACTGCAGCAATGAAAAGGCACGGCAGTTGCCACAAGTGAACCTCAACAGCAGAGGAATTATTTGACTAGTGCTTTGTCTAAAGTTTAAATAGAACATTGAATGAGAGCAACAATGACTGCAGTGTGAAATTTTGCAGTGCACTTACGTATGTTCCTATTTGAGAATGTAAAGCTTATTGATGAAATTTGAATTTTGCATAGTTTTTGTGTAAAACACCAGATGACTATCTATACTATGGTACTAATAATATCATTCTCACCTTGCTCTGAGATTGCAGATGTGACTGCAGTAAGTGACAAATTTCAGTGAAGGTATCTTTACTGAAACACGGACATTTCATATATTATTCCTCATAGGAATTCCTCAGCTGGGAGAATTATCTTGAGGTGAATATAACCTCCTATCAAAAACCCTTCTGCCTTCTTACGTCTTTTGGTCTTATGGATGAAGTCTGTGGTTGTGGGGAATGTGACAGCGGGTTTGGGGTGAGAGGTTGGAGAAGTGGCTTTGTGTTGTTGAAGATTTGATGGTGTACTTTGAGAGCGATGTCATGTAGAGTGTTGGCAGATGAGATATGTTGTATTGCTGGTATTGGCTAATCATGTGTTAGAGTTGAAAGAGAGAGACATAGAGAGAGAGAAAAAGAGGGGTTAGAAACCATACCTTGGAACAATATAAGTACTTTGTAATCTATTTAAAAATAGTACCAATAAACAAGTGTTTAGCAGACACCAGAATATGTCTATAGTCTGTCTATTAAACAAATAATATATCTAGAGTCCACAGATAGGAGAAACATCTCAGAATTATGGCTCTGCCATAAGAAACCCTGAGATAATGGAAAGAACCAGAGGATAACGACACTATAGCTAGTACAAAAGAATAATGACCAAGGTGAGAACTCGCTTAGAAATACAAGGTGGGATTCTATGGCACCCCAATGAGTATAATGGGAGATGGGGCACATGGGTAATCAGGTGGGATAGTGAGTTGGTCATGAAAAGAGAAAAAAAAGTGAATAAATAGACAATAAGTGAAAGTTTGAAATTTGTAAATTTTATTGATTTGATTTTGATTTGATTTGATTTATTATTGTCACGTATTTATATAGAGTGAAAAGTATTGTTTCTTGTGTGCTATACAGACAAAATATACTGTTCATAGAGAAGAAAACAAGAGAGTGCAGAATGTAGTGTTATAATCATAGCTAGACTGTAGAGAAAGATCAACTTAATGCAAGATAAGTCCATTCAAAAGTCTGACAGCAGCAGGGAAGAAGCTGTTCTTGAGTCGGTTGGTTCATGACCTCAAACTTCTGGCTCTTTTTCTTGAAGGAAAAAGCTGGAAGAGAGAATGTCTCGGGTACATCAAGTCCTTAATTATGCTGGCTGCTTTGCCAAGACAGTGGGTAGTGTAGACCGAATCAATGGATGGGAAGCTGGTTTGCGTAACACATTGGGCTACATTCACGACCTTTTGTAATTCCTTGCAGTCTTGGGCAGATCGGGAGCCATACCAAGCTGTGATACGATTAGAAAGAATTGTTGTTTAACTTAACATTAACCAATAGTATACTTAATGTTGTCTTAATTCATCATGTGTCTTACTGTGGATGAGCACAGTGTGTACTAGTGAACAACAATTATCTACAATATTTATATAAAGTAAAGAGCTATAATTCTGTATTGGGGATAAGAGATATGCATTCTATATTATGTGACCAGCAACAACAGTCACTTGTAGTTAATACTATTGTCACATAATGCTAAAACAACACTACCAAGTGCACGATGTTACGCTAAATCTGCGGGCTGTTTTAAGGATAATGCTTACAATTCTAATAACTGTGGCCACAGGAAAAAGAAGCTTGAGTAAGCTGAAACTGATAAAGACATAATTAAGGCCTTCCACGACAGAAGATAAACTAAATTCTCTAGCAATTTTGGATGGACCTTTCAGCCATTCATGGCAGTGGGATCTTCTAGCCCCATCGACAGTGCACATGCACTCTGGATTCCCCAGCAGCAAGGGGTGCATTCAACGGGAAACCCCCTTGAAAATGATGGCACCAGAAGATCCCACTGCCAATGGTAGACTGTCTCTGTGGTTACGAGGAAAATGTTACCTTCGCGGAAATTTAAATATGGAAAGTACTATAAAAAATTTGCAGATCTAACGTCGAGACAAAATGTAGTTAGGATAATGTAAGGATTTCTATGTCTGTTAGAAAAACTCAGCAGGTCTGACAACACCTATAAAGAGAGAAACAGAATTAATGTTCAGAGACGTAGGTGCAATGTTTGTCTGGATTCAAAATATTAACTCTCCCCATAGATGTTGTCAGACATGGTGGGTGGGATTTTACAGCCTCACTCATCCTGAAACTGTAAAATCCCACCCGAAGTCAATAGACCTTTCCATGGTCTGCCCCTCACTCACTCTGATTCCCTGGTGGGCGCAATGGGAAAATTCTCGCTGCTGAGCTTTTCTAGCCTCTTTCTGTTTTAATTTTAGATTTCCAACATCAGCGGTATTTTACTTTTATTTGCATGTCTGTGATTGTGTTTAACTTAGCTTTGTCTTTCCTTTTTTTTTAACTTATTCGTACAGGGCAATAACTTAAATTTTCTTTTTGCACCCGTGAAGTTTACTATTGTGAAACAATTCTTAAAATTGTAAAGGTCTTAAAGTTTCAATTTGAATAATGTACCTTTTGAATATCTGTTGCATTTGATTTTTTTAAAATCTATCTGTAATAAATTCTTTGTTGCTGTACTTATAGTTTACTTGTCATTGTGAAGTAAATGTGAAAATGGTCAAATGTCTTCAGGCTGCTGAAAGTTAATTTGCCCGGATTGCTAACAAACCTCAAGCTGGTTCTCATCACTGCTGCTGCCTGGTTGCAGTCCCAGTAGTGGCCACTGAGCCCAATGTTAGCACTACTGGGACTGAAGAACTGACAGCCCCTTATTCAATGGAAGGATGAAAATTAAAACAGTTAATTGCTGAATGTAAAATCTAGTCAGAACCTCCTTAATCCACTAAGGCAGGTAAAACCAATGGGCAGCACGGTGGCATAGTGATTAGCACAGCTGCCTCACAGCGCAAAGAATCCAGTTTCGATTCCCAGCCTGGGTAACTGCCTGTGTGGAGTTTGTATATTCTTCCTGTGTTGATTTCCTCTGGATGCTCTGATTTCCTCCCACACTCCAGAGATGTGCAGGTTAGGTTGATTGGCCACGATAAATTAACCCTAATATGTCACATGGTTAGTAGGGTGAATAAGTAAGGTTGGGAGATTGTGGTCAGTGCAGACTCAATGGGTCAAATGGTCTCCTTCTGCATTGTAGGGGTTCTATTCTCTAATATCAGACCAAAGTGTTCAAGGACAGAGTACTAGAGAAAGCCTGATGGAGAGATACAAGTTCTTCACTGTAATGGGCACATCAAAAAGCACACTTGTGATCATTGGTTAATCCAGAGTTTTCAGAATGATCAATAATGTAGGAGATAGCAGCACCTGCTATAACTTTAGATAGCTACTTCTAATGTAAGCCTAATGTGACAGTAATTTTGAACAGTAAGAGTTATCACCTTTCTGCGAGGTGGGAACAAATTTTCAAGAAAAGGAAAAGCTAATTGAGAAACCGGCAAATATGGCAACATTTGAAAACACCTATCTTGCATTCATGGGAATTATATTGTCTGAACTATCACTCTTGCTAAGATCCAGAGAATTGACAAGCTGGCAGACTAGCCAGAGGTAAAATTTAATGTTGTTCTAAACAGAATAGAGGATTGCAGGAAAGTTTTTTTTTCACAGAGGTATAACAATTTAATTTGAAAGATAAAAATGAGCCAAAAAAGACAGCTTTATCTGTAACAAAGCTAGCAACGGCACCTTCAGCACAGAAGAGGATAGGAAGGAGGATTCGCAGAAGTTACAAAAATTAGCTTTGGCAAGCGACCAGATGGAGCAGCTGCTGAGAGACAGAAAGATAATAGTTGATGCTTCTTTTGCATTTAAGAGCTTTAATCAAGGATTTACAGAAGTTACAAGTAAACATAAAATTGGCTCCGAATGCATTGGATTGATCAAGATGTGAAGTACAATATGCATTTTTATGAGAGATAGCAGAGCAGCGAACATGAGTGGAGCAAGATTCAGTCCCAGATTAGATAGAAAAGGAAGAGTGGCCTACGAAACCTCTTCTGCTAGCTGAAAACACGTAACTGACTTCACTACCACAAATAGTAGGATCAAGAATGTAAAGGGAGAAGTCTGACCAAGCTGGATCAGCAAAAAATTCTTAACCAACATCCTAACCACTGACCAATCAAAAGAGAACTCAGCAGAAAACAGGCTTTTGTCAAGACATCAGTGATAGGGGGACAAGCATAATGTAGGAATTGTATTGGAAGAGAGGAAAGTATTTAGAAGGTTATCTGAGTTAATGTAGTGATCAGAAATATGGAATAGGCTGATTGATGAATTGCTCAGGATCATCGGGACAATAGAAGCCTGTCATTAGCATGAAAATGTAGCAATTGCTGATGAAGAAGCAGATTTGAAGTTGAAAAGCAATTTAGCGAAGCCCAAAAAATAATATATGTAGTAGATGTACTAAATATGATAAAGGATAGAGAAATACTGCACAAGAAAATATGAAATGAAGAAAAAGTGTTTGACCTTTTCCTTCTACAGACCAAGTTGTAACTTGTGTCTACTTATTGTCCTGAGCAAAGCTTTTGCAAATTTCTGCCTTCTCCAGTTCCAAGAATACGTAACCCAGCTTACGTCCCAGTGTATTCATTCCTGACAAATTAGCTTCCTTGGCATGGCATTTTCAAAGTGTCAGCAATTCAAAAAACGCCATGTTCTACTGTTCTACACAGCAGTTAATCTAAATGTCAATAATTACATTATAACTCGTAAAAGCAATGCCTTTCAGAACAACAGAATGCATTATTAAGAATATAATGCCCAGATTTACCATTCCTGAATATTGTGACAGTTCCGGCCACCACCTTTTAGGAAGGACATATTGGCCTTCGCAGGAGTAAGACTTGGGTTTACCAGAATGAAACCTAGACTCCAAGGGTTAAGACATAAGGAGAGATTACACAACTAAAATAGTAGTGTGGAATTTAGAACATTAGGTGTGATGCATCAAAGTTTTCAAGGTATTAAAGGGAAGAGATAGAATAGAGAGAAACTATTTCCTTAGAAACTAAGAGATAGAATAGAGAGAAAATAGGTCTAAGAGGCATTGTCAAAAAATTAACCTTGCAGGAGTAAAATTTGGAAATGTTTTCACACACACAAAATAAGTTAGGAACTCTCTTCAGCATATGACAATTGATGCTAGATCAATTGTAAATTTTAAATCTGAGATTGGTAGATTCTTATTTTCCAAAATTATTAAGGGTTGAAACCTGGGAATCACTTCAAATAGCATTAATGTTGGCAGTCTGACAGAATTCCTAGAAGTTTCATCAGAGAACCTCTAGTCTCTAATTGTTTCACTGAGTCACTTTTTTTCTTGCCACCTTCAATATTTTTTATAATTAATGAACAAACCTGTTCAAAGAAAATGCAAAGAAAAACTTTTTGTGCTCCCTTTCCCCTGGGTTGCTCACAGAAGTATTCAAGAAATTAATCTTTAACTCCAGGAAACTTCATTGAGAGATTGACAACTCTAACCCAGGCTGATGAGCATTGTTTTCCTCTTTTGAATCTAAAGATGATAAATCAAAGAAGTTTGGACAATCTTACTTTAGTTACTAGTGGACCTCATGATGCCATATTACAAACTGTTCAATATCAAACTCACTGAATTCAATCTTTAGAAATTGCTTTTGTGTGAAGGGGTAAATGATTAAAGTAGGTTTTACCTGCATCTGCCTGTGCTGTTATAAATCTGAGAGTTTGTGATATCTTCCTTTCAAAAAGCTAAAATTATAGTATGAAATTTAACAAAAACTTAATAATGACTATAGAGAAAATGATGTAAAGATGCCGGCGTTGGATTGGAGTGGTAAGAACTCAGTAAGAATTTAGCAACACCAATTATTAATCCAACCGATTTATTTGATAGTAAAATGGCGAGCTTTCAAAGACACGGGAGTGTTGAAAGCTCGCCATTTTACTATCAAATAAATCGGTTGGATTAATAATTGGTGTTGCTAAATTCTTACTATAGAGAAAATGACAGTGAAAAGAGAAATACTTGACAGTCAGTGAAATCCATTTTGTGAGTTACTGCAATATTTCACTTTGACTTGTATTACCTGTACTTTCTTATTATTATCTCCCTTGTAATGGTCAGCTAGTCCTCATGAGAAGAACATATCATGGTTTGTCCTTCAATATAATTGAATGCAAGATATTTTAGTTGTGTCATTCCTCCCAAATCCATTGATGCATAAATACAATTCTAGTGTACTTGTGCCCATATCCATACTTAATCTGATTGTAGAACTTGAGCATAAAGGCAATAAGTTTAAATCTTGATCTTTCATCCATCATTTTCTGTTTAGTAATTCCTCTACCCATGTGCAACTCCACACTAATAATGGTTCCACTTTACCCTGTATGAATGTTTTATGTTCAGATCTCTCTTGAAATTATGACCAGATGTTAAGGTGCAGCAATTTTTAGAGTATTTTATTTTTTAAAATATCCCCACGGAGATCCAAATGGTAATTTATGTTAATTTAAATAGATTTTATGGTATATCATATTAAAAATGGAAAAGCCACCTGATTGTGGGGTTTCTTAAAGATATTGTGCCTAACATAAACAAAATATATTCCCACCTTTGCTTGGGCACTATTTTATTACACTGAATTATGCCCAGTTTATTCTGATGAGATTTGCTGGGAGTCTGAAATGATTTTGTCAGAACGGATGCACTTTTAGGTCTAACATTCAGGTTGTACCCAAGGAAGAAATTTCAGACCAAGATTTCTAATTTTAAACATTGATTTTACATGAGAAATGCTTGTCTAAGAGAGGCCAGAAAGGAAGATTTCAAACCATTAACTAAATTGTGAATGTTAATAATTATTATACAACTAAAACCAATTGTGGCTTTCCTTTTCATACACTGCAGTCGGGGCCTCAGCCATTGCATTCCACGTGAATCAAAAACCATCTATGATGGTGGTCTGGAAACAGCAGTGTAGAGAAACAGTTTGGCAAACCTTGACCTTTGCATTGAAAACAGGTTTCACATGTCACGCTGTCGCAGTGCAACCGTGTTTGGAGGGCATTCTAATTACTTACACCATCTGTACCTGCAGAATTCTCAGCCTAAAGCACTTATTACACAATTAAGAACTGTCAAGAATCCGAATTGTTACATTGTAGCAAAATCATTTTACTTGCAGCAGCCACGGGATTTTTTTCTTCCTCCAGTATACTTTACATTGTTCGTTTAAAAATCATCCTAAGTACACTCACTATTTTACTTTTGATTATGTAATCATTAAATGAGACATAAAATCTAATTGTTTGTCTTTCGTTATTAATGAATTCAGTGAGGTAATTAGTCTTTTGTCCCACCCCATGTCAAATCGAGTTAGCTTCTCTTTCACCCCTCTTGTGTGATTAAGTATAGAAATCTATCACATTATCCATCCCTAATTTAATTTAAATAGTGCTATACAATCTTCTGAGTTATGGACAATCGTTTAGCAGCAGCAATTATAAAGAAAAGACTAAGATAAATTGTCAAGGATTATTTAGCATACTCCAGTGAAAGATAGCTGTTGAGATTATCTAATGTGATTAAATTGATCATTGATTTAACTTGTTTGATAGTTAATGTGATTAAAGTGTTCACTGGTTAATCTCTAAAGTAGATCAATGTGAGCAACCCTGAAATCGGCTTCTTCAAAAACTCATATAAGGGAAATGTATTGTATAGGGTCATACAAATTAGCTGACTATTTTCCTTTCTTCTTAATACTAGCAGTCACCTGTAGAAGGGATTATCTGTCCTAAGAGTGCTTATTACTTGGAAATGGCTCACATCATTCTTCATTATGTTTGAACATTTCAATGTTGCTCTGCCTCCTGATTGATAGTACAATAAATATTACAGAAACAAAATAACAGGTGCTGATCTTTAGGAAGCAGTGTGTTTGGGGAGCATGCGTAATACTCCAATTAGCTACATTAAAATATTTATTAGCTTAAAGGTAACAATATACTTTAGACAAGGGTTTCAAGGTGGAGCAGAGGTGGGGGGTGGGTATGGGAGCATCACAGCCCAGCTATTATAATAAGTTTGAACAACAAGAAAACAATCACTTAAAATCTTGAGTACAATGTTTCAAATTCTTCCTTCACTATAAAAATCAATGAAATGCATATTTGTGCAATCCCATCATCTGTTAATTTGTGTTAATGCCATTTAGACTGATAAAATAATACAATAATTGAGCAAGTGAATGTCCATACGTGAACTTTCACAAACTCATTTAGCTTAGCTTTTTGATCTAATCTGATTTCATTCCTGTAAAACAACCCATCATTTTTTTGTTAAGCAAATAGATCTTCTTTCAGAGATCACATCTGGTCATTATGATATACTGTAGTTGCAATAGAAGGCGTTTTGAGCTTAGGTATATTCTGCAAGAAAATTATAAGCTGAGATGAGTAAAACATATACTGAAAAGAGTATGTCACCTTTTAAAGTTTGAATGTCATAGTAGTTGGATGACCTCCAGTGAAATAGAATAACTCAAAGCTGTGTGAGTTTAAGATCTCAAAGGAAAGGTTGTTAAAATCTCCTGGGAGAATGTCACTAATACCTACACTTCATTGTGAAAACTTAATTGGTATGAATTAAGTTAGGCAGAGTATTTAAAATCAACCATTTGAAGGGCTGGACTGAAAGATTGATATCAGCCTGAAAGATATTTTGTCCCATGATCAAATTAAGAATCCAAATCATAGCTGCCGATCTATTGAATTGGGCTGGTCTCAAGGCTATTTATTTACAACCGTGAATTTATAATAAATAAAGTCTGTAAGAAAATTGTAATAAACTAGTTTTGCTGCTTGGGAAAATTAAGCAATTTTGTAAACTATTTTCGTATTATTTAAAAGCCTCGTAACCTTTATTAATGATTTTAAAATCCTTCTCATTTTCCTTGGTGTGCTGATGGCATTCTATGTAATTGTGAGGAAATATTCCCCCATTCAATGCTAGCCGTAGTTATAGTATAGTTCCTGCAGTTTTGTTTTACATTAGTTTCTGATGTACTGCAGAAGTAGATGCTGCTTCTGTGCCATCCATCATCATAAGATCATTAGAGATAAGAGCGGGAATGGGCCATTCGGTCCCTCGAGCCTGTTGTGCAATGTCATCAATAATTTATCCTTAAATAAACATTCTATCACATTTAATCAAACTTTTCTCAATTGAATTTTCACTTCAGGGGCGGGAAATTGAACAAATTCTGAATTAAAAGGACAATATTAAAATGAAGAGTTCACACCCATCATCTGTTTTTTTCCCCTCCCCTGTTGCAGGGTGATTTCACTGGCAAAACCAGATTTCCATTACCTCCGCAAAGTGACTATTCTTCGCGGCCGACCCTACATCATAGGGCAGAAAACTGGCATTTGCAAAATACCACCCTGTTATACATGCTGCCATTTCTTTCTTTACTGACTGCACTGACGAGGAATATTATGTGGGGTGTGTTTATTGGACACTCGATCCCTCCCTGTCAGTTTTCTGCCCAGCAAAGCAAATTAAAATCTAACCTCCTGAATGTTAATAGATTGCTTTTACCTATCCTGGTCTGATATTCTACAAGTTCATTTTCGATCAGAAATCACTGGATCAAACAAACTTCAGTTCCAGAATATTGTTTAAAAATAGCACTTTAAAGTTCGCCAGATGGATAATCCAACGTTATAACATGTTCTCTTGCACCATAACCTGTGTTTAATTTTCAGCATTGATTACTCTGTATTTCTTCTGCGATTAGCTATAACGCCCGTCTCCATTTTATCCTGTTTGAGAGCGCAATGAACCAAGAAATGTAAAAATAAATAGGATAATACAAATATTTAAAGAAGATTGCAACACCTATGATGAAAATTATTTATTAACAACTGCATTTTAATGGTTTTCTTAATTATATTTAACAGTATTTGGGACAATATATAGGTCGAGGTTATTGAGAACATCGATGTTTGTAACATTGGAAAAAGTCACCTTTGAAGTCGTTTTGGAAGCTTGATGTTTTAGAGTTATCACACAAACTGTCCGTCGGGCTGATTCTTCAACGCAGGTCTTCAAAAGCTTACCTTGTGTGACTGTAATTGCAAAAGCTATTCCTTCCGGCTTCCCTTTCAGGTGGGGTAGAGAGAAGTTTCTTCAGAGTATCCTTTTAGTCCATTTCAATGTACGTTGTGTAGTCGCAGTAACCATCACATTTCAGATTGTGTGATATTATTTACAACTGTGTTTGCTCGGGGTGAGAAAATGTTTTGTGAATATTAACCAATAACTCGTCATTTCCAGCTTCCAGTAATCTCTTCTGGTGTAGCAATGAAATTCATAGAAAATAGATATGCTTCATAAAAACTCGCAACCGACGTTTATATTAATATCATTTTATATACATATGTATAGAAAGATGTTGCTCTGGAAAGGCCTTTATTTATATCGGTGATTTATGTTGTAGGACTGCACTTTATTTCTTACTTTCATGAGATAAGAATCAGTAACAGCCTTTACATCAAAACAAAGGTGAGCTTGTTTTAAAACACTGGCACAGAACACTCGGAAACTATGAATATATATTTGGTCCGAAGCTATTGTTCTTGTGTCTGAAAAGACTTGGCGGCTACGAATTGAATTGAGAATGGGGATGTTGCTAATTGTCAGGGGCGTTGAAATGTTACACTTGCAGGCAAAACAGATCTATTCTTCAGTAATACACTGGAGATACTCCCCGTTCACGGATGTGAGAAGCGCAAGCTTCATGGATCACTATTTCAAAACTGATTCTTCTAATAGTTCAAGGTGTTGAATTGTATAATAATTGTCGCTGTTGATGGGGAAAACGGGGAAGTCCCATCTTGAATCTGGTATCAAGTATAAAGGATTGTCAGATAGGGTGATAAACATGCAATGCCTGTCAGCGGCACTTTATTTTACTTACATGCATATTTTACCTGTGCGCATTGATCAGACAAAAATTGTTTTGATTTGAGTTGAAAATGTTCGACTGTTAACTGATGAGGTTGCAAATCAGGACAGGGCGTCTATTACAGCAAAGAAATCAAAGCAAGAACAGTTGGGACAGAAAAGATTTCTTCAGACACTATCTATTGTACAAACATAAAGAAACGGTGGTAATTGAAAATTGATTTTCTAACGCACGAAACACTTCCATTGACGTCTCAGACGTTTTGTTATAGGTTACAAGAGTAACATCACTTCGGATTAAGTTATATGTCATTACGATTGTAAAATAACATCTGTATACATATGTACAAAATCTCGTGTCTGGAGATAAGATAGGCGCCTATTAATATCCGCAAGCATCTTATTAAAATAGCTGTTGAATAATAAACCGATAATTTGGAATGTTTGTACCAAGCAGTAGTCCTCATCCATTTGGGTTGATATTACAGAGTATTGAAGACATCCAGAATCTGTTAGTAACAGATGAATGAATAGTTGACTTTGGTTATTTGGGGAAATATACAATCTATGTTCATTGATTTGTGAACATTTCTGCTAATTCCAATATGTGCAAACAGATTACAAAAGTTATATCCCATTGGAGCTTCCTTGTACCTCCAACCCGCGCCTAAGTCGCCGATCTGACAAACCAACTTTCTACCACACAGGCTGGTCTCGTGCACCCTGAAGGTTAATTAAAGGAAGTAGTGTTAAGGTTAAAGTCATGACATCCTATTGTAATTGTAGCTTTGAGATTATGGTTGAGACATGTTCTATAAACACACAAAAGGCAGAAGTCATTGGAGTGGATTACTGTCAGTCTGGAACTGGGAGAGAATGAGCTAGTAATTCCTAGAGAAAGGTAGACAAACAGAGACTCAGTGACTAACAACTTTCCCTGCAGAGACCCATTGTTTCCGACTTTCCCTTTCTGAGGATCTCGCTCTCAAAGCCGATAAAGACCTCAACTCCAGCCAAATACATAGTCTAGATGTCAGACAGACTAAATTGATGCTGAATCCACATGACACAAAATATATTTACCCCTTTCGCGAACAATATAGCTGGTGTGTCGATAGGCATTTTAATTAGAGTTTAAGAACCATTAAGGTGGATGAGAAATCAGATAGTAACAACTTTTTGTCCAGTTAATTTGTAGGCACACATTGTTTCAAATGATGTATGGTTTAGGGCAAAGTCCTTGATGCTTACCTTTGGCGGCTGCTTGACGAGTGCTGAATTTCGCTATTGTGTTGATTGGAAAATCCATCTTTTTTGTGAAATTTGACAATTTCACTATGAGAGCGATATGTGCAGTGTGTAGAAGTGAATTAATACCATATGGGAACCATTTGTGATGATATAACTCATTTCAATATGCAACATATTTACAGTGGAAATTAGTTTTCTTCTTTCCATTTTATAATCAAGTATCTGAAGAACAGAGGTCGGGTGGGGGGTGGTGAGTGTGATGTGTTGTCCGGCTTTTGTATTTGGAAATATTTATCCAAATACAATGTTAAACTCACTGCTCTTTGTAACTTTTTATAGGCATCATGTAAGCACATAACAAAACTGGGAGGAAGTCATTGTTTTATTGGCATACAGCCCTCAGGTGCAGTTAAAAGTAGTCTGTGCTTTTAAATAATATTTTATTCAGATAAAGAGTTTTCGTGTGACCTTGTAACGTCTTTTTTTCTATCCTTTATCCAGCCCCTATTCCATGGTTTCAATAAACAGCGAAACCATTACCTCACGGCAGCTTTTGTTGGCCCTATACAACAGAGAACAAAATGGTTATTCAAGAGAACGCTTTAGATTTTATTGTGGGTAGTATGCACAAAGAGCAGTGTTATTGTATTAAAAAGAACCATCTGTAGAAGAAACAATGGCTTCAAATTATCTTGAATACCCACTGAAAAAAATAAAGCTTTTTCTTCTGTCTGGCGGTGGGGGTATAGAGCAGCGTAGTGTAACTGACTTTTGTTGTTCTGCGTCCATTCTTTCTTTAAAACGTTCAGCCTTTTGGATTTTTTTTTCCATAAACGACTTTTCTTGTTCCAGGGTTTGCATATCCTCTGTGGTTAGATGAAGAGGACTGTACACGTTCGCAAGCGGCCGGGAGAGCGCAGGGACTCCCACTTTCAAGCACACATGGCTCGCTCGTCTCGGCTTCAGAGTAAGAGAGAGAAAGAGAGAGAGACGCGCACACAGAGAGAAAGCCAGCGGGTCTCTCTGGCTCTCGCAGCCCCGGGAGAAGTGAGGAGCGAGCGGCAACACATCCGCTCCCGCCGCCGCCAGGATCGCGGTACTTGAGCCGTCCCGTTTCTTCTCAAGGCGACAGCATTGCGGACAACAGCCGAACCTGACAAGTAAGTGACTCACTGTGTTTTATACTTGTTTTTAGAAATTTCTACACGTTGTGGGGAGGGGAGGAGAACGCAACAGTGCGGCTCTTGTATTCTAATACAAGACATGCAAAGCTTTGAATGACTGCCTTCTGTCTCCATTCCCAGTAAAATAACCCTAAAATGGCGAGTGCTCTGAATTACCAGGTTATTCTAAACAAAACCCCCTTTTTTTAAAAGAAAAAAGACGTTTTTTTTTGCTGCTGTGTACAAGTCCCGGTTTTTTTTTGGCAGGAGGGACGGTAGCTCAGTTGGGTCAAGAACCTTTAATTTGTTGATGCAGTATTGCGGAAGATTCGGCCGAGTGTTTGCGTGTGAAAACTTCAAGGCTGATCCCCGGCCGGGGGAGTTGACAGAACTGTTCTAATGTAGCATGTAATAGAAAAAAAAGCCCCAGCGCTTTCAGCAGCGTAGGTGGTGACCTTCAGAGGATGCCAATAAGAAAGCAGGGTTGTTTTCTCTTTCTCACTTGGAGAGTCCCTGAACTTTTTTTTTGGAGGGGAGAATGCAAGGGGGGGGGGGAAGGGTAGAATCAGCTGACAGCACTGTAATATACAATCGGACTCCAGTTAGTTGCAGCGATGAGGAAACAGGTCGCCATAGCGCTGCTCCCCCCTCCCCCTCCTTAATTATTTGTTTGATTCGGGGATGGAGGTCTACTCAGTGGCAGGCTCTCTCGGGCGTCCCCTAACGGTGGTTCATGCGCTTGGCAGGAATGAATATATGCACGCCTATAATTTAGGAAAGGACAACCGGTTCTGGAACCTTTCTGATCACAAGTCCTTTTGCAAATCGACATTTTTTTTAAAAAAAAATTCAAATAAAATTCAAATTTGTTTCCAAAATTGTATAATTCTTCAAGGTCAATGTATCTGACTAGCGCAAATACTTACTTTTTCTCTGAATGTGACACCCGCCGGTGGCCCAAAACAGCTACTGAGACTCTCGGTAATTAAAGTAAAAGTTCTCCTTGACACTGGTCTTCCCAATATTCAACACTGTTGTCCTTTCCAGTAAAGCAACACATTTCACGGTAGATTCGCTTTTAATTTATGCTTCATTTATTCGGGAATGAAGGAGTTAATTTGTTCAGAAACGTGCAGTCTATTATACAATGTCGAATTTAATGATATAGTATAGCAAATCAGAGTGGTGGAGAAGGCGAAAAACTAATTTTAAAAAAAATCTTGCCTGCATTATTACTTGTTCCGTTATCAAGGCGCCAACTCATCTGAAATTGGTGGAGAAACTGGGCTGGGTTTTTGACACTTCGGTTAATTATACCGAAATTTAACAGATCTTTTCAGTTATATAAAAAATAGCCACTGTAGGCGAAGGTTTTTTTAATTTTGCAGATAAAGGTTAATCTAGGGATGAATTGCAGCGCTGTGATTGACAACAGAAAAGGTGGTAAGGGGAGGTTGAGCTGTCTTATTTACGGCCCACTGCTTGCTATGCAGGCTTTGTTAAAGGGAAAGCTAATTTACCGCTGATCAAAAGGACCATATAGTTAAAAGACTAGTAATGACTGCTAATTTCATTCCAGCCTCACATCTACAGCTAGAGTAATTAGATATGTACCGCTTAAATTTAGTTCTGTGGATAACAGTTTAAAGAGATAAATAATTCAATTTTGTTGCTAAGGCATTTTGTATCTATTTACTTAGATATTAAATGTTTATGTTCTTCCTTGAAATTGGATGGACACCTCAGAGATAATAATTATTTATCAGATTTTTAAAACTACAATGAAAACAGTTATTTATTTGAAAATCCATTTCAACAACTTTTGTTCGTCGATAAAGATTATTTTTTTCCAGAATTAGAACATTAGATGGGAAAATAAATGAAAGTTCTGCTGTCTCGATGGCGAAATCTCCAATAATCAGCCGACGGATTAGTTTGCGCTTTTTTATATATATACTGTATTTATAGTATTAATCTGGGAACACTTGATGTTCCCCTTTACTTTGGGCTACATCATGACTACTAAACATTAACAGTCACCAGTGTCACTAATCAGGACACAAAACTATCCCAAACTCGGCAATCTTAGTTCTCGGAGAGGTAAATTTTGGGTGCACATACTCTGTCACCTGCTGGATCAAATAGCCTAGTTAGGGTTGTATTATATTAATAAAAAATTACACAAGAGCCCCATCTTATTGCTGACCAACACCGTCCCCTCAATTTGAGAGGATATTGTTTCGACACTAATTTGATAACACGGATTTTTAAACACGAGAACCATTCATCACAATTTACATAGGTGCATGCACACTCTGAACGGCTTAGGAATAATGCAATGCACTGTGAATAAACACAGCTCATCATTTCCTCCACAATAAGACTAATACTTAGCGTTAGACAGTGTGTAAGCTAAGTCCGCCGTGCCCACGTTACAATAGTTGAGGTATGGTTTGCTAAAAGAGAGATTCGAAGTTTTCAGTCTCTCTCTGGGATCAGTAACTGGAGAGAATTTAAAATGTCATGGTCATGACTTGGAATGATAAAGCACAGAAGACCATTCGGCCCTTCGTCCGCGTGCCGTGCTTTGAAAGAATATTGCTATGCCGATGTTATGTACAGTGTTGGATGGCAAGGATATGTACTCAATGTGTCTAACCCGATTGCATTTTGTGCGATGGTTTTGCTCAGCTATCGACTTTTTAAAAGATGGATAGTCTGTACCACAATAATTCTTGTATCTTACGATTCGGTTAAATGACATTTAAGATGTTTATTTTAAGCAGCCTTTTTTATAGTGTGAAAGCGTGACTATTTAAATACCATGTAAATGACAGATACAATTTCAGGTTGCATAGGTGTCTTTCTGAGATGCACGTTTCCCTTATATATCACAATATATAAAAACAAAGCATATGAAAATTCCTAATGGTGTATCGTTTACTCTCGATTAAATCCATTTCATACCCTTTACTGGTTACAATTGCAACAGACAAGTGTATTTATTGAATTCATACAGGATTAGGAGCAGTGTATAAAATCATTGTTGGTTCAAAAAATTAGTGCGCTGTATCTGCCAAGTCGAATATCAGACACATGCGTTTATTAAATTGTGAGTCATTTGCAATTAAAGGCACTTTCACCAACTTGGAATCTAGGAATTCCGATCCGTTAACCTGCCGTAGAGCAGACACGCAATACGTGCGTTACATAAAATCACCGAGGTTTCTAATGATAATGATATGTATTTATATGTATATAATCTCCCCTTAAAGATAATTCTGAAAATTTGTCTTAACGTCATAAATTGCTGTGGAGTTATATTTTGTTGCACCAAATGAAACAACCTTCTAATATTTGAGGTTCTTTTTGGCGAAGTAAACGAACACCAGTGGGAACCTTTATGAAACTTTCTGAAAGTGCTCAGTGTAGGATGGTCAATTTCAGACATCCGTATTGACATGTAAGCAGATGGGTGCTTTTCACGTGGTTTTCAAGCCAGAATTCAGAGTTAGAATATTACCGAATTCAAAAACCTGGAAAATGATTACTGCTTAAATAAATTGGACTGTCGCCCACTGTGATGTAGTTTATCAAAACAGAATGATTCCTGTTTGACCCCTTGTCTCCCGATGTGGTTTTGATTTCTGGAAGCAGCAATATATTATCAGCTCCAGTATCGAACGTCGTGTTAAACAATCCATGTTTCCAGTTTAATTATAAATAAGACACTTCGGAATGACACCGATACACCTTTACCCTTTGGAGGCGCTGATATATTTGTACCATTTATTGAGGTGTTAGTACCACTGGGATTTTTGTTTTATTTCGCGTGGTGATATCTATTTGACATTGGTTTGTGTGATATAGGGTCAGCATCTGGGTTGACCGATTAGATTCGCTTTTTGTACTAAACTTACCTAAATCAGTTTGTTGAAAGTAGAACTCGACCGCTTTGTTAATTATACATGTTAGCGATTAGATGGGCCAGAATTTGTAGCAACCTTCAGTGAGCTGCTTATAAACTTAAGACACAGAAGTTTTGACTTTGTGAGGTGATGCTGGCTGAAACTGCTACAATACTGTCAGAAATGGATAGTGACATTTTAATTCGTGGATGGCGGGGGAATGGGGAATCGAAAAGCGCCACTTTAGCAACTGAATGTCATTGGAAGATGAGCAACAACATTTTTGTTTATTAAAATGTATGGTGAGGACAAAATGGGGCATTTGTTGAACATCCCCGGCTAAATCTCTTGGATTAACTATACTGCTGGTTCTCAGACCCACATGACTGAAATAAAATGAATCAGATTGTCATTTGCAATTGCAATGCGTTCCATTAAAATACGGTGACATATTAGACAATTGTCAATTTGAGATTTTTAGCACCTTGGCAATAATTAAATTCAAACTAAAGTAGCATACTTGAATGGACGGTTTGTGTTCTTTTTTCTAAGCACGTGTAGTTTTTGTGTGTGGCTGTTATTGGGAGTTATTCTGAAGAACGGAAAACACCAGAGAGCCGAGTTGCCGTAATTTCCTCCAGGCTTCAAGTACCCTTGTACTCCTTGAATGAAATTGTTTGCCAGAGTTGAGTCTAAAAGAGTCAGTTGCCTCGACTTTCAATACCACTTGTGCGAACCGGAATCGTTAGTGCAGGTATTTACGCGATAATGATCGAAAGATCTCACATTCCCGCTGAAATGACTGGGTCCAGTGGATAAATTTATTGCAAAGTCATAACTCCTTTCATCAATGTGGCGCAAAAAAATTGTTTGGATTGTGATTCTTTGGACGTCTAGTTGGCGTGAAAGAAAATCCTTCCATTTGTAATATGAAATAGGGGAGTTTGCATGAAATCATTGGAGTATAAAAGGGTCTAGCACAGGTGCTCTTCATTTTTGAACTTCTAGCAGGTGATAACTTTACCTTTTACATTTGTAAACCACTATTTAATTTCAGCATTTTGGGGACACAGTTGATGCAATGTCTAACTTTTGTTTACCAAATTGCACTGAAATGTGTTTAAACTCAATAGCCCTGATGTTCGGGGAGGTTCTTTTTGTTTTAATTTAGCATCCAGAGCTACTTGCATTTTCATTTTGTTCAAATGCTACACGACCTACCTGGAATATTTGCCAGGAACTCTTCAAATTACTTGAGAAAGAAAAGATCGCTGTGGCGAGTCAATAAAGAATAGTTTCTCCCCCGTCAGTAGAATGATGCCTGTATTATTTAACAAACGGGTACAAGGCATTTTCCAGATCCCAATGAAAAGTTTCCTGGTTTGGGAGCAGCTGGCTAAGGACCATTGGCTTTTGATCATTTTTACTTAGCAAAATTTAAATTTTTGGCGTTTTCAGTTGACATTTTGCAGAAATTGAGTTATCAAGGCGGCAATTATTTCACGGGGAGATAAAACGCTCAGAGCTTTAACTGTCAAATAGGCCTTTTCAAATTTTAATTACAAAATAAAATTAGTCTGCTCCCTCGGATGGGTTGTGAGTGGTTAAACAGTGCTTCCCAATACCGGTGGCCGTCAGACTCTGTGCTAATTAGCAATGATGAGAAATTCCAGTTAACAAGGACATTCTCCTACACTCTACTGGATCCCCGCTGTTCGCCTTCATTTCCATAAGAAGATTATAGTGGAGGGGACACACTCAAATGCAGATGCGAAACGTTTTTAACAAGCATCATAATAGTCAGATGCTTGGCTAGTTCTCACCCAATTACCGCAAAGTTAAATCTCCATTTGCATCGAAAGACAAAATGCGAAATAGTTCTGTTGAATCTCACAATTTCTGCCTTTAATTGCAAAAAGTAGTTTGAAGGACTTAATTTAAAAAAACGGTCATAATCGATTCATATGTTATATATAAAGTGTGGTTTTAATTGCAAAACATCTTTGCACGTATCCGTTTTATTATTACATGTATCTGTATTCACTCAGATCCACTGGGAATATTTTTTATTTCAATTAGACTGTTTGTATATCACCATGCATCAGTTATCTATTTATTACCATTATCAATCAAACACTTCACACCCACACCCTCCTTCTTTTTTGAACGTTAATTATACGTAAGGTCGTAAAATAATGTTATCAACGAGCAAAGCATAAACAATAGCAGCAAGAAATTGATTTGAGCGCCCTTTCTATTGTTTGATTAATCATAATTCACTTACACCATAAATTAAATAATATGCACTTACTTTTATTCCTTCTAGCCGATTAGAAGTCTAATTTAACTAGTCGATTTGAAATAAAGATGAAATTAATCAGAAAATGCAATTCGATAAAAGGGGAATGGTTTCGTCAGTTAGCTAAATCACAATACGGGTTGATCACAACTCCGTAGGTTTGTTTGATAAATTAGTCTTTTTCTTGCTTAATAGCGTTTTTCTAAATGGTAGAGTAGAAGTGACAACACTGAAGAAAAACTGCCAGCAGACGGCGATATTAACACACGCCACACTCTGCGTGTAACTCCCAGGTCTGTTACAAAGGGAAGTAATTTGCAATATAAACGAATAATGTATTACTATTCTTATAGGTTGCAAATGTGTTGCGGATGGAGAAGAGAAGATAACAAGATTCACAAATACGTTTGCATGTGGTGCAGTTGCCACCATATACAGCTGTTCACCCCGTTAAAAAAAAACAAATTCAGACTTTGTGGTTATCGAATGTATTCTGGTCAAATTACATACATTATTCTGCCTAACCAAAAGATCAGGTCTCTGCTGTAAAAACTGACAAACCGAACAAATGAATCTAACGAACGAATAGAAAAGATATACACAAAATGTGTTTGTTTTAATTAGAGAGGGAGCGTCGATTTTTTTTAAAAGAAACAACTTCTCTTGCGGCTGATCGGGAAAATAGTAATCTTTCAAGTAGCATAAACACTGAAATACCATTAGTCTTTTTATTTGTGTTCAAGTGCATTTTAGTGAAAAGATCCAAACAAGGACGTGGAAGTAAACTTATACCAGCCTTTGTTAGCTACAGTGTACTGACAACAAGAGGAACAAAACTACCTATTTGTAATGGACGTGCTAGTCTTTATATTGGCATTGATGTTTTCTCTATTCAAATTCCTACATTCGGACAAAGAAGGCTCGATTAAATTACAATCCATGTGTTAGCTAAAATCGAGAAAACAAAACATAAAATCAGAGTAAAAAAAGGTACGATTGCCCCTCTGAAAACACGTGCATTCGTTCGAAGTCCGTCTGTACTTTATAAAGAAAATGTGATTTATAGCGTGTCCTGCCTCAAGAATTGCGAAACTTCAAAATGGAGCGAAAGCAAACTCGAACAACAAACAGGATTATAGCGACTATTCTCAGCCAGCGAGTCTCTTTATTTCGAATTAGAGTATCTAGCCCCTTGAATCGTGTTTGTTGGGGAGGGGGGGGCAATTGATTTAGTTGCTTCGAGAATTATTCACCCTGGCCTAAAAAAAATTGTGCACAGAATATCTGGCTTCAGAATGTTAGTGTAGAAAAAAAAAGACCCCAGCAATGTTAGCCATTGATTTGAATCGCCGTTGATTTGGCTTTATAGGACTAATCTATAAATGAGAGGAGCTTATTCTGCAATGATTTCCCCCCTCTCTCCCTCCCCCCCCCCCCCCCCCCTTCCCTCTGTGAATACGGACCGATGCCGTTGCTAAGGGAACTTTTCAGGCTTGGATATAGGACGCGCCAGTTTGTTGTTGGGGGTGGTGTGTGTGTGTATGTGTGTGGGGGTAAAGCAGGCGGGGTTTGATGGACAGCCAGCGGAGCTGTCACTCAACGCCGGCGGGGACAGACACCTGCAGCGGCGGCGCCGTTTTCCGGCCCCGCCCGCCACACAAGCGCAGGTGACGGAAGAGCTGGAGGGAGATGTTGCGCTAATGCTGATTGGCCGGGCTCCGAAGCGGGGAAGAGGGGGAGGGAGGGAGGGCGAGGAGGGGGCGGTGCTGCCTAGAGGCCCCGCCCAGCTTTCCCCGCTCCGCCGCTGAGAGGTGCGCGGGACCCCCGGGCCCCGCCCTCTATTATGCAAATGAGGGCGGGCCAGCTGTCAGTCAGAGGCGGCGAGCGCCGCTGATTGGCCGCCGCCAGCCCATTTATTGTCTGACAGCCCCCATCACATGGATGGTTGTCTATTAACTTGTTCAAAAAAGTATCAGGAGTTGTCAGCCTCTTGCTCTCTTTCTCTCTCCACTGCAAAGTGCCAGTTGTTTGCTTGAAGTTGCAAGAGTGAGGAAAATATCACAAATTCCCACCTTCCCTCCTTACTTTTGTTTTGTGGACTGAGGAAGAAAAGTTTCTTCTCTCTCTCTCCAACAACAACAAAAAAGAGACATATTAAACTGAAACAAAAAAAAGCTCTCAGACATCAGGTTGAATGTACAACATGATGGAAACCGATCTTAAACCGCCCGCCCCACAACAAACTTCGGGGGGAACGGGCAACTCCAACTCGGCGGGAAACAACGCGAAAAACAGTCCCGACAGGGTCAAGAGACCCATGAACGCGTTTATGGTCTGGTCCAGAGGGCAGCGGCGGAAAATGGCCCAAGAGAACCCCAAGATGCACAACTCGGAGATCAGCAAGAGGCTCGGGGCGGAGTGGAAACTTTTATCCGAGGCCGAGAAGAGGCCGTTCATCGACGAGGCGAAGCGGCTGCGAGCCCTGCACATGAAGGAGCACCCGGATTATAAATACCGGCCCCGGAGGAAAACCAAGACCCTGATGAAAAAGGACAAGTACACTCTGCCCGGCGGCCTGCTGGCGCCCGGCGCCAATGCTATGAACGCCGGGGTGGGGGTCGGCGTCGGCGCCGGAGTCAACCAGAGGATGGACGGTTACGCGCACATGAACGGTTGGACGAACGGAGGCTACAGCATGATGCAGGAGCAGCTCGGCTACTCTCAGCACCAGGGCCTGAACGCTCACAACGTGGCCCAGATGCAGCAGATGCACCGCTATGACATGAGCGCGCTGCAGTACAACTCAATGACCAGCGCTCAGACCTACATGAACGGCTCGCCCACCTACAGCATGTCCCCAGCCTACACGCAGCAAAGCACAGGTATGGCTCTGGGATCAATGGGGTCGGTGGTTAAGTCAGAGTCGAGCACAAGCCCCCCAGTCACTACTCACTCTCGGGGTCCACCGTGTCAGGGGGACCTACGGGACATGATTAGCATGTACCTGCCTGGAGCTGAGGTGCCCGAGCCCACCGCCCAGAGTAGACTGCATATGCCCCAGCATTATCAGAGCGCACCTGTCCCAGGGACGGGCATAAACGGCACACTTCCTCTAACACATATGTAAAACTGTAAACAAACAAAACTCAAAAAAAATCGGACTTCTTTGGACTATTTTTGTACAGAATAATACATGCAGAAAGAACTTGTATAGAACCATGGGCGGGGGAGGGGGGAACTTAATACTTAAAAAAACAATTATAGTCCTATGATTCCTTGGTAGAAACTTTGCAAAAAGTTTGCAAGTGTCTTTTACCGGTAATATTTTAGAGCTAGTCTCGGTTAAGGAAAAAAAAGAAGTTTTATTATACATGCCACTTTTTTGTACAGTATTTATCAAGAAAAACGGCAATCAAAATGTCCACAGTTTGTAAACTGAGAAATTGCCAATTTTTATAACAGTTCACAAGTGTAAGCTTCTGTACATTTGCTCTTGTTAACATAATGCAGAGAAGGATGGGGAAAAGAGTGGCTGGAAATTGGGCATTTTCATTGTTTGGGTATTCTGCGAAAGTGAAGCGATTGAGTCATCGATTTTACGAACTGTTGTGTGGAGTTTTCACGAAAACGGGCGAAATTTTAGATTGTACTAAATTTTTGGTTTTTTTTACTCATTGTTAAAAACAGCAAAATAAGGCCTGCAGGTCAAAACCCTTGTTAATTAATTTATAGTCATGTTGTTTTTCATATTTTCATCTTGTTCCGAAACTGAAAACATGAAGTTACTGTGTTTGAATTATTTTCTTATGGTTTGTAATATTTCTGTAAATTTATTGTGACGATATTTTAAGTTTTCTCATTTTCCGTAGTGTATTGTGCAACTCGGCTCTGTATTAATTGAATCAGTCTGCCGATCAGTCCATGTATATAATTAACTAATACAGCCTTATAACAGAACATTTCGACCTTACGTTTTTTTTTCCATTATGCAGAGTTTGAGATGAATAAATTTTGCAAATTTAGACACTTGAGTTCCATTTGAGTTGTGTAGTTATTTTATCACTCTCTGCTCTCGCAAGTCTTCATTACCTATTCGCAGTTGGGCTAGTAGAGAAACTAAAAACAAAGATGCCCGAATTTGAATGAGTTATTAAAAACAAAATCCCGACTTGATATCCGTTCGTAACAATTAAATTCGAGCCTGTTGCTTCTATGTAACTGGAGTTAGTTCAACCCTTAATTTTCACTTCGTGTAGTGTAAAGTGAGCGAGTTTATACCCCTCCCCCACAACACTGGCAATAAAACAAAATCAACTTTTGACCTGCTTCGGACCTATTAATGAATGTTGCTTCTGATCAATTCATATTAAAGAACGAGGAATCAAAGTAATCAATTAATAAAGAGGCCCGATCTTTGACTTCGCTACTTGTTGAGCTCAAACAATCGACCAAAATTGATTGAAGTTTATTATTTATGAAATATATAGCAGCGTAACGTTCCATCTCAACAAAATGTGTGCACTGCGTTTACTTGCCATTTCTTTCCTTAAACATGATTTTTTATTGGAAATATATTAAAAGAGGGTTGTTTTTGAAAAGTCTGAATTTTATATCTAAAACATCATCTTTGTATTCGGCGATTAACCTAAAAAAAACCATGACGAATTGAGAGAAACTGGAAGCTATATAGAAGCGCGTGAAGGGAGTTTTTTTGGGGCATAATGTCGAGTTTTTTTTTGCTCTAATCCTGTTTCTGTATTCCCAGCGGGGGTTTGAAGATTGACTCTGCACAGTAGCGCAGTTTGGATAAACTGCGTTAGATATGGACTCTCGGCACCAGTCAAATTCTCGAAGCTTTCAGTAGAGAATGGAAACACTGACACATGCAGGAAGGTTTTGAACTCTTCCCCACCGTGATTCCTGCGTAAATCCTTTATGTTTGGGAGAGAACGCGAATGTTCTCTCTGCCGCGTCAGTGTTAGTCCCAATGATGATTGTGGTAATTTAACTCTCCATTGCTGCAGGAGTTATAAGGTCCGATTACCGTTCCATTTAAGTAAGTTTTACTGTTCCATTTAAATAAGTTACAGGCCATAGTTTTTGGCAAGATTTATATACAACACAAAACACAGTACTTTGAACCACATGAAATCAAAGTCCTGTGAAGTTAGTCCCGTTTATTGCAGCGGGACCTTTAGAAATAGTAATGAGAATAGAATTCATCCACGGACGTTTCTGACCACGAAGTCCTGGTCTTTTTTGTTGTTGCTGAATTAATAACGTATTGGATTTGCATGTTTCCGATGAAGCGGAATCTCAATATGCGTTTCGTTGGAGCAGAGATAGCCAGTGCAGACCTCTCCATTTGAGAGACTTACGATTTAAGATCCATTTACAAAAGTTAGAATAGAATTTTGGAACTGTTGATGACCAAAGAGGGATATAGCTAATTTGTCATTCTTTAATCTGCCCGCACATGTTTAATATTTGGAAGTGTTATTTTCCAAAGGAATCCGGAATAATGAAAAGAAGGGACTAAAACAAGTTTTACAACTACTTGAGAACTGGGAGGAGTTTGGTAACAGGTACACATACACTATTGTCTCGTTTTAAAGACCCTGTTAAACAGAGGCCCGGGTTTTTTGCATGGCACCAAAGGAATTTTCAGAATTGCACAGCATGGGTGATGCATATAGGGATTATTCACGCGGTGATGGCCGCGATTGTCCTCTCATGTACATAAGAAAGAAATGTTTTGAATATGGTCTTCACGGCCTTGCCGTTCATTTGAAAGTAGCTGTATAACAATTATGACATAAATTATACATTGGAAAACTTGCTTCTTCTATCGCTGATCCAAGTGACTGCTAAACAGATGCAGTAAGATTTTGTTTTCCATTTTAATGATGAGATTCTAATCTCTAATTTGCCATTTATAAATGACGAGAGAATAAAGTAACACTGTGATTACCCAATGTGACGTGTGTTAAATTGCAGCATAAAACAACTGCTTCATCCAAATTTTTTTGAGGACCATGTGTCTGTTTTTTTTGTGTATTAAACGATTCTTTAAATCAGATTGGCAACGCAGAACGGTTTAGGCATATTTCAACCATAGAAGTAGAAGTTCTCTGCTCTAAGAACGATTCCATTCCATATCCTATTCCACGTTTGTCAGGCGAAAAAAGTTTTACGATTAACTAACAGCGTCCCTGTGCAAAAGAAAGGATATTTTTATATTTGTTGTGTTACCTAGGCAGATCAGTCTATCCCGCGAAGCTGAGACTCTTGTGAACCTTTCCAAACACGCGCCTTTGCCAGACAGGGTCAGACAGTTTCGGTCAAATTAATTATTGATAAAACCTATAGACTCAATGGTGGTCAGACTATTCTGAAGAAAGTTTAATATCCCAGCTATAGCATCTTTGTCGCAATTTAATAAGCTTTATATGAATGCGAACATAGCATGAAGATAGAAAATAAGAACATCACAAATGCATCATGTTTAAAAGCCTGCCTACTGATTATTGGATAGCTTCTATTTTATATTTTCTCATCATTTGATATTTATATTCGTCATAAATGCGTCTGATCCTTAATGGTCCAACTGCACCATAAACAAATATATTTAGGTATAAAGCCATGGTACTTGTTGAGCGAGATTACCTTACAATAATATACATTGAATGAGGACAGATAAGCTAACGGAACATGAACTAATAATTACAATGCTAAATTAAATCAGCTAAGGGGTCTCAATCGAGACCTTTGTATAGTGGTCCATTGAGGGTTCCAGCTGACAGCTTTTTGACAGAAAATAGCCTAAAACCTGCATCGTGGCTCGGAGGGACAAGCGATACCGCTAAAGTGGAAATGTGATGGGATTCTCATTTAAAGCCATTACATTGTGGCAATTAAACGCCGGTCTTTATGCCAGCAAGGCTTAACTTCCAGTAGTTCACCAACACTCCGAGAAACCCGAAGAGGCACAGTAAATGACAATTCAAATCGTGGAGATTTCCCCTTCGTCTAGAGATTGGAAACGCCAAGAAGATGCAACTTTCAACGCGCCAGTAGGGGATCATACGTAGAACATGCAGAGGGCTTGGTTATGGTGCAACAGGTGCTTTCATTCAATAAATTCGGAATTCTTCATTGACTGTTTCCCGGAACACCGAAAAAACCCGAATGAGTTCCACCTGTAGGCTGCAGTTTTATTCACTTTGTAAAAATACAAATTTCCCTACTATTTTTGATAACGGTCTTGCCACTTCTCCAACCAGTGTTTTATGCGTAATGCAGATTGCGAATGTTATTGAAACGATTATTACTGCGCAGTCGATGAATGCAGAGGGACGAGAGAAACTTTAAATCAATTATAATTGTCTTTCTTATCCGACCCCAAATACATATCTTGCCGTAGACTGTCAGCATGCCTAGAAATTTAATTAGTCGATTAAACAGACTTCGCATATCTTGTTGCTTAACTTTAATCTCTTAATTTAACACCTTAGAGAACTAGCTAAAGAAAACATGGCCATGAATAAGATACCAAGGCGATTCTCCTTATTAAACTGCAGTTGGTAACTTGTGGGCCCAACTAATTGCTGCATTATCACTGAAAGATGTAAACTAGCACCTCTATCCAAGTGTAGATCTTGCAATTCCTCCGTCAAATAAGAACAGTTGCTGTAAGAGTTAAACGGGAATAAGGGAATGACTTCTCCCAGCCGACTCATTTATAACGAAACCCCACATAAGGGACGCAGTGTTTTGCTTGTGCAGGCTATTTTCAGTAAACCAATTTTATACAAACATAAGGACTGTAAAACAGTACGAGTCATTGCACTTGACACATTAATTCAAACATTCTAATTTAAAGTTTTGCCCCCTTTCTGAGAGATTTTGCGAACATAGGAAAGATAAAAAGAATCGGTGGAACGATCAGGAGTTTGAGTCGAAGTCTGCTCCGGCAACGGGGACAGGTTCACACCCTGACGTCATCGCCCTTTGCGAGTTGGCTCTCAGTTTCCCACGGCTGAGAATCCAGAATGCCCCCTGCCACCCCCTCCCCCTTCCCGCAGGAGTTAAAATACGTTTCTTTTAACCATACCTCATAACATTTTACAGACCATTCCCCCCCCCAACACTTCCTGACGCTCTGTGTTCATGTTGACGTACAAACCTTCCATACATCATGGATGTAAAAGTTTAAAATGTGGCACCATCATTCTGTTTAAGAGGATCTTTATAAACTTTGCTACTTTTAATGTATCAGATTCGGTGTTTGTAGTTACCTGCGTGAATTCACACACAGCAAAACATATTTCTGTCTAGGTGGGGAGGGGAGGGGGGGCAGCGGCAATGTGAGTCGCAGATTTTCCACCGGGTTGGTCTGAAGTGAGCTGTATATCACCACGCTCACTGTACCATAGCCATCAAACCCCAGAGAAAGCGCCTTATGAATGGTCAGAATTGTCTGCAAGGACTCCAATACTACACAACAAACTCTATCCCATTTTATTTCATTTTCACGCCAGACACCCTGCATTAACCCTCTCTATACCACATTGCTCTTTAAATGCTTTACATTGCAGCTTCAATAAATTGATATAAAGCAATTAATAACACCAACTATTATTAGCATCTTGTAGGACAAATGAGAATTGACATAAACTAACTAAATGAATACTTGGATGTACATGCACTTCAGATTACTAATTTTTTAATCCAAATAGACCATTTCCTTTTCTTTGATCTGTAACTTGTCGCAGTCGCTCCACTATATAATTCTGGTTTTACCACTTGGTAAACTAGCGCAAGGTCAGCACATCACAACTACAGCTGAAAGTGACAAAAGCAGCCTGAATGTCAGTCTTTGCTGACGGCTGCATCTTGCGGTCACAATTACAATGCTCGCATGTATTGATCATTTTAAAATATCTCTACGATAATGTTTAGATGTAGTCATCAGCTGTGCATTGTAAATCTTCGAGAATAATATTCAGCTTGAATCTTTCCCGACTTGCATTCCACATCTGCGATTGAGATGAAGGTACAATCTAAAGTGATCTACACCGTTATTCTCGGGGAACATCTGAATTCTAGGAAAACATGCATACATTGTTAACTGTGGTAACAGCTAACGGATACGGAAAACCTCGTCAATATTGATGTAACAATCTCTTTTAACATTAAACTATCATTTCAGGCAGTTAGTGAAATGAGTGTGCTTTTTAATGTAGGTGATTAGTGTAACTGTGATAAGTCCGATGTATAATTTGTGCTTCCGCATTTAAAATGCGTTGAGCTTTCAGTTGAAACTGTAGGGATGAATAATATTTTCACTTCTTAGACATCCGCATTCAAATCATTGGCTTCTGACTTAAGTTGCACATTAGAATGCCATTGAAGCGAGCAGCGCCACTACAAACTATGTAGTACGGTTGCTGCATTTTATTTTTTTAAGTGTCAGAAGAAACACGCCACATATTCCGCACGAAGCAAATGGACGAAGGGACTTCAAAAAAAAAGCCAGCCACCTTTGAAAAGATTTGAGTAAATTCCTGTGAACATTTGTATTAAAATCGAGGTGTAACGATCTGTTAAATGTCTATTTGGCGTTTTGTGGAATGTTATTTCTTAAGATTTCTTTTTCAAATTACAGAACTTGGAAATAGCTGGCAGATAGAGGGAAAGTAATTAAGGTATTAAAACAAGCAGTGCATTCCTCCAGAGGACCTTATCATGCAGGAACAGACTCAACATCCCCTCAATATGCTAATAAAGGAAGAGTGACGTCACGGCTACAAGTTGCCTCCACCCATTGCGGAAACAAAGTGTGAAGTTCTGTAAATAAAATACATGATGTTTTCCACTCCCGGTCTAATCATTTCAGTACAACCTGCAGTGTTCAGAAACACCACCACCCTACTGTTTAGCGATATTTTGCCGCAGTTTGGTAAGCTAGGATGTCATAGTTTTGTTTGACGTCTACAATTTAAAACAAAACTGCAACAACAACAAAAAAAGGGAGTAGAATCCAGAATTTAAGAACTCTATGAACTCTTAAAGAAGAATTATGGCGGCTAGAGGACCAGGACATCTGGATTCGCACCACACTATCGTGCAGAAGATAGCAATTTAACTTTGCAATTTCCAATGCCCTGAGCATTTCGTGTTAGACCCAGTCAGTTACTGTAACGCATACGCTTTCATAATGCTGAAAACTTTATTAGCACGCCCAGATTTAATTCAGCAGGCAAAGATCTGTGCAAAGAAAAAAATGCTTTTGCCAGCAATAAATATTGGTTGTGTTTTTTTTAAAAATGACAATCGGATTCAATATTAAGCACAGTTCTTCCTGAGAGAATGTTATTAACTCACCCGATGGGCCACTATCAAATAAATTACATTGAATTTAACTCTGACTTTGATCATGTACTTAAATAGCTCCACGTTGTGAATCATCATGCTATGATTTTAAAATCCCTTTTCTTTTTAAATAAAAGACCATTCACGTGGTGGAAATCAAAAAAAAACATGACGGCAGACTTTCTTTTGACTTGCAATACATCAGCCGAACTTATTTTAAAAAATTGCTGATTATTGACTAGTTTACTCTGTGAGAGAAGTGAAATCATTTTCAGCCTGCGAGCTACTTCATCCAAAACGGTTAAAACATAAATAAATTTTGGAGCTTAACGGTTCGGGGGTCACATTTTGGGTAAAAGGAACGGAAGAATCTGCTTGTGTTTGCCAGAAGCCCATAAACACATCCACTAGCACAAAGCCGAGCTGTCACAGTGTTACTGGCCAGTTTATGATCATCACCGACTGATTGATTCACACACTCATACAGTTTCACACACTAATCCAGTGAATTGAATTCAAGAACAAAACTTTTTTTCGCCAAACATCTAATAAATTAAATACGTTCCTCGAAATTTCAGTTGGTCAATATGGAGTCAACTGATTAGAATCAATAATGAAAATAATTATTTCAATTTATTTTATATGACATGGAAAACTTGAAGCAAGCTAGGCGTATTCAAAAGTTTTCTGTTTCGCTGTTCTCCAGCACGAGAGGCAATACATTGAGCCGGAGCATAATGAGAGTTCTTATCCTCACCCAATTTCAGAACATTTTAAGAAAAGTCTTTGTGGAAGGTTCTCTCATTCGCGCGTTTAAACAAGCGACAGTATAGGATCCCTGCAAAAGACTTAATTTCAACCCACATTATGCAGCCGGGAAGAGGTCGGTTTACTTTAGGCGCCATTATTCAATGGATTATGTATGCATATGGTGTCAAATACAATATGTGACAACGATGTGCAAACTGCTGCTACTGAGCTATTCTGAGTCTACTACAGTTTCCCACTTTACACCTAAAAGTGCTACTTGATCGCTTTGTATTTCAGTTCCAAACACGCCCGGGATTAATCCTCGTTATTAATGCTGGCATTTTGCGTACTAAAGGCCTCTGAAAGGATTTGAAAGTTTGCCTGTTAAACCTGTTTCCTCTCATGACTGATCTAAATTTGCAAATCTCTAATGGATGACCCGTCAACTTATGGCTTGAATCAATAAATATTCCTCAATAATCCGATTGGATGCAATGATATTAATGATGCTAAGGGTGAAGCATAAACCTTAAACTCTTTACACATTGCAAAATACCTATTCGTACCTTACTCCTTGTTCAACTTTTTATAAAATATTAAATGTAAATAACAGTAATGCATGATAAGATCGTGTGTTTTGTTTTATGTGTAAAAAGTTTTGACATGTTGCGGGAGATAGTTGAAGAGATAGAACAGAACTTACATCACACTTACCAGCAAATTCAGGTGTTCAAAGTTTGTTTACCTTATGGAAAGTTCGAGAAATGTTACAGGACCTCCTTTGCCAGCTGAATATATTTCCTGGTTCAACTAACCCAAATGTTAGAAATCATTCATATTACAGAACTTATTCGATAGATAGCGCCTACTAAAGGGTACTGTCTGCTTGTATGCTGTTAAGATGGTTCAGTCATTTTAATACTTAACGTAGATTAAATTGGAAGAGACTAAAAAGGTATATAGATCCCACATGTTTTCTTGTGTGCCTCTCATCCAGTGTGGAAGTAATGGAGATTAAACGTGCCCTGGTTTAAAATGTGTATCTTTTTGGTTTGTTCTATACATTGGCATCTGTTATTAACGCTGAGTAAGGGAACAACAATGCTCAAACATAACAGGAATATCGCGATCACGTACATTAAGCGCTAGCATATTGTTTGATTACTAATTCGAGCTAATGCGATCTTTATGGAAACATAAGAGCGGATAATTGCCTCTTTTTCTGCGCAACAATATAAATCACAATCGCTTTATTATTTAATAACGTCAAACGCTTCGTTGGATTGGCTCCGACAGGGAAGACCTTTTTTTTCTGCGCAGTGTTGTCGGGAAGCACAATGCAGATCTAATTGTGGAGATTTTTGAAGTTGGCTCCTGTAAATGAACAACAGAGATATGGAAGTTCCAACAGATGTCTGCGGTTCTACTCCGACAAACTAAGCCACACACAGACTGACGACCTATAGGAGAATTTTTGCACCCGATGCCTAGCAACAGTCCAAATCTTTCTCAAATACAACTCCTTCCTCGGTTGCTAGAGAGCACTTCAAACTGCGGAAAAGGCTATATTGTGTTAACCAGGGCAGCGCGTTTTGCAAATTTTATTGCACTGTTCTGTACACAGTATGCTATGTAACCCCAAATGTGAAAAAAAAATGGTTGGAAGGTTGGCGTTGTGATTTTGAACTGACATTTCAAAACTTCATTCTAAGCCAAGCTTTGCAACAAACTTATTTTATCACAGAGTCTTCAAATATCCCATGGCACCACTTCTCCAGATTGCATACATCTAATCAATTCCTGTTTGAGAAGCACAAGGTACATAGGCAGTTTCTGACATCGTTTTATGTCAGCCACTGAAGGAAATTTAGTCATGCAATCTTGAGAGTTTTTGGTGAGACAAGTGTTTGTGAATATATATCAACAGAATATTTTATTGATCTAAAGCGATGTTTTCACCGCACAGCACACCTGTTATCAACATTGTGATAGCTCTCAACAGTGATGGAGTATCACATTGGTGCAGGGCAGTAGAAACGGACACTATTTGTAGAAACAGACAATTTCAAATGAACATATGGCTTTCCTGAACTCTACTGGGTAATAGTACCTATTGGATCAACGGAATAGATGGCAGATTTCTAACGCACTTAATGGTTGTAGGCATTGGGGATGCTGCTCACTAGTCTTTTTGAAATGTCAGAGTTTAACATTTTATTTTGATCTAAAATGCTGTCATAGCTACAGCATGTGTATGGTGGTGGTGGTGTGAGCATGGGAAGGGGGTAGCAGGGTTATCTGGGAGGCTGTCGTAATTTCTCCAGATATATCATATCCACAAAGTTGTATTGTCTCATATCCGGCCGCTACACCTCAGTTATACTGCCCAAACACCGTCAAACTGAGCTCAACAGCAAGAAAACTCGAAGTACGTTTGGGAACGAATCATCCGAGTGTTATAAGGACAGTGGTGGGAGCAGCACTTCCCTCAAATTATTGAAGAATCACCAGTTAATAAAGCTCCCAAAAGTTCCGAGGTCACACTGCAGCAGGTGGGAAGCCTAGCGCAGTGGAAGCAGTTGTTAGGGGTGGTCTCAGAATCCTTGTTTTATAGACACTGGGGGGAACCAGGGCCGCGATCTGACTATCCAGTCACACTGTGTCTACCTCGCGTGGATCCGCATCCAAAACCACAGCGTAATGGCAGACACTACGAACAGCATTTGCCAAGTCAAAGACTTGCTTCCTCAGTTAAAAAAGAGTAATAAGGATGCAGCTTCTCGCACGTCACTGTTTTGCTGCTTTTCCAATTCTTTTGTACTGTACTTGGTTCACCACATGCTTAGAACAATGCGCGCTTTGATACCAGTTCTCAGCTCAGCAGGGGTCCTGAAGATGTGTAGCACGCATCAACCTCACATTACTCTTCTATCAAAAATATAGCAGGCTGTCAGGACACAAGTACTTGATCGTTGAAGACACGGCGAATAACCATCAAAAGTTGCCCAGAATGTTTTTAAAATTCATGTTGCAACATATTCAACTGAAATAAACATAGAAATGTCAAACCGTGACCGGATGCAGAGCTTGATTGAATAAACCTGTAATATTTGTTTTAAAAAGGGCAGCAGAGAGGGTACGTTTAAAACACATCTCATTCATGTTATAGATCCTACCCAGCTGTCCCACAGGGATAGTCAAATAACAGATCATTGTAACGCACATTAACTAGTAAAATTGAGTTTGGGTAAAACTCAGACGTGAGAAGGAGTTGCACACACGTTAGTCTCATGCTCACCCTCAGTGCCGGGCTGTTGAAGTCTGCATTATTGTCCATTGCACAGTCGACTCTGTGTGAACTACAGGACAATATGAATTGTGTTGAAAATAAATGTATGAATTTTCTGATCGAGTAATAACAAGGTACTCCTGCAATCACCAGAAACAGCTGCCTACTTGTAGTGGTCTTTTCGCTTCTGACCACAGTTGGGCACTGCATTCAGAGATATTAATACCATTTAGAAGACACCAGTGTCGCGGAAGGAGACATTAGGAAAATAATGATTCTCCTTTATTTTCACAGACTTTAAAAACTAAATGAAAGCATTACTAAACAGTGAATTTAAACAAAGCTAAGGCGGAAAGTAAATTTCGATAGTGTCGTGTTGCTAATTGTAACGTTGGATAGATTGGTTACCAGTTAATTTTTGCAATGTTTGAAATGCATTTGCTCTCAATCCTATCCTTAAATCGAAGGTGCATCACCTACTCTCAGGTGTATTAGTTAGAATTTCCGCTAATACTGGGCATTACTGTTCATGTCATAGAATCATAACATTGAAAGAGGCCATTCGGTCCATCGTGCCTGTACCAATTATTTGAAAGCTCTTTCCGATCAAGTGCCCCGCCCTTTCGTCATAAACCTATATCATTTTAGCTCTTCAAATATATACCCAAATCCCTTTTGAAAGTTAGTACTGAATCGATTTCCACCACCTTTTCACAACCCGGAACGCTTAAGGGAGTTGTCGTGGAAATATTACAGTAAATACATTGTTAAAAATCGGAAATACTTATAATCAGATCAAATATTTCATTCTGCCTAAAGCATTACTTTCGCAATTCGAAGTGTTAACTTATCGTTTATATTTAATGTAAATACTAACTAATGATGGAAAGCAAATCCTGGAAGTCGTTAAGTAGTTGTTGTAGATGGTACAGTGCTACGATTGTACTACACCGACTAAGTGATAGACTAAGTTACTGCTAAGTGATTATTGATAGGTCAGTCTCAGTGGCCTGACGACTGGCAAATGGTTTGGAACAGGCCCAATGATCTTTTGGACGTTGCTTGCCTCCGAAGTTTCATTCGAGAGTGCGCTAAACAACGGCCATCTGGACTTGGCAGCTCTTAGAAACTCCAACTGGCATCTGTAACAGTAATCTGAACGCTACTGTGTGTGCGCACTGTGCAATGAACTGTTCTTCAGGCACCTGCACAAGATCCCTGGTGTTGGCATACACCCTATGATACTGTATTTTTTTTTCAGTTACCCTCCTCTCCCTCATCCTTTCCTCCCCCCCCCCCGCCTCCCCCCTCCGCTTTCAGTCCCCAACCTTAGTGCCTTTGTATGAGAGTGAATATGAATTACTAGCATGTTTGGGCTTTGTGAGGTTGTGACTGTATCAAGGAATGAACCTCTGTGGCAGAGACCTGGAGATACGCTTCTAACCAAGATGTGTTTAATAAGAACGGAATTTTTCAAAACCAAAACCAGCAAACACTAAGAAGCGCTGAGCAGGTTAGGCAGCACCTGTCGAGAGAACACAGCTAACGTTTCGGGTTGTAGATACTTCGTTATTATTCTAGCATTTATTGTGTTGTTTTCGCAGTGTCAGCATAAGCGGCCGTGTCTTTTTCCTGTTGTTTATGTCAAGTAGTAAGTGTGGGAAACCTGTGGTAAAATAGAACAAACGTTTAAATGTCCCGAGGTTTTTAAAGTATTGGATATAGTTTAAGATGGTATCTTCTGAAATTCACACACCGCTATTGCAAAGACAAGTTATAGCAAAACATAGGCTCAAATCCGAACTCACTATATTGAAAGCACGGAGAAAGGATATTAGGTGATGTCTGGTAAGTGTGAAAACGAGAGTTAGCACATGTGACTCCCCCACCCCCAGCGCCGTGCACTGGATTATTGGGGAATTGGTTGAGAATGATACTTCCTCTTTCTCTTCCAAGCGTTTTTTAGAATTTAAGTTTGGGATGGGAGGTAGGGAGGGGGAGGGGGTAAGTGTGGGACCCGTGTAAGGTTTTCAGCTCATTTTAGCTACTCTGAGTCCCAGGTTTTATTATAATGAATTCTGAATAGTATGAATAAGTAATGAGTATCTGGTGTCTCAGATATTTTCCTATCTTTTCCAAGCATCAGGGCTGCTGCGCGGGAAATCAGATTTCCGGTGTGATGGCAGCTTTTCAGCCATTAGGAAATAATACATCGAATCTGTACAATTATTTCATTGTTATTTCCTATAAATTGTTGAAAACTTCTAAATCCATTGCAACGGAGGCCCATTTTGAAACAGAAGGAAGAACATCGTGGTTTTATTCCGAATGTATCCAATGATTTTTACATACAACAGCACACATCTCTCTCTATGTAACTATTGAGAGTATCAGTCGAAGATTTGAGTGTGGGCATTAGCCTTCAATCCCATTCTGCGTGAAACCTTAAGTCACACAGTTTCTTTGCGAACTGGTCACCCGCGCATCTCAGAACTAAACCGAGACCATTCGTTTAATTGCATCGAGAGGAATTAACCGGTAGAGTCCGATGGAATGGGTGTTAGCGGTAAATTAAGTGTGCACTGGACTGCTGCTAAGTGATTATGAAATGGGCAAATGGTGTTTTCAACAGTGGGCAGGAAGAACAGATTCACCGTTGCACAGCGGACTCAGGTCCAATAAGGCGGAGATAGCCCAGTGTCAGCCTCGCTATAAACCTGTTAACAAGGAGGACCACAGGCTTTGCCACATTGTACCCAGTACCCTGTACCCAGTGAACATCCAATGTGATTTTTAAGATCAGAACACAATTTGCTATTCAGCAGGGCGTGGGGGAGGGTAAGATAATATCCAGACAATGCCCGTTTTAATGTTAACGGATTGTTCAAACGCATGGAGAGAGTTTGCTCAGGGGAGCAAACAAGAGTGTGTTGTGACATTGGGTCCCAATGGAAACAGGAATGTCCCGGGCAATTAATAGTGTGATCTTAACTCTAGTGCTCAGTGTTTGTCTCGATCATCCTTAAACCCATTCAGCATGTGAACGGGGCAGATACCCAGCCCCCACCCCGCCCCATCCCCCTCCCTCCTTCCTCCCGCAGGTACACCTTCTCAGTCTGCCATCCGGATATTAATGCCGATCACTCTCAGCCTGTTTGATCGGGGACCTTTAAAAATCCTATAAAACTGCCTGTGACCAAATGCCAGACTAGTATTTTTTTCAAGCATGCCTCCAGGGCGCGTTCTTTTCAGCTCTGGAGGTCTGCTGGAGGTAGGGCAACCCTGTGCTGCGAGTGTATGAGGATGTCAGCTTTCACTCGGGATCAGGTTGCACGGTGCTGACCATTCAGCAAACATGAGACCAATACCTGCAGCTTTTGTTTTCTGTACGAGTTAAGATATTATTTGTGCCATTAGCCTTGACACTTCTTAATAACTGCACCGTTACTAAACTATTGAAATATGTGTTGTGCCATAAATGTTGGAGACACTTCTTTAGTGTTGTGCTACTGATTAATATGCATGTCTGTGACGTTTGCATATTTCTTTGCCACTTCGCAATTGGACATTGTTCCAAATTACAAATTCTTCCAGTTACAAATCCACTGACAACTTTTCTGACGGAGCAACTTGAAATTAATAGCAATAACAAATGAGGACAAACACTGTTCGAGCTAAGAGCACGCCTTGCTCACTCTAATTGTCCCCCCACTCTTTCAAAGGCTTACAAAAGGACGGTATCATCCTTAACCCTTTGTTAAGCTGTCAATACCATGTTGATGTTCGTACTGTTGCACATTTTTTTTTACAAAAAGCTAACCGAATTTTGCCAAGGAATTCTTAAACCGTTTTATTGAATGGGTTCTAAAAACTTTAATCAAATCGACTACTAGTAGCATATTAAACTCCACACGTGACTTTACTAGGAACAGCTGAATCGATGAAAGGGTTTGCACTGTCCATTTCTGCTAATCTATGTCACAAATCATATGTTCTAACTTTACAAAATGCAATTACCTATCTGTTTCAAAGTAAGTTGTGATGCGAAACTGTATGCATTTTGGAATAATTGCCAAATAATATATCGGCCCATTATAATACCAGATAATGGTCATGATCTGTATTCAGTGGGATTCGTTTAAACGGGGTCAAAATGGAAGCTTTTGGAAATTTGTTTTAGGACTTTTTTTTAAAGTTCGCCCCTATTTAATACGATGCAATCCCACTTCGCTTCAGAGCAACCGACGCGCTGCGAGTTGCAACGAGCTCAGATTTGCATACCCAAAGAAATTGGGGGAGCAGATAAAGATTGTTGTGAGACCACAGATCCAACCCGAAAAAGAAGCAGCAATAGTTTGATATTATTAGTTGCGGCGTTTAAAACGTGCGTCTGAAAACTTTACTGCCCCACAAAATATCCCAATATCTCTGTCCCAGCACACGCAAAAAAAAATACCCATTCCCTGATACTGGGGACAGACTGCCACACAGAATTCCATATTAGCTTGCGTGCAGAGAAAGAGGAGATTCTACAACACCGGCCCCCATTGTTCTCCAGATCCCTCCCAATTTCAAGCTTGACTTACACATCCAAAGTTTGTTTGTTAATGACGCCGTTACCATCTGCCTCGTTCCGCTTTCCAAAATAGTAAATCTACCCTAAACTTGTCAACAATTGCAGGGGAAAAAACATTTTTTTATTTAAAACAACCTAAAACAAAGGAAACATTGGAATCTTTTCCTGATACTTGCGTGTTAAGCGTTAAACAATAGTATATTCCGCGGAAAGTAAATGGCATACAAAGTTCAGAAGTTAACGACAGTTCCGATTTTCAAATCATTGTTTTATTTTTTAAAAAAAAGTAACGGGTCGTAAATTAATGACCCCCCTCCCCCACCTCTCCCCCTTCCCTCTCCAGTCTCTGGGTATGACTTGAAACGGGAAAGTGAGTGAAGTAGCCATAAATTAGACAGGCAGTGGGGCAGACTGGGTGATCATTCAAGATACTAAATGAATACACCCAAGGAAAGGCTTGTCACTATTTTACCCTTCATCTTCGCACACACAAAAAAAGACCGAAATCTGTTCCCTCGCTTGCTGAAGCTACACGTCGTAGGAGATTCGCATTTTGCGTCTGTTTGCGAGTAATGTCATCTCAACGGTTCGGTGTCTCTTTTTTTGCATTGAAAAGCGATTGAGGTCTTGTGTGCTTTTCGCATAAAAGCTTGACAAAAGTTGAGATGGTTTATGTATTGGCCCCACAATGGGTCTATTTATCCGCTGCGCGCAGCCTGAGCCTTCAGTGAATTGGAAAACGGAGTCAAACTCAACCCCGATCGCGTGGTCTTGTTTACAACCCCCAGTAGTCCAGATAAAGCCATGAAAGAAATGAAAACGATGTACACGCCGAAAATGCATAGTTCATGTCTTTGTGCAAAAGTTAGAAAGACTCCTTGGCAGCTTAATAGGGGAAGAGGGCAGTCAGATCCTATATTCATCAGCTTCGAAACAGATGGTATTTCGTGTTGCTTTTTCAGTTTCCCACTTGTTGATCTGCTACTGTTAGGAAGACCAGATCGATCTCGGCCCCCCGCCCCCTCCCCGGACCCCTCCGTTACAAATGTGCATAAATGCCGCACGATTTAAAACTGATACATTCTCAAATTAAGATGCAATTTCTGATAACTGTTGTAACCAACCAATGAAAAGGACGGATCTTGTGTGACAAGCTATGATTTCCCTTAAGAATTCAACAGTTGGTTTTAAGAATAAAATGTGCCATTTTTCAAAAGTTGCGACGATGTGATGAATTTTAGTGATTCCCGAATACCGTTAGAGCCAGTACAACAATTTATGGCAATGTACTCATAGTCAGTCAGCAAAAACGTTATTTAAATTCCACCTGATCGATAGAATTCTTTCTTTGGCATTATTAACTTGACGTTAAAAAACACACTAACCAGAAGAATTCAGAAACACTTAGCAAACATCCCTTAGTGCCAGGCACTGATAAGGAAAGGTTCGCAAACTGTGATATTACTTCACGTGTAATGTGTAGTCAGAAATATTAATAGGGCAACTTAAGTCTGTTGTGCATGGAGTACCTGTCTCTCCATCAAAATTGATAATTAATTGTTAATTAATTATATTGCAGCGTGATTATTGAATTTGCACTTTTTTGCTGCAAATCTCTGTCAGATTCGGAACATTTTTTTAACTACATGAAGATTAAACATACATAAGTATCACTTGGGTCTATACATTTGATTTGTTTTTGATCATTATCTGAACTGCTGTACAATCTACGCGTATTTCGATATAAGAAGGTAAATCCATTTCTTATTAATCACCATGGCTTGAATCTTAATGTTAAATTTACTCAATTATTCGCATGACTTCACTTAAACAGTAATTTCTGTTATCCAGCTGTCCACCTATTCTTTAACTGCTGCCAGAAGTTGAAACTCGATTATGTTGAATCTATAGTCTCCTTTAGTTTTTTCACGACCTGATTAATGCTTCCGTGTGGTCCCTATACAAGCACTGAATCATATTCTTTTTCTGCCTTCTCTATCGCAAACAACACCGGACTGCATTGGGACTTTATCTTCTATTTATCCTAGAGATTGCTTTGGAACCCTGTCATCGAAGTACAGCATAATTGTAAACTCGTGCGTTGCACCGAACTATCTGTAGCCACACCACTGCCTGATAATTTAGCTTCAATAGCCCAATATATTACATGCAACTAACAAGGATGTGTTCTGAATTTGACTTATTACATAGGACATGTTTGTTCCCCCTGCATACTTCTTGCTAAGCTGAAAAGTTTGCCTACCAATTTATTTTGAAAATCCCCCTATCCCCACCCCGAAGGCCAATGGATCTTAGTTTTCCATTTGGACACATTTTAATGTTAAGGATGAACCATATAGGATATATTCTGGAAATAATCAATACGTGAAATTATATATATATATATATATATATATATCCCACAAATCTGTTCCGGAACATTTTGCCAGGCAGCTGACATTGTCAACATAATGGCTCTTTAAGTCTAACTAAAAATATTCCCTGTTTCTTGGTGAGTTTCAACCAATGCATGGAATATATTGGCTTACTGCACAATGTAGTGCACATTGTTTACTGAAGGAAACTAGTAGGGGTTAAATAATGTCCTGGTCCTGTTTGTGTATCGTAATTAATCTCCATGATATTTTTTTCCAGTCCAGAGACTAGTGGGATTTGTCCAACCTGTAATAGAGGGGTACTGTGTCGGGATAATTGCCTTAAACATACTTTGCCAGAACTCACTACTCTTGGTCTCCCTCCTGCACACTAGCAAACTGGATTAAGTAGCATCACTAGTGTTGAGCAAGCCCATCGAACTGGGCAACATCATCAAATTTCTCATTAATTTTTACAGGCAGCTGCTGCAGCACAACTTGAAGCTGGTCTTTCCGCTCTGAGCACGACTAGGAAGCTGATGGCCGAAATCTGTTGCAAGGAGACCGCCCTGCAGAAGCACATGCAATCGCTGCGATTCAGACATTGCACGTTATTGTAAATAACGCGGGTTCACACGCTTATCAAGTAACGGCAGAACAACCAAGCCATTTTAATCAAGCGGTTATCGTAACCATCATGGAGATCAGAGCGCTATCACTGTGGGGTTCGTCATTGTGCTTCGACTGAAATGACAGCTCTCTGACTAATGGGGACCAGTCAGTGGATGAGATTTCAGTCCCCTGGACTAAAATTCACGCATTACCATTTCATTAAAACACACAGAAAGAAAGCATTGCCTTTTAAGCAGTTATTAAGACTGATGCCTAATTGTGCAGCCTGGGTTCAAAAATAAATTGCAGAGAACTCCCCAAAGTCTTTTCCCGAATCTTCCCCAGTATTGGAAACTCACTGGAATCAAAGCTGCGTTCAACTTTTTTTTGAAACCGTTACTTTAATGATAACAGTATAAAAAATATTGTCTTTTTTAATATTCCACAGACGATGCCCGTTTTCGATGCTCCAGTCAGTTCCACCTGCCCGAGCATTTCAAAGATGACCCAAACTATATTTTCACACTGACTCATTCAGAATAAAGTACATTTCTGTTTATGATTACTTTTCCTCTGGTAAAACAGTTGCTGGCTCGCCTAGGTTTTGCTAGTTACCAAGTTGCCCTATGTTACAGCAGTTGAAATTACTGATAAAATGTTAACTGTAGTGTAGGTTTGATTTTTAAATGTGTTTGAATTCAACTTTTTTATAGGATTACAAAAGGTATAGTCTGTGTTACTACAGGATGTAAAATGTTTGGCAGTGTCTATCTCAATCCCAGACACTGAAACTTGAATTCTTTAAAGTATCTAATCCTCAATGTTTTACTCAAGTGTTCCATTGTTACTTATAAAGGGTAGGTATTCACTTAAAACACCAATTGATCAAAAGGAGACATTCCCCATGTCATGAATAGGGTATTTTAAGCAAGTGCAACGTTTGTTTTTAAGTTCGAATTTGTTATGTATAACACAGTAACCAAAACACTTTAAAGACAATATCGCATTACGTTTACTTGGGGGGAAAACTGACCGTACATTCTGCTCATTTCGTTTACATTCCATGTTCTTGAAGTGAATTAGAATGTGTCTATTTTCCATTTGGGGAAGGTTAGAAACAAGTTTCAAATTAGACTGACAAAAGCAATACTTCTCAAGACACATTTGTATTAGAGAACACAGGCAATTTTATACGCATTGTCATTTGAAGTTCACACACCAAATTATCCCAAACACTGAAACCCCAAACTTCCTCAAATGACAACTCACGTTATCATTTTAGGAAAAGGCGGGCTGAAGATCTGTGACAGCTGAGGCTCTCCCATCGATTATATGCCAGTCTGGGTCATTTACGGTGCTGTACGCGAAGAATTATAGATATCACACAAGACATCACCTTTCAGACACAATTTGAGATTAGAAACGAGCAAATTTGTCAAGGGACGGTGTATCAGATTTGCCTAACCGATATATCAGCTGGTTGCCCCTCTGGTCCACGCTTCACCATCTAACCCTGCTGGTGCAAGACAGCTTAAGGTAGAAATCTTCCCCACTTGAACTCTGTTAAGAAAATGCGCTGGTTGAAATTTTCTGTAATAGTTCTGTTAATCTTTCAAAGGTCGCTCCATCATTTGGCAGTAATGCGTACAAACAAAGAGAACACTGAAATGTTCTTATATTGATTATTTGTCACCGTGCATTTGTCACTTTCAATAACTTTTCCAGAAGTTTTACTTACGGGCACTTGAGCTTTTAGATTAGCTCAGCTCTTTGTATTTCGGAGTAGTTTTGCGCCAAAGGCTTAATTATACAGTGTCCTACTTCCGAGTGGCCAAATCCTGAAGCAGACCATTGTGATAGCCATCATAAAGCGAAAAGCATTAATATGTGGCACCATTAATCTGCTCTCAGTTCAAGTAATACCACCCTACAGCATTCTTCATCCAGATCGATACAAGTCTTTGCATAAACCGTTGTACTTCCAGTTTTATTACCTTAAAGTCTTACATTTGTCCTGCCTTTTTTTAAACTTTCCCTGTTTTATTTTCCCAACCATTTCCCAACCTCAGAAGCTTATTCCTTCTTTTAATTTACTTAAAGCTAACAGTCCACTTCTCTTCAGCTCCCCTGGTTTTCTTTCGAATGTCTTTGTTTCAATGATCATGTCTGTGCGGGCACCGTGAACCAGCTCCTTCACCAATACAGGCGATTTTTTTTTAACACTGCCAGAAGTACCACATGAATAACAAATACAATTTTAGCATTTACCTGAGTCGTTCCAATCACCGACAAGGAAGGAAGTTAGTGAAATGTAATTTTATGTTGGAAAAAGCAATTTGACTTTTAGTCTGAATGTGTCTCGTTAAATTACCAGGATTGGCAAGGTGTTTTCAAGTACTTGAAACGTGCTTAAAATACACACACATACACGGAAAAGAATGGGAATATCAGGTGGAAAAACAATGGAGAGCCGAAAGGCTAACGTGAAATCCGGAATTTATCTGATGGATAGTTCACTGGCAACAACTAAGATGTGCGGATCATCTCCACTATAAGCCTGCATTGTCTATGGGAGGGACAGATAACCATCAGGTGCCTGCAGTCATTTCTTAACTGCCCGATCCATTATCATTCAGTCCAAAGCTTGCAGGGCAGCAGGCAAAACTCATCAGTCTCAGATCTCGGTCACCAGGGAACGGACCGGACTCTATTATGGCCCCAAACCACCTTTGAACTTGACAATTTAAAGTACTTTGCTGCACTTAATGTAACAACAAACCAATTAAGAACTAGCACAAAGCCCTCTGATACTTACAATCCAGAAAGTGTGTTGACCACTTTGATTATTTTTCGGAATAAAACTTACTTTGTTCAAACTCTGCTTCTTAAATGTAAGAGTGTGATTGTATATACACACACACACACTTTTCTTTGGTCTCACTGCTATGTCTCTTGTCATTGTAAAGACTGTTGGTATAAGCAGGTGTGTGTCAGCTGGTGCAGGAAGGGGCAGGTTCCACACACTGCACTGGGGAAACTTTTAACAGGAGATGCCTTCACTTTATTACAGTGACGTTTATTAATAGAAGCGAAAATAAAGCTCGGGCATAAGCATCAAATCATTTGGTTACTGCACTGGATTTCCGAGAAAGCAGCTGCCGGAGACAGTATTGGGATGACGCTGGCGCTGCTCAGAATCATTACCACACGGTAGGTTGCAAAAACAAAAAAAAAATCTTTTCTCCTGCGTGTTTTTTTTATTGTGGTAACTAGGATAAGCTTGGGGTGCCCAGTCACCACGGTAACTGCCAGAAAAATTGTGCTGAAGTTTGAAGGGGTCAGGCGACAGGGTCAACAACTCTGGCCTCTTCCTGCGATAGCTTTGCCACCTAATATCCCCGAGTGGCGATGGCAGGCCAAGCCGGGCCTGGCCCTGGGAGGTAAGGCCGCCAGAGCTCTGACAAAAATTGTCTGAGTCAGTTCACGGCCTGGGCTCTCCAGGTGGCCTGTGAAATCGATTTTGACCCCCGTGACCCTGTCTAGCAGAGGAATGGAAGCCAGCATAGCCGGGGATTTAGCTGGGCAAGACAGATTTACATTCAGTATTTGGGGCAGCCTTCAAGCTTCTAGGAGAAAGAGGAAGGTGGCTTCACGTGACCTCGAAAAGAAGGTGCAGCTCTGCCGAGTCCCAGATATTTACAGCGACATTTCGATTTCTGGACAAATAGTACTTTGTGTTTGTCTTTTCATTAAGCCTAAAAGAAAAACTATTTTAGTAGGCTTGCAGTCCTCCTCCCCCCCCCCCCCCCCCCCAGTACCTGCTTCTGATCTGGTTTGATGGTCAGTATTGAAGGTGAGCAGTCTTGCTTTGCTTACAATAGAATTAAACAGGATTAAGAGAGTATTGTCTTCATGGGGAATAAATTGTTTAGCAAACCTTTCATATCACCATTGTGCAATATCATTGCTGAAAGGGATAAAGTTTATCATGTACTTTACATGAACAACATTTTCTTAACGAGCCATTTTACATTGTGCAATGTGTAAATATATCCAATTTTAAAGAAAAATTACCTATAAAACTTTGAACTTATCTTTTCTCAGCCTGAAACGTTTTACCAATTTTTACAAAATATAATTATAGTGAACAAAACTATACACAATAACTATAAGAAGATATAGGTAACAGCATAGAAGAGGGATATTCAGCCTCTTGCATCTATGGCAGCTCTCTGCAAGAGCAACTCAGCTAGTTACACACCCTCACCCTTCCCCTGTAAGCAGGCAAATTGTTTCCATGCAGGTGCTTATCCAATTCCATCTTAAAAGCTGGGGTGGTATCTGCCTCCTGGGTACTCTCAGATCCTCTTCATTCACTGTGTATAAAAGGTTTCTCTCATGCTGCTAGTAATTCTTTTGCCGTATATTTTAAATCAGTGTCTTCCAGTTCTTGACCAGTTTCTCCCTTTCTGCTCCCTATCTGTCTGTGGTACGGTGGCACAGTGCTTAGTACTGCTACCTCTTAGTGCCAGGGACTCAGATTCGATTCCCAGCTTGGGTCACTGTCTGTGTGGAGTCTGCACGTTCTCACCATGATTGTGTGAGTTTCCTCCGGGTACTTCAGTTTCCTTCCACAGTCTGAAAAATGTGTTGGTTAGGTGGCCATGCTAAGTTCTCCCTCAGTGTACCTGAACAGGCGCCAGAGTGTGGCAATTAGGGGATTTTCACAGTAACTTCATTGCAGCGTTAAAGTAAGCCTACTTATGACAGGAAGACTTAACTGTCTATCTTTACTATGGTGGCACAGTGGTTAACACTGTACGTCACAGTACTAAGGGTTGATTCCAGCCTTGGGTGACATCTATGTAATACACATTCTCTCTGAGTCTGCCTAGGTTTTTCTCCTGGTGCTCCAGTTTCCTCCCACTCCAAAGATGTGCAGGTTAGGTTAAATGGTTACACTAAATTTGAACTTAGTGCCCCAAGATGTATAGATTAGATGGATTAGCCATGGTAAATGTAAAGGGGGGAATAAGATCCTGGGTATGACTCAGTGGGCCAAAAGGCCACCTTCTGTAGGGATTCTATGATTCTATGATGAGTTATCCTCATAACTGGTTTCAAGGATGAGAGACTTCATTCTTGTAAGTCCTCTCTGCACTCTCAACAAAGTCTCCTGTCCTTTCAAAATTGTGGTGCCCAGAACTAGACACAGTGCTGTAGTTGAGGCTGAACCAATGTTTTTTAAAGGTTTATCATAACATTTGTGCTTCTTTATACTATTCTTCTACTTACAAAGCCTAGAATCGCATATGCCACTTTAATGACAATCTTAACCTGCCCTGCCACTTTTAATGATTTGCACATATATACCCCCAGGTCAAAGAAATTTGATGTATTTTTCAGGTACATGTATAGCATAATGATTTGTATTTTTTAGAAAAACGTCCATTTCTTTAGTAGAACCAGTTCCTTGTCAGCCTTTATTCTAACTTTGAATATAAAAGGTAATACTCAAAAAATCTTGTCGCCAAAAATTAATTATGTAAGATCTAGTGCAAACTAGAAATATAGCAAATTGTGGCATTATCTGAACTGATTCTGGCTATATTATGGAACATTAATTCTTTAGAAGCATAATTATAAATACTGTAAGTAATGCTGTATGCATGGATAGCTATTTTTAATTTCTTCATGGCCTGATGGGTAACTACATTGCCTGATCCAGGTATTGAGCCATTTGGGCCAGTAAGCTCCAAACTTTGATTCCTGTTCACTATAAATTATGTAATCTCAATTGGGGTTTTTGGAACAATTAGCCTCCGACCTTTTGATAATCAAAGGTAAAATCAGCCAGAATTTCCTCTCCTTATTGTCGTCAAATGATTCCTGTTATAATATGTGTATGCTTGCAAACTTCTGCTGAGGGATTCAGATTTGCCTGTGATATCTTGATATTTGAATAGCTGTCAACATTAACTGTTTAGTTTTGCACATGAGATTTAATTACTGGGTGAGATATCAGAGCTCCACTAGTGTCCATAGAACGGTACTTGCATGCATGTTGATCCTGTAAAAATATATAAATATAACCCGCCCCATCATTCAGTGCAATCATGGCTGATTTTCTACTTCAACACTATTTTCCTGTATTATCCCCATTTCCCTCAATGTTTTTAATATTTCAAAATCTCTCAATCTCAGTCTTGAACATACTCAATGACTGGATCTCCGCAGGCTTGGGCAACAGAGAATTTCAAAGGTTCATCACCCTCTGAGTGAAGAATTCCTCCTCATCTCAGCTTTAAATAGCCTGCCCCTTATTCTGAGATGATGCTGTCTAGTTCTAGAACCCCCACCAAGAGGAAACATCCTTCCTCCATCCATCTTGTCAAGCCCTGTAAGAATTTTGTATGTTTGAATGAGATCACTTCTTATTCTTCTAGATTCAAGACAATAAAGCCACAGTCTATTTAATCTTCCATTATAGGATAATCCCTCCATCCCAGGAATTAAGTTAGTGAACCTTCATTTCTCTTTTGGCAAAAATATCTTAAGGAGATCAAAATTGTGTGTGATATTCCAGGTGTGCTCTCTCCAAGGCATTGCTGTAAGATATCTTTACTCCTATACTTAAATTCTCTTGTAAAAAAGCCGACTATCCATTTACTTCCTTAATTGCTTGATGTACCTACATGTTAGCTTTCAGTGACACATGAACAGGGACACCATTTAAAGTTCAACACTTCCCAGCCTTTTACCATTCACTATTTATATTTTTGTTTTTCCTACCAAAATGGATAACCTCGTATTTCTCCACATTGTATACCATTTGACAAATCTTTGACCACTTGCTTAGTCTCTCCAGAACACCTTGAATCATTTTTGCATTATTCTCACAAATCACTATTTGACCTAGTTTTGTGTCATCTGCAAATTTGGAAATATCACATTTAACTCTCATATGCAAATGATCAATACCAGTTGTGAACATCTGGGACCCAAGTACTGATCCTTATATTACCTCATTAGTCACAGCCAACCTGAAAATAACCTATCTATTCATAGCCTCTGTTTTCTATCCATTCATCAGTTCTCAATCATGTCAGTATATTTACCCCAATACCACATGTTTTAATTTTGTTTACTAACCTCTTGTGTGGGACCTTATCAGAAACTTTCCAAAAATCTAAATATACCATATCCATTTGTTCCCCCTTATCTCTTCTGCTAGTTACATCTGCAAAAATTTCAGCAGTTTGTTAAAACATAATTTTCCTTTCATAAATCCACTCTGACTCTGCAAATTTTTTAGGTGTTGTGTTATCACATGCTTTATAATAGATTCTAACATTATTCCCACCATACTTGCCAGGCTAGCAGAGTTTGCTGTTTTCTCTTTTTATCCTTTCTTAAATCCTGGGATTTCATTTGCCACTTTCCAATCTGCAGGAACCATTCCAGAATTGATAGAATTTTGAAAGATGACCATCAGTTATCTCTGCAGGCACCTCTTTCAACACTCAAGCACTGGGGCAACTCCTCAACGCGTAAGGGGAATTCCCTCAGTGGAGCTCCCAAGAGGTCTTGCCACTGGCAGTGTCCCCAAAGATGCCACCACAGCAGTGCCCAGGCATTTGTGGGCATGTCTTTCTCCTGCCAGGGGTTATACTTATCTGTGTGCCCTCAACGGCTTTCCCTTGACTGCTCTACGTATGTGAAATGCAATTGTAAACCTCACCAATGTGATATCACATTGCTGAGAGAGAGTTCCAAAGGTGGGAGATGAAATGGCGAGAAAGGCTGCTAATCATTAAAATGTTTAGAGCTGGCATTACATCATTACATCGCCAGTGAGGGGAGGAGAAAATCAGAAACTGAGATCTCACTGGCAGGATTCTTATTTTCTGATTTGCAATATTTTGAATCCATGTCACTATTTGCACTTGCAGAGAATGTGGGTACAAAATCATGGCAAAAATATTAGTTTAGTTTCTCTGGCATTTAATTATTTCCCTTGTAAGTTCTGCTGACTCCACTTGTAATGGATCCACATTTGTTTTTGCTAATTTTTTAAACATATCTATAGAAGTTTTTACAGACAATTTTATATTTCTCACCAGCTTACTGTCATATACTTTTCCTTTCTCAAGCATTTTCTTGATCTTTCCTTGCAGAATTCTGAAATACTCTCAATCATTATGCTTAACATTTTTTTGACAATTTTATATGCCTCTTCCTTTGATCTAATGCAATCCTTGATTTCTTTCATTAGCCACAATTAGAACACATTCTTTGATGTGTTTTTTGTGTATTAGAGGAATATATTTTTGTTGTAAACTATGGCAGAAATTTTCCAATCTCACCTGTGACTGGGATTCTCCAGTTTTACTCCATTTGGCTGAGTGCCAAATTCTCTCTTCCTGCTGGCAGCAGTGGTAGGACAAATGACATCAGAGAATCCTGACTTATGTATTAGTTCTTGAAATGTTAACCATTACCTGACTAATATCATAGTTTTTAACATAGTTTCCCCATCTACAATCCCAGGTTTGCCATTCATGCCTTCTTAGATTCTTTTGTTTAAAGTTAAGACCCTAGTCACTGATTGAACTTTTGAATTCTTTCAAACTTTATGTAAAATACCATCATATCATGGTCACTTCTTTACATCAAGATTGTTAATTAGTCAGTTTTCATTGCACAATAATTGTAAGAGAAAGAGAGAGTGGAAGGTGAGAAAATGGAAGCTGAGGTGCTTTACATTCGTAGGCCATTACATGGTTGTCAATATGGTAAGTTATATAACTATTACTGCCGATTTTGGACTACAGAATGAAATATAACACTGAAAGATGAAAAGTAGTAAATTGAATCATTCTTCATTATTCAGGAATTTAGATGCTCTTCATAAATAATATTTTCTTGAATCTTATCTAATGGAATAAGTACTACCAGACTAAAACTTGGTAACATTGCATGTGTACGACTTCCTTAATTTGGCAGGTTAGTTTATTTACGAGCTTTATGAATGTTAATTTAACTGCCTGTTCTAAATTTTATCTATAAATGTTCATTCCATCTTCCTGATCTATTTATCAAGGCTAATTTGACATTATGAACTTAATAGGCCAGTTACTCTGCAGTTTCTAAATTGGTATGAGATAATTTTTGCATTTATCTAACGTTTCAATAATAATACAACTCTGTTTTGAGCCCACCAGTTTGAAGCCATCTCATATAAAGATTATTAGCTCCACTAATGGCTTTAAGAATTGTTGAGGTTTCGAGACAAAAACGTTTAAATCCTGGTTATTCTTGCATTAGCCAGCCTGAGCTTAGGTAATGATAGGAGTGCTCCAATTAGAATTGCCTCGGCCTCCTGGTACTAGAAAGAGGAAAGCATAAACCTATTTCTCATCGTTGATTGCATTCTCCTGACTGAGAATGCTGGCATCAGTTGAGGACAGACAGGATTGACTGTGAAACATTAACAACAGCAACTTGTATTTATGTGACACCTTGGAAGCAATGAAATATTCCTAAATGATTCATAGGAGCGTTACCAAACAACATTTGACACAGAGCACAAAAAGAGAGATTAGAGCAAATGATCAGAAGCTTTGTCAGAGAGATGAGTTTTAAGGAGCATCTTAAAGGAAGAGAGAGGAAGAGAGGTGGAGAGTCTTGATGTTACTTATAATAAGGCAGCAAAATTTCATGACCTCAGTTTTATGCAGAGTGGAAGGTGGGATTCTGGCCTAGAGTGCATTGGAATACTTAAGTTTGGAGGTAAAGACACTTATGAAGTTTAGAGCAGCAGATGAGCCAGAGATGGAGATGATATTATGGAGGTATAAATAGACAATCTTAGTGATGGCATGGACATGTGATTAGAAACTCAATACGTCATCCAGTTGAATAATCTGTCATTGTTTATTGTAGAGGCCTCCAAAGAATTATGGGCAATTGGTAATGTTCTGCTTGGTGACTGGTGACTGTAGAAGTTCAAAAAGGAGGGTAGAAATTTGTCAATGGAAAAGCAACAAGAACACATCATAATAATTCATCTGATTAATGGTAACCTGTGATAAGAGATGTCGACATAATATAATGATCGTATTGAATTACCTTTCATGTTGGTAGATATCTAGACTACAAATAAATAATTCAAACTAAGCATTTTATTATTGATCAAAATTAACTCCATATCTGCTCTATAAACAATGCATGGCAGGGAAATAATTTAATGTGCTGTTTATTAGTAATAAGTTATGGGATAACATTTGAGTTATCAGCTGACTTATGCATCCTGTTATCTATTTGCAACATGTTAACTTTAATAAAAAAAACTCTTCATTTTCTCTTTATATTTTATTTAGTACCTTGGCATCTGTTGCAAAGTTACAGCCTTACTCGATTGAGACTGAGTCAGTTAAGTTACTGACTGTTGTTATGACATTTACCTTACAGGCACATGGAGTGAAAACTGATATTTTCATATCCATAATATTTCCCTAAACTTAATGTGATATATACACTCTGAGATTAAGTTACAACCTTTGTTCCTTTCTCCAGTATCTGTCATTGTGTTTGTGTATAGTGCATCTAATAATGTTTTTAAAAATATAAGCTTGTTTGAAAGTTCTGAGATATATTGTCATTTTTGATGCTTTACGAGCAGTACAATGTTCATCACAGATGTCATTGACCTCCTTGTGGAATCTTCATGCATGTGAAGACACAATCATATAAAGTATTCAGGTCATATAAAAAAGTTCTTTGCTGCACATCATTAAACTGTGGATAGACTCACTGGCTAGAAAGTACCACTGGGATTGATCATCCAGAAACTACTACACTGCACAAAGTTGAATGGCCTGTAACTACTAGATTATACAATACTAACGAACCAGGAGCTACTCCACTGCTGTCACAATGACAAACGTCTGTGTAACTGCTATTTGTTTGTTCCTTTCTTTCCCCAGCTCTAATAAAGCTTCATATCAAGAATGTACCTATTGCCTGTGGGGTCATTCATTTTTAAAATTACATTCTCACAGAAGCTACATTGAACATGTACACTTAGCATAATGGATTAGCTTATATTGCTTAAAGGGGAAAAGGCAGTCAAAATTCTGTAATAGAAAATAGATGTTCCGAGAAATTCACCAATGCGAAAAGTAAAGACAGTAAATATCATTTCAAATGTGTACCCTTTATGAGATGGCAAGATGCATTTTGTCCAACAGCAAATGACTTGTTAGTGCAGGTTCTTTTAATATATTCCTTTGAAGCAGTGCTGCTCCCAAAGGATAGTGGATATAGTGTTAACTCTAGCCTTACAAAAAGCAACTGGACAAATACTTGAAGGAGAAAACATTGCAGGGATATGAAAAAGAATCGGGGTGTGGGATGAACTGGCTTGTTCTTTGAAAGAGCCAGCCCAGACTTGATGAGCCGAATAATCACCTTGTGTGCGGTTCTAAGTTACTATAACTTTGGTCTGATGAAGGACATTCTCCGTGGAGACAAAGAAATAGGATAGAAATTTAGTATTTTAATTTGGATTGGGTTAGTTAGACCAAAAGGCTCATTTCCATGTGTCTCTACATATGCTATGGATCAATATTTCTGGTGGTGTAGGATTTCCAAGTGATATCATTTTCCTCCAGGGTGGTTTTGGTTTTAACCATTCCAACAGTGGCGAGGAATTGTTCTATTTTCAGAAGAACAGCCATACTCATGTAAAAGTGCATTTAATTCCAGTGTTCCATCAGTGTTGAACATTGGAAGTGAATTGAAAATGTCAAGATATGACTTGTAAAAGATTGATGCACAGCATGAAATATGATTCAGGCTTAATGAACAAATTACATAAATACCAAATGTGTTTGACCAATGGCCAGAATTTGCTGGATTGATACATCTTATGGTATATACCATTAGTCAATATTTGTTTTGTGCCTTAACTTGCTGTAGGTAAGAGTTGATGATGATGTGATAGGACAATGGATCACTTTAGACCTTATTGAATATGGAACCAAATTAAATCAATGAGATTTAAGAACTCAGAATTGAACAGAGAAGCAACTGAAACAAGTGTGTTAGACAAGTCAGGTACAGAAGGAAAAATATGAGAGGCAACAAAAGATTGGATTAAGAGAGAGATAAAAATGAGAAAAGAAAAGCAAGGACTTTTCTTTTTTAAAAAAAGATGCTTTAAAACCTACAACAATTCATCCCTTAAGAATTGATACTCCATAGTTTAAGTTGCAGTTTTCTGGGCCAGAGTGGTTAATTGTCACATTGTTAAAAGAGTACATGCACTATTAATTTGTACGTTTAATGGCTTATTAGTATTCAAATCTAGCAATTTACTAAAAGTGACTGGAAGTTTCAAGCAAGTTGTGGTTTGTGCAGAGCTAATTGTGGTACGGTCATCCAGCAGCTTGTGGCAATTTGTGACAAAAAGGATATATTTTTCTAGACACAGGTTGTAGAACCATTTACACAATTACAAAAGCAAGTGGCATTAAGATTACCATGATCACAACAGCAAATTTTGAACCTGCATATTTACAATAATAATATTGGTCACCACCACTTGAGCTATTCTGGACAGTAAAACATTTTGGTTACTGTCATGTAATTATTATTAATATTGGCTTTTATTTGGATAACATCTTTTTAAAGTTAGCGTTTATTTATTAGTTACAAATAAGGCTTACATTAACACTGCAATTAAGTTACTGTGGAGTTCCAAGTCACCACATTCTTGCACCTGTTTGGATCACATCTTTCAGACTGTGGGAGGAAACCAGAGCACCAGAGGAAACCCACACAGATGCAGGGAGAACGCGCAAACTCCACACAGACACTGACCCAAGCCAGGAATCAAACAGCCCCTGGCACTGTGAGACAGCAGTGCTAAATCGCTGTGCCACTGTTAGTCTGTTGGTAATTAACCAGAAAATAAATCACCTCCTTCCCCCGGTTGCTTCAGACTTCTAACCAATCCCCTCTGCCAACACCTCTGATGTATCGCATCTTGCCAAAGTAATATATGACCTGCATTTTTGATGATTAATGTCTTTCTTTCTTTGTTCGTGCCTTACAGTATGAATATACTGATCGTTGACCATGAAATAAACTTCCTGTGTGACCTGCTGCTACTTTTTCCATCACTCAAAATGGCACAAGCGATAACTTCACATTAAACTTGCATTGATAGATTGTTAATGAAAATCTAGTGATGTAAACTAGTGGAGATCTGTGCGCTGGGAGAAAAAAATTCAAGTGGTTTGATAAGTGTCAGGAGTATCCATTAATGGCTTTAGTGTGAGACTGCTGCTGGTATCGGGCAACTTCAGCTGATCAAAGCATTAGACTTTAATCAGCTCGTGCCCCATTCCGCCATTGAAGGAGTATGATTGCACAATATAGCCACACTAATTATCAAAGTATTAATATTCATGAATTACATAATGCTTAAGGGATGAGTTTTTTGAATGGATTATGAAAATTTAATACAGATTCCACTAAAACTAGAAATTAGAGATGTAATGCAAAATTTTACATAACTTATACACAATTTTCCTCTTCTTGGTACATGTATTCATCAGAACCTTTTCATTAAGGAGCGTGCAAATAACCTCTCCAAATGCCTATTTATACAGACTGCACTAAGGTTTTTAAAGGAAAAATGAGGAAAAGCAGTAGAAACCAAACGATACATTTTCAAAAGTGCAAGAACAGAGACATGGGAGCCGTCAAAGGGCTGATAATCAGCTCAGAAATCCTTCCCCCATTATTCCCCAAAGGGGTAACAAACAGCATGGCTGTGAAGATACACTAACAACAACAATATTTCTATAATGTGTGCATCAGCAAATGCTTTAAATAAAGGTAAAAAAAATTACTTAGTACATGCTCATACTTCGTAATATTTTTCAAGGCAGATATTTGTACCTGCAATTTCTCCCACCAGTAGTGAAAAAGTTACTATGGGAAGTTAATCACCTTTGAGGTAGATTCAGATCAAGAGTGGTGATCACCATAACCCAGTAGATATGATTAAATAATCAAGTTTATCAAGTTCATTTGCTTCACATGCCTCCAGATTGTCCTGAATCTGAGTATAAAGAATAATTTTGGGCAAATGCAAGGCTTTGAAACTTGGATGGTTTACTGTGGAAAGGGATGTCTACTTCATCCATGCTTACATTCAAGTTAGTCATCATTTGCATGGCCAAATTGTATGCAAAAAAAGACTCAAAATGTTATCAAGCATCTCTTATATCTCATCTATGACTACAGCAGTTGTATGTCGACTCTCCTGCTTTTGGCTGACATGAAGGGCATGTAACCATCCTACCTTCTTTCACTGTATCTTCTCTGTGGCTTAGCTTTGAGAGATCTTCAATCTAGTTTGTTCCTTTATTCCTGAAAAGAGCCGGCACTTCCAGTAATGATTGTTCTTCTCATTTCCATATTGTTTCTACTGGAATACCTGAAGTTTCCTATCCAACCTTGATTAGATACCATCAGCCGATATAAGGCGAATTTTGATGTCTTTGGTGGTTACACCATATGCTGCTTTATCACCAGCATCCTCAATTCCATAACTATTCTTGCTTTGTCAGACTTATCTGATGCCATTTTGAATGAACCTTAACTTTTTCTTCAGTTGAACATTAGGCAAATGCTAATTTTTCATTTGGCAGCCTACCTTGTTTCCACATTATTGTTCTCTCTCTCTGCCCCTTCCCAGTTGCTCACACTGGCTGTGCACCACTTGGTTCAGCTTCCATATTTGATCTATTGCTGAGTTTAAAATTCCAGGTCTCATCAATGACAAAAATTGTGTATCCAACCTTCGTTGCCACTGAAACCATGATAGCATTACTTCAAGATTTGTATTTCTTGCTACTTTCTTGCATTTCCCCTTACAACTCTAAATTAATATAGAGATCTTGTCTACACTAAGTTATGATTCCCCATAATCCTCATTATAGTTAACTTATATTAGCATCTTGTCTTTCAAAGCACCAAATCTAAAATCCTTGTTTTTGTTTACAAATGCGATACTCCACCCCTGAGATCTATGTTCTAGCCCACATAGAATCCCTACATTCATAAAAAGACCACCTGGCCCATTGAGTCCACGACAACTTTCCAAAAGAGCATTTCATCCAGGCATTTCCGTCTGTCCTATACTTGTAACTCTGTGCATTTACCATTGCTAATCTACCTAACCTACACATTTTTGGATACTATGGGGCAACTCAGCATTCCGTCTAAACTATATCTTTAGACTTTGCATTGTCCTCTGATTTTAGTAAATCTTGTCCGTTTTTGTGTTTTTCTTTTGGTACCAGACCTTTCAACTATCTGAGCACTTATCCGCTTGAATTCCATCCCTAAACCTTTTTGCTTCATTACTTCCCTCATTGTCTTTAAAAACCCCTGCAGGCTTATGTTTTCACCTATACTTTAGGGAAAGTTATTCTAAGTCACCTGCCAATTGACCTATGAGAAGCATCTTAGGGTACTTAATTACATTGAGGTGTTACACAAAGGCAAGCTATTAGAATCATAAAGTCATAGAGGTTTACAGCATGGAAACAGGCCCTTTGGCTCAACTTGTCCATGCTGCCCTTTCTTTAAAAACCCTAAGCTAATCCCAATTGCCTGCATTTGGCCCACATCCCTCTTTATCTATTGTACCCACGTAACTATCTAAATGCTTTTTAAAAGACAAAATTGTACCCGTCTCTGATAGTTCATTCCAGGCACTCACCACCTTCTGTGTGAGAAAACTGCCCCTCTCACTTTTGTATCTTTCTCCTTTCACCTTAAACCCATGCCTTCTAGTTTTAGACTCTCCAACCTTTAGGAAAAGACATTGATTATCTAGCTGGTCTATGCCCCTCATTATTTTATAGACTTCTATAAGATCACCCCTCAGCCTTCTACATTCCAGAGGAAAAAGTCCCAGTCTATCCAGCCTCTTCTTATAACTCAATCCATCAAGTCCCAGTAGCATCCTAGTAAGTCTTTTCTGCACTCTTCCTAGTTTAATAATATCCTTTCTATAATAGAATGACTGGAATTGCACACAGTATTCCAAGTGTGGCCTTACCAATGTCTTGTACAACTTCAACAAGACATTCTAACTCCTGTATTCAATGTTCTGACTGATGAAAGCAAGCATACCAAATGCCTTCTTCACCATTCTTCTCCACCTGTGACTCCATTTTCAGGGAGCTATGAACATGTACCCCCTAGATCTCTTTGTTCTGTAATGCTCCCCAACATCTGACTACGAACAGAGTAAGTCCTGTCCTGATTCAATTTACCAAAATGCATCATCTTGCATTTGTGTAAACTCCATCTGCCATTTGTTGGCCCACTGGCTCAATTAGTCAAGATCTCATTACAATTAGAGAGAACTTTCTTCACTGTCCCTTATGCGACCAATCTTAGTGTCATCTACAAACTTACTAACTTTGCCTCCTATATTCTAATCCAAATCATTAATATAAATGACAAATAACAGTGGACCGAGCACTGATCCCTGAGGCACACCATTGGTCACAGGCCTCCAGTTTGAAAAACAATTCTGTACAACCACACTCTGGCTTCTGTTAAGAAGCCAATTTTGTTTTGAGGACATTGGAAAAAAAATCCTTTAATGTATCTTTTGGCTCAAAATAGTTGGTTGATAGGAAATACCCTGAGTCCCAAGCCATTTTGAAGTCCTCATTTGATCAATGTGACATCCTGTGCACATATATTAAAAAATTATTCACTACAAGGTATCGCATGGTAGGTTGTTGCATAAGGTTAAATCTCCTAGGATCCCGGGTAAGGTATCTAAATGGGTACAAAATTGACTTCTTGACAGATGCCAATTTGTATCCACTTAGATACCTCATCCTTGACAGAAGCCAGAGGGTGATTGTAGAGAGTTGTTTTTCAAACTGGAGGCCTGTGACCAATGGTGTGCCTCAGGGATCAGTGCTGGGTCCACTGTTATTCGTCGTTTATATTAATGATTTGGATGAAAACATAGGAAGTATGGCTAGTAAGATTGGTGGCATAGTGAACAGTGCAGAAGGTTATCTCCAATTGCAACAGGATCTTGATCAATTGGGCCAGTGGGCTGACAAATGGCAGTCGGAGTTTAATTTAGACAAATGTGAGGTGATGCATTTTGGTAGATTGAACCAGGGCAGTACTTATTCAGTTAATGGTAGGGCACTGGGGAGAGTCACAGAATGAAGAGATCTAGGGGTACATTTTCATAGTTCCTTGAAAGTGGAGTCACAAGTGGACAGAGTGGTGAAGAAGGCACTTGGTTTCATTAGTCAGGACGTTGAATTCAGGAGTTAGAATGTCTTGTTGAAGTTGTACAAGACATTGGTAAAGCCACACTTGGAACACTGTGTGCAATTCTGGTCACCCTATTATAGAAAGGATATTGTTAAAAGTGCAGAAAAAATTTACTAAGATGCATTATAAGGAGAGGCTGGATAGACTGGGACATTTTTTCTCTGGAGCATAGGAGGCTGAGGCGTGATCTTATAGAGGTCTATAAAACAATGAGGGGCACAGATCAGTGAGATAATTAACATCTTTTCCCAAAGATAAGGGAGTCTAACACTAGAGAGTATAGATTTAAGGTGAGAGGGGAGAGATACAAAAGTGTCCAGAGGGGCAATTTTTTCACACAGAGGGTGGTGAATGCCTGGAAGAAGTTGCCAGAGGTAGTAGTAGAGATGGATACAATTTTGTCTTTCAAAAAGCATTTAGATAGTTACATGGGGACAATGGGTACAGAGGGATATGACCAAATGTGGATATCTAGGATTAGCTTAGGGCTTTAAAAAAAGGGTGGCATAGACAAGTTGGTCCGAAAGGCCTGTTTCCATGCTGTACACCTCTATCATTCTATGACTCTGTGGGGACATTGATAGTTGGACCAGCATTTATTGCCCATCTGAGGACATTTAAGAAGCATTTCAATGAACCATATGTAGGCTGTACCAAGCAAGGATGATAGATTTTCTTCCCTACAGGATATCGTTGAACCACGTGAGTTTTTACGATAATCAGCAATTTTTTAATTCCAGATTTTTAGTAAATTAAATTGCACCAAATACCTCTGATTTGAACCCATGTTAAGTGACAATACCACTAAGCCATTTCTTCCCTAATATAGTTTCAATGCAGTTCACTGGTTAGAAAGAGCGGGGATTAAACCAATCCCATGTAGAATTCAAGACAGCATCCAATACTGGGGACATACATTGGACAGCGATAAGCTGGCTTATATTTATGGGAAGTATTTCTGCTGCTTTGGGCCCCACAAAATTAATAAGTGAAAATAAGTTTGGACATTGATTAAGTGGCTTCCAGTCAATTCTTTAAGGATCACTGGAGATTATTCAATGCTGTGTGAATTGGTAGAGCATGCAAATCCATGTTCCACACATTTTGTACGTCAAATTACCGAGTACTATGCATGTCATGACATCTTGCTTTGTATATTAGAAGTGTCTCCCTTCCTGAAACAAGGAAGTGCACTGGCTGCCCATCTGAAGGTTCCAACCAAGATGCCAGTGCTGGAGTACACTTGATCCAATGGAAGTTGCAGGCCAGAATTGCCCATTTATGTGGATAGTTGCTGTCAAAATTGTCCCTGTTGAATGATAAATCACAAAATAGCATTTAGTGCACTGTGCCGTTTACTAGCAGAACCCAGAATTTCATCATCCTGCACCTTCTTCATTGTCCCACATCTTTTTGTGCTTCAAGTGTTTATTTACTTTTCTCTTTAAAAAAATTAATCTCAGATATTTCCTACAGATGAGCGACAAGTCTGCTTCTCCTACCTGATGAATAAATTGTGGGGAATTCGCTCAAATAATTTTGGTATAGGAAAGAATATTAAAAGAGATGAGAATAAATTTTCAACATCCATTATCACCAGAATTCTACCATCCCACCTGCCACGGGAATTGGAGTGGGTTGGGGTAGATACTGGGAAGGTCTGTTGGACTCAGGTGATATTTTTCAGTCTCTGGTCCAGCAAGGCCATAAAATCCCACCCTATATTTCTATTAAAATCTTTTCCTTATCTCATAAACTTTCAAGTAAAGTGAAGGCATTATCTTTATGGCAGCAAGGTACCACAGCGATTAGCACTGCTGCCTCACAGTGCCAGGGACATGGTTTCAATTTCCAGCTTGGGTCACAGTCTGTGTGGATTCTGCATGTTCTCCCCATGTGTGCATGGGTTTCCTCCGGGTGCTCTGGTTTCCTCTCACAGTCCGAAAGGATGTGCTAGTTAGGTGCATTGGCTATGCCAAATTCTCCCTCAATGTACTTGAACAGGTGCTGGAGAATGACAACTAGGGGATTTTCATCAGTAACATCATTGCAGTGCTAATATAAGCCTACTTGTGGCACTAATGAATAAACTTACATGTATTTTGTTGGACATATGAATGTGCATGCATACATAACAATGAAAAAATCAAATTTATTATGATTTATTTAATTGTCATAATTTTTCTCAACATTCAAAATGCAGAAATGTATGTTCTCTAATTCTCAGTAAAAGGAAGCTAGGACAGAGATGACTAAGATAAACTCTTGCAAGATGATACAAAAATAGCTAGGATATTGACTTGATGCCTTTCCTCAGTTTTTACAAAAAGATAATATAGAGAGAGAAGTCAAGGAATATTACAACAGTTAAGATGGAAAGAAAAAAGATCATTGACAAACCAACCAAATTTAACAAGGCCAGAAACCTAGATTCAAATGGACCATACCTGCAGGAATTCAAGAAACTACAGAGGAAAGGGGAAGAGAGACCTTCCAGGGAATTATAGGCCAGTGAGTCTTACTTCTGTGGTGGGCAAAGTGTTGGAGAGAATAATTAGGGATAGGATTTATAGTTATTTAGAGAGTAATGAATTGATTGGAGATAGTCAGCATGGTTTTGTGAAGGGTAGGTCGTGCCTTACTAACCTCATTGAGTTTTTTGAAAAAGTGACTAAGGAGGTGGATGGGGGTAAGGCGGTTGATGTGGTATATATGGACTTTAGTAAGGCGTTTGATAAGGTGGCCCATGGAAGACTTCTGCAGAAAATGCAGATGTATGGGATAGAGGGTGATTTAGCTAATTGGGTTAGGAATTGGCTAGCAGATAGAAGACAGAGGGTGGTGGTTGATGGGAGATATTCATCGTGGAGTTCGGTGACAAGTGGTGTACCTCAGGGGTCTGTTTTGGGGCCCCTGCTGTTTGTAATTTTTATAAATGATCTGGATGAGGGTATTGAAGGATGGATTAGTAAATTTGCAGATGACACTAAAGTCGGTGGAGTGGTAGATAGTGAAGAGGGGTGTTATAGTTTGCAGAGGGACTTGGACAAGTTGCAGAGCTGGGCCGAGAGGTGGCAAATGGAGTTTAATGTGGAAAAGTGTGAGGTAATGCACTATGGCAGAAATAATAAATGTGTAGAGTATAGGGCAAATGGTAGGATTCTTAGTAGTCTAGATGAACAGAGGGATCTTGGTGTGTATGTGCATAGATCCCTGAAAGTAGGCAGTCAGGTCGAGAAGGTTGTTAGGAAGGCATATGGAGTCTTGGCTTTTATTGGTAGAGGGATTGAATTTCGGAGCCGCAACGTCATGTTGCAACTGTACAAAACTCTAGTGCGGCCGCACTTGGAGTATTGTGTGCAGTTCTGGTCCCCACATTATAAGAAAGATGTGGAGGCATTGGAGAGGGTACAGAGGAGGTTTACCAGGATGTTGCCTGGTATGGAGGGCAGGTCTTATGAAGAGAGGCTGAGGGATTTGAGGTTGTTTTCGTTAGAAAGGAGGCGGCTAAGAGGGGACCTTATCGAAACATATAAGATGATTAGAGGTTTAGATAGGGTGGACAGTGATAGCCTTTTTCCTAGGATGGAGAAAGCTAGCACGAGGGGACACAGCTTTAAATTAAGGGGTGATAGTTATAGGACGGATATCAGAGGTAGGTTCTTTACCCAAAGGGTGGTTCGGGAGTGGAATGCCCTGCCTGCAGCGGTTGTAGATGCGCCAAGTTTGGTGGCGTTTAAGAGGTTAGTTGATAAGTATATGGAAGAGAAGGGAATGGTTTAGTTTGGAGGGGCATTGCTTTTTATATTGGTCGGCGCAACATCGAAGGCCGAAGGGCCTGTTCTGTGCTGTAATGTTCTATGTTCTATGTTCTATGAAATAGCAGAAAAATTCGTATCCAATTCAAAGAATTCACTAGAAAAAGAGATATTATCAGATGACTGGTGAATTGTAAAATAATTCCAACCCTTCAAGGGTAAAACGGAACATTAAACCATTTAGCTAACATCCGTGATAAAGAATATTTGATTCTAAAACAAAGATGACCAAACATCTGAAGATAGAGAATACAATAAAATAATCGACTTTTATAATAATAGAACGTAATAATAATAATGGATTTTTGAAAGGAAGGTTATGTTTATCCAACCTTATTTAATTATTTGAAGAAATAATAGAAAGAGTATGAAATTGATAGTTATGGTATACATTGCCTTTCAAAAAGTCTTTGATAAGACATCACTTAAGACAGTCATGACAAAGGTTAAAGGAATTTTGAGTTGAAGGAAAAGTATCAGTGTTAATTCAAAGATGACTACAAAACAGAAGACAGATCAGTAGTTAAAGGAGGTTATTTGGACTTAAAAATAGTGGGAAATGGTGTTTGGCTGGAATCCATGCTGGGACCACTGTAATTTACCATATTATTAAATGATACGGACTCAGAAACTGGAGTTGTGGGCTGGAATTTTAAGCTCCTGGGAATTTTACCAACAGTGGGTTCCGTGTTGAGTGAGCTGCCAGTTCTCACCGCTACTGATTTTGTCAATGGTGGGGCTGCTCACACCATGTGCCAAGACAGCCCCATAAACCTGGGTGACATCTACTTGCTGCTGAATGTGCCGTCCCACTTATACTATGTGGCCATCAGAGGCCAGCCCAATAGAAATGGCCATGTCCCCCATTTATCAATTTTCCAATGACTGTAAGGTCAGGTTCTGGGCCATGCCTCTGAAAAATTCTAATTATAGTATCAAAATGAGCGGATGACATCAAAATAAACCTTATGACTAACAATGTGAAGGATGGCACCAATATACCAAGACATAAACAGGCCTGCAGGGTGGGTGCATAAATGACAAACAAAATTCAGTGTAGTGATATATAATGTGGTTTGTTTTGTTGGTGGAATAAAGAAACATTTCTTCATTGAAAAGTGGAAATAGCATAAGTAAGTAAAGAAATCAGAAATAGCAATTCAAATTAGTAAGGAATGCAAACAATATACTAATGTTCATTTCTAGAGGAATATGTTACAAATATAGGGAGGTGATGTTAAATTTAGATAGAATCTTAGTCAGGCCATATTTGGAATACTATGTGCAGTCCCAGTCTGGAGTCCTCCAACATCAGAAAATTATAACTATTATCATACCTTAATTTGATTCAACATCCCATGGTGCTTCAAAACAAAATTTAACACTAAGGAGATATTTGGGCAGCTGACAAAGATGGGCAAATCAAGGATGTAGATTTTCAGGAGCATTTTAAAGGTGGAAAGAGAAGTTGAGAAATTTTGATAGGAATTCTAGAGCAGCTCTCAAATATTCTTATTTGGCAGCTCAGAGTATGGCCATTGATGGAGGAATGATTAAAAATGGGGATAATCAAGGGACCAAAATTGGAGCAGTGTCAATTTTGTGGATCTGGAGCAGATTACAGAGATTGGGATTGGGAGACCATGGTGGGATTTGAATACAAAAATAAAAATTTTAAAATTGAGGTATTGCTTAATCAGAAGGCAATGTAGGTCAACAATCTTAGGAGTGATGGTGAATGGATCTTGATTAAGTTAGAACATGGACTGCAGACTTTTGAATGAATTAGCACTCACAAAGGGCTGAAAAGGAGTGACCTATCAGATGTGATTTGGATTAACCAAGTCTAGATGTTATAAAGGCCCAGTTGAGAGAGTATCCAAAGCAGAAAAAGATATTGAATCACAGGAGGAAATGAAGATATTTCTTCAAGGACATTTCTTCAAGAAAACAAGGACATTTCCAGAATTGAGGTGACATAACAATTGGGAAATTTTGTGCAGACTGCATCACATTTGTCTGGAAAGAAGAAGATAAGTCTTCAATATATGAGGGAAAATGGAATAGGAGGATGTGGAGGCAGGACCAGAAAAAAAAGTAAAGTTGGAGGAGGTTCCTATGTAATATAAACAGCTGCCTTCAGCAGTTGGGCTGAAACAACTTTCTTCTGGGATGTAGATTCTGCTTAATTCTCTGCAGTAAAAATTTCACATGTTGAATATCATGAAATGGAATTACAGAAATGTTCAGTATAATTCTATCTTAATTCCTAATTTTATCTTATATACAGGATTTAAGCAAGGTCTCCTTTGAATATGCAACTTGGCCAATGCTGTTTACTTGAATGTATATAACATATATTACCAAACTTAGTCCATTTATGATTTGCAGCTTAGGACAGGCTGTGCATTCATCTTTGTCATTTTAAAGTAACTCTTGTTGCATGTGCACAATCAGATCTTAAATTTGACTTTCTTTCTGACAAAGAAAGCCATTGGTCTTGCCATAGGTTTATCAGAAACTTACATTCACAAATGAGGATATTCATTTTTCAGAAAGATGCAAAATATTAGGATTTATGTTTTGTCACAAATTATTTTACTTAATTCTTTAATTTGTAATATAACAATTTTTAAAATGATTTCCTGACACATTACCTTAATTCTGATTGGCCACTTACTGATGGAAAAGCTGAATAAGAATGACAGCTAGCTACATGGGAAATAATTGTATATAAAATAGAGACCTTGACTTACTTCTGTTTACAGAATGGAGAAATGCACTGATGGTGCACTTGGCAGCAAATAAAATGACCTTGTCTGCCCTTTTCTTCCCACATTCTCTTTTGTGAAGGATTTTGTTCTGTATTCTTTTATATTGTGAGGAGAAAATGTCCTCAACATTTGCACTGTGCAATGCAAGGATATTTGCTTCCCAATCTCTTTGGAAATTCCAGTGCACCAACACAAAAATTATTAGCAATGAGTATTAAGGAACTCATGTCCTTTAATTCAACAATACAAAATATACTTCAAGCAGGCTCTACTTGCAATACGCAAAACAGAACACTACCAACCCTCCCAAAATTGAGCTCTGTTTATTTGTCGGTCAGTAACTTGTCATTAAGTACAATTCTCCAACCTAAAATTGATTTGACCAGAATAAGTATAAAAAGTAGAATATTAAAAACTTAAAATTTGACTCTACACTGTTAAAAAGCTCGTTAAGTGTTTTGGTATGAGAAATATAAGAAAACACAGCATCTTATTGTTTTTAAAGACAGGAAATGTTTCTGGTGGTGTTATTGGATGAAAACAGCAATGTATTTTTCCTCTTGAACTAAACGTTTACTGTCCTCAGCACATCCCCCGTGTCACTTGTTAACCCTAAATTTAAAAGTCATTTTATGTTATCTCACAACCTCAGCATTTAGTTTCTAAAATTGTGTACTGGGCATTCTGGTAAATCGCTATTACTCATCTGTCTCGTGGTAGTTTTGTTTCAAAACTGCTGTAGTTGGAAAATAGGGATTTTATCAGATCAGCAGTGTATAATGCCAGCATGTAGCTGAACAAAGGGCAGTAATGTAAGCTCCGACCATGTTTAAACATGGGATCCTCTGTAGTCATGTAAATACATGTTCGGTTTTTATAAAAGACTTTCTAGGTCCAAATAAAAATGTCACAAATGTTCATTTAGTAAGCAGGACAAATCTGTGTAATTGGATCATGAAGTTACAATTGCCACTTACTGCATTAGTTGGAAATCAAATGATCAGAAAATGCACTTTCCTTCAATTTTCCATCTTGACCTGTTTTAAAACAAGATTTAGACAAGACTAGAAGTTTAAATTTTCTTTCAAAGCTAAGGATGATCTTTAAATTAAACCACATAAGGTAACGTGTCTTTCAGAAGATCTGAGAAGTTCCTGCTCAGTGACAAAGCACAACCACTCTGGAATTGTAGATTATGGTATTCGCTGTTTAAACTTAAGAAGTTCCCCAGTGTTTTTATTAATTGTTTATATTTTAATAATGTGACAAATTAATTTATAAAATGACAGCACTTGTTGAAATTAAGGTGTAATTCAAATTTAAAGCTTTGACATACAGTACATGGCATTCTGATATCCTATAATCTCTCATACAATACAAATTATTTGTAGTTTTCTTTGATAGAGAACATGGTGAAGCTGTCTAATTTAAACTGTTCTCTGTTGGTGACAGAAGATAGCAAAATTAAAAAGAAACTGAAAAGTCTTTTTAACATGTTCTGTTTTAGTAGCGGTCAGGTGAACCAGCTGATTTCCATTGCAAAAGTATGGAGAAGGTGAGTTATCATGTAGTATATTTGAAGTTGTGCTTTGATGGCCAAGTATGAAGGGAATCATTTTAATTCCCAAAAGTAAGTGGGCTTGCCAAAATCTTAAAAACTTCAAATTTGCCTGCCTTGAACCCAACCAGTTCTGGTTTCAACAGAAACAAGGTCAGGATTAGCAACCAACCTGCTCCCAGACCGCTCATTTAACTATTTTAATGAGACTAGATGCCTCAGACTTTACTTTTCTTTCAAGCTTGAATCTGACTGAATGTATTTCCTGAGGCTCAGAGAAACTAACAATTAAAGGAAGATGAAAATTGCAGCATGGAATAGGTACATACTTTTCCAGCACTGCTTATGGATCAATAGGAGCAGGAATGCTTCCACCCTTCTACCCGTGATCATCAATATATCCCAATCTCTGCCCCACTCTTCCTCCAACTCCCTGTGATTATCACTTCAACCTCAAAAAAACTTTGTACCCATTAACCCACCTCATGATCTGCGTCATGGCAGAATATTTTTTCTGGAACGTTCCCTGTCTAATGGGGAGCCAAGCCTGTCAGTTTGTCAGTCAGGCTATCTTTAAAACATGACCCCATAGCTTTTGGGGAAACCCAGAGTGTTTTCCTGAGCAGAACTCTCCACTTGGAAATCTCACCCCAGTAAAAGTTATGATCAAGCAGTTAGTGAGGTTGGGGACACCAAGATTAACCCTTTGACTTAGAGCAGAGAGCTGAAGGAAATGTTATAATCCATGCTAAGTTTAGAAGGGGCAATATGTTCTACTGCTTTTGTGGCCCCTCCAATGGAATCCCAGAAATAATTTTGAGAAAATATAAAACTTTTTTTCATGAAGTTGTTTAGCCTGATTTCTCTCAAATGAATTCATGTTTTATGCTTAGGCTATGTGTCAGGAAATGAGCAAGGTTAATTCAATAATTTTCAATTGTATAGATTGTTGATGCCTGATATTTATGTTCAATTTATCAAGGCCAATGCACCTAACCAGCACGTCTTTCTGACTGTGGGAGGAAACCCGAGCACACAGATGTGGGGAGAACATGCCGGCTCCACACTTACAGTGACCCAAGCCAGGATTTGAACCCAGAGTCTTGGGTGCTAACCACTGAATCAGTCTAAGTATATCAGAAATTCTCCATTGTGTTGAAAATCTTAGAAATGACCAAAATTTTTAAGCTCTGTTATGAACATGGCATGTTCCATTTTCATGTGATTGGGAGTAGAGATGGATTGGAGTTTGCAAATGTATGGTTTATAGTGGCAGCTGGCCATTTAAATCACCAGCTGCCAACATTGAAGTGAGATTTTGTTAGGCCAGAAATGTGAAGATTAGAACAGATAAGAGAAAGTCTGAACTTGGTGGATTCACTTGGATAGCAATGGAACCTTTTGGCTAGGTAAGGTATCACATTGTACATAATCCCCGGACACTTTTGGGAGAGGTAAGTAACCATTTGGAAAGGTAAGGCACCCTTTAGAATTATGGAAAGTGAACTTGATTATGCATTTTTTTACACACAAAAGCATTTGAATTATCAAGCTGTCAAGGAACAGTCATGCTATCAAGGAACTGTCAAAGAATGGAGCAGCAGTCAAAAAACTGCCCAACTATCAAAACTGTCAAGGAGCTGTCGAAGGATACTAGGTGAGTAGACATAGCGGGGGTTGGGAATGAGTTTGCACTAAGTTAGCATAGGGCCTATAAAGGACCATGGGGATATGGGGACATAGTATTATGAGGGGACATGGGATTGGGTAGAGCAGAATGTAGAACATGAAGGGCCATGCGAGTGGGTGGGATCATGGAGTGCCGTAGATTAGCAAAGATGGGACATAGAGAGTATTTGGGGATGTGGAGGGAAGTTTTTGTTTTCTAATTTTATTTCTACATAGTGCTGGGGCGCAGAGTCAGGTCTTCAGTTCAGCCTTCCTCCACACTCAGCAGCCTCCATTCCCTCAGAACAAAACTCCTACCTGTAGGCAGCCATTTTTAAAGGTCACGTTTGCAGAACTAGGAATTCTCCTGAATCTGTGCATCTGACCTGGGAGTGAAAATCTGTGTCCAAATGTCAAAATGTTAAGCCTTTCATTAAAGTTCTACACTATATATCTAAAATAGATCCTTTTACACCTATCAAAACATCTAATCTAACCTGGACTGTAACCAGTGACATGAATCCAGAAGAGTTAATTGCATACAATTCAATATCTTTACCAATTGTATTGTTGTCACCTATTATCACCAACTATACTATGATGTCAAACTAGAAGGCTTCCATCAGCTTTCCATAAATATTCTATATTTGCCAAACCCACAGCAGTTGTTAGTTTCTGACTGAATTCTTTGTTAAGATACCTGAAGAGATCCAAAGTTCATTGGAGAAAATTTACAGTTGATTTTTAAAACCCTGGATTCTTTTGCCTGGCTTGGCTAATCTTGATTTCTTGACTAAACCAGTCCATGTTCTTAATGCTGTTAGACTCAACTCATTTCGATGAAAAATATTTTTAATTTTTTTTATTGCTCATCAGTTTCAGCTACAAAACCTGTGACTTTTCCCACCATTCAGAACCCAGAGTGCTATTGTTGCAACAGATCAAGACGCATCATAAACAACATTTCCTGTTGAGTTGATTGAAGTATATTTCAATTACAGTGGCAGATAACTAAAGGGAAAAGTGTGTCTTTACATATACAAGAATCATGCAGATATTGGCTACGTATAATTGAGCCTGTAAAGAGTGAATTTAATCAGGGCAAAATGTGTTTACTAAACAGGTGTAAATCATTAAACTTAGACAATTAACATGAATGAATGTGATGAATGCAGAAAGGTAATAGTTTTGAAGGTGAATTCATTTTTACTTTAGAAAATATTATTTTTGGGATTAGCGTTTGCTTTCCATATTACCGACAATTAATGACACCAATTTTTTTTTTACTATTTCCTTCATTGATCCTTTATGTATGTGAAATATTGTTTGGAAAATATTTGTGTCTCCCTTCAGTGAAGTGTCCACTGCAGTTATTGGGAGAAAGGATGGAGGATGTTTCAGCACCACATGACTTGTTGGACAATAACTTTTTCTAAAAAAAGACATCAAGCTCAGCCTTGTTTAAGGAGCCAAGCAGAAATTGAAGTTTGGTGCATATACAATTGGTGCATTTTGAGCATATAATAATCTTATATAAAATACAATGCTAAATAATTGATTATCATTAATGCTGAATTTCCATGTTCACATCAGAAGGGGAAAAGCTACTTAATTTACGAGCTAGAAGCAAAGATGTTTAGTTAGAGTATATTCTAAATTTTGCAAGAGATTAGGTTGAATCTTCAACTTGGCATACAATGGCATTTAATAGAAAATAACAAACGATCTGTGTTTCTAACACAATAGTTAATGTGAAATAATTAAAGAACATTCTCACAGATGTCTTTGTTAATTCAGATACTAAACCTGTACTTTAGCCAAGTTGAATGCTGAGGTTTAAACGGAAGTCTTAATCTTTCTTGGACTTGTGCCCTACTGCCACCCCTTCCCTCATTCCAGTATTGCTGCAATCCCGAACAAGGGAACAATCCCTGTTTCAGTACCTAACAAGGCTAAAGACCACAGCTAGAGATGGCATCGGCAGGCCCTGCAGGCAGAACTTTGTAGACTCAGCCAGCTTCCAACAAACCCCCTTTATGCTCCCATTTCTGCGAAGAATTATGATTCCAGTGCCCTGCCGTTGATCGGTCAGATCTGTGGTAGGCCAAGAGATGGAGTTCTGTAATTCTGATGCACTATAAAACAGCAGATCCTATTCATTGGAGCCTATGTCTAATAAACCACCAAAAAAGCAGCTGCTGTGTGCAGTGACAAACAACGAAACCCATTCTTAAAAGCCCAATTTTTGAATAGCTGCTGGGCAGTCCAGCTTTACTGAAATACTTTGTGATTATACAGTCATGCCCTTACATTCCAAAACAGAATTTATGGGGGTTTGTTTTTAAGTTTTAAAGGCCTTGGTCTTAGTTTTTTCTTAAACTGAGATGTGTCGACACTTTCTACAAAGAATAAGGCAAACAGGAGTGACCCTTAATATGGAACTAACAGCCAGTTTAGGTTTAGTACTGCATAAAATTAGGGATTGTAACTTTAGTTGATGTCCCCAAAACTACAATTCTAATATTTTATTTCCAAATTAATTTGCTATTGCAAACCAGCATTGAATTGTTTTACACATGATTCTTTTTTTTTAATCTGTTGTTTGAGCAACATGCAAAGTATTAAAATATTCAGCAGGTGAATTTACTGAAATGGCTGATTTGAGTATGATATGGTATCAGGTTCATTGTCATGGTTGCTGTGGAAGAGAAAATGAGGCAATTTTCAAACCCTCGATATCACTTATATTTTTGTCCTGGCTGTGCTGGGTGTCGAGGGATGTCCATGAGCTCCTGTTGTGCATTTACCCTAGTTGCTGGCTGGAAAAAGCGCTGCCAGAAACTTGGGAAGCAGGCACTGGCTCAGCATCATCTCCAAAAACAGAGATCTGATACTTTCATGGTATTTTCAAAGAGGACTACTTTTATTAGATAACTGTCGACTTTTCATTTCCCCTTTGCAAATAAGACCGCACAATCTCATTTGACTTTTAGTGTTTCATGATCTGGATTTACTGATTATTTACAAGCCAGGTGCAATGCCTCATTATGTTAGAACTGTAAACTTTACCCTCTCCGCTGTACCCCATTGTCTCTTACTATGGGGATAACATACTGTAAATTCCACAGCTCTTTCAGTGAGAAGGGAAGTGTCAGATGGTTCAAATTCATTGGACTGAAAGAAATTCCATATGTTTAGGAATTTTTGCAGGTGCTAGCATTGCAGAGAGACCTTTCAGGGCAATAATATCTATATCTGTCTTACAGCATTGTGCTCACGGCCACTATTTGTGTTTGTTTATACTTTACACTGACTTGCTGGTCATAGCTGCTGACTACTGAATGACAGAAAATATATTAGATTACCAGTATTTCCAAAAGTCGTGCAAGACTGAAATATAAATGGATGCTAATGTGGCATTTTTATTTTTATCCTCTTTTGTACAATGAATGAGGTGAACCATTCAGTTTTGGTACATTGAGATATTGAAATAAGCTTTTTCAGTAGATAATAGCTGCTAATTGTTTTCCATTTCCTGCTGAGTTTTCTTATGGTCTGTTAACATCAGTCTTAAAAACATCAAAATTTTGGGAAAGTTCTTTCAAACTGTGGTCACTATTCCAGTGTTACAAAATCAACCTGTACTGCTGAAATCCTAATTCGGAAAGCCTCGTATGCCACTGAATCTCTCTGGGTTGCTTTTAGTAGGCCTCAGCATGTGCTAGATTGGGGGTGACTGGCTGGAGGAGGGGCCCAAGCCCTAATCCTTTGTAGCTATGGGGAGAAACATTGACATCCCACAGAGAAGGAAACAAGCAGGCCCCTGAGCTAGGAAGAAATAGTCCTAGACAAAAGCCCATTACATGGTTGCAAATCACCTCACTGCAGTTTTTTTTTATTTACAAGAGTCTGCAGGAAGATTGTTTCCTCCCTGCTAAATTTTGATGCTTCATAGGTCTTAATGCTTCACTTGTATGGGCACTTATCTGAATTGCCACATGCAGACAATATTCTCCCTAGGGCTTTTAATTCCTAAAGCTGTACAATGCTTGGTGTGGATTCAGTTGGAAACTGCTGATTCTGTTCACAAAGTTATAAACACTCAGTTTTGCTGGACAGTTTTTTTTGTAGGTTAAGCTAAATATATACAGCTGAAACGTATAACACATTTTAATGTTAGTAAACAAGTTGTGATGACTATTCAAAAAAAATGTAGCTGACCAGGAAATTTTGCATTGAAGTTTTCCTTGCTTATCTTAATCTCTTAGTGTGTCATTCACTTGTTCATTATTTCAGCTATTGGTAATGTAACCTATTCCAAATATATAACCACCTTTGTAGCATTACTTTCTCAGCCATTTTTATTCATCAACTTAGCTGTAAAACTCTTTAGTTTGTCACTTCACATAAACTGTGTCAAAATTTGCAGAAGAAAAATTTGCACATTAATGGGGGATTTCATTTAATGAAAAACTGTGCCTTGTTTTCTTATTAAAAAAATAAAGTGCTGTGCAATGACTATTTAGTGACTGGTTGAATAACAGGTTATTCTTTAAATTGTTGACATTAGTTGTAGAACTGTACCAGAATTTACCTGACAGTTTAAAAATGCAATTATTTTATAAGAAAAATCTACAGATAAACTGATACCATCGAAAGATGCTTTTGAAAAATGTCAAGTACGAGTTACAATGTGAGAATCAAGGCTGCAGTGGTCTTGAAAGAAAGAGGAACTGCAAGACTTGCATTTGTGTAGCCCATTTCATCATGATGTCCAGAACATTTTACAGCTTTCATGCTCCCTCCCAACCTTTGCTTCTCCCCCTGTCCCCTGCTGACTACTTGGGACCATTCCCATCGGGCCTCAGCTATGACCTTCCATCACCAGATGCCCATTCCTGCCTGCTGGTTATTGGACAGGATCCTGCAGAGCTTTATTCAAATGAGGTCCAATAAGAACCATTTTCCTTCACAAGGGCGGACTGTGTGTAGTTTATTGTATAAGAAATTGCAGTTCATCAACACGAGGCTGATCTGAAAACTGTGCTCAAGTTGTGCAACTTTGCTACAATTTGCAGAATGATAATACTGTGGGAATGAGTAAGACAATAAAACAACAGTGAAGCAAAATGAACACTTCATTATTTGTCTTATAGCTTGTGACACAGTGACAAAACTGGAATGGTAATGACTGTCACAGGATTTCTTTAGTCTGAAGTATCAGTCATTTCAAAAAGGAAGTGGAATGTCTGCATTTCAAATAAGTGTGTGGTGCAGGCATCACCTCCTGAAAATCACACGTTGGGTTTAAAAAAGCAATACAAAAAAAATCAAACATTTAGATAATGGCAATCAGGATCGAGGACACAATAGAAGTGTGTGGAAACTGCTGGCCCACTGTATGTAAACATTTATTTTCAACACAATCAGTAGTAGTCTCAGAGACAGGCTTAAAGAAAGGGCTGTCGAAAGAGCTGGCTGACTGTTTCAACAACAGAATTAGAATGTTGAAAAGGGAACATGCAGTAAGTACCTTTCAGTGAAAAGGTGAGTTCCCTCTTTGACAGGTTTACAGAGGTACTTACAAGGTGTTTGACCAGGTAATTAGCAGCCAGACTGGGCTGCAGGAAGTACCTCTGGTCACCTCAGAGTGAGAATACGTAATGAGCTTGAGGGCTTGATTTTCAACGGATGATTTGCTCTGAACAATGCTCCCAAACAGAACTAACTGCAGGGCGTCCAATGCTAACTGAGAAGGTTGAGGTGGCGGGGGGAGGGGGGGGGGAGGGGGTGGTGGTGGTGGTGGTAAGCGGAGGAAGGGGGTTGCTGGAGGGAGTCGCTTTCCCATCAACTAAAGTGACTTAAAAAACTGGATGGAAAACACAGTTTGAAACTTCCAGTGTGGCTTTCCTGAAATTTCCAATGCACCTGTTACACCAGAATTATTTAAATAATTTCTCAACTGCTAATTCGAATCAGATGATAAGTGAAGTTACTTTCAGTAAGATTTATTCTTCCAATTCTGAAATAATAAAGATATATACTAAATGGACTCTGATTAGATATTTCATAATTGTTACATATGTGAATAGTGTTGCAGCAGACTTCGTGATCCTTTTCAATTGTCCAAATGCAATTCTCAATCACCTGTTAAATTGAAAAAAAAGACACGATTTGCAAGAATTTGAAAGCAGTTTACAGAAATTTGGAAGAATTTGGGTGTTCTGGTTGGTCTAGCTTTTTAAGAACATTTTTTTAGTAATGGAAAATGAATTTCAATTATATTTTTTGTATCCAGATTGTGTTTGTCCTACATTCAATGAAATTAAATTGATGTTCAACATTTGTTTCTTTTCCCAAATTCACACTCAAAAAAGATTGAATAGAACATTCGTGCTTTTTGGTCTGACATATTCAAAGTAATAAGACTTTAGAATATGATAATATTATGGCTTACATAACAAGCCATCTGACATCATTAGAGTTTTAAAAGTAAGAAGAGGTTATGTGAAACCTGCTCATCCTCAAATCGGAATGTTAAACAAGAAGGGAGAATATTTAACTTTTAATTCACATGCCAGTGCTAACTTTTCAATTCTCTAATTTCATTTCTCTGTCTAATTCTTTTACCCTTTTATATTTCTCTCTTTGCAAAGACTTAACCTGACTCCCGTATATATTATAGCTATTTGTAACAATGTAATCCATGTTTTATTAACCCTCTCTGTCTAATTTTCCCTTTGTGTTTCTGGTGATAATGGTCTTTTTATCAACTTGGGGCCCAATGAAAATAATCTTTTACTTTACCTTTCAAAAACTTCTATGAATTCCCATTTATCTGTGTATCATTGAAAAAGAGTCTGGTTTTTCAAGCCTTTTCTCACAACATATCCCTTCCATGACTCAAGATTCCTTCCTGTAATGGGGTACACAGAATTGTGCACTATATTCCAACTAGGAAGTAAGTAATGCCTTGTACAATCAAAAATCACTTCTTTCTTTTGTGTTTAATACTTGACAGAATCCAATTTACCTTGTTAAGAACTTTTCTACCTGTGGCCCTACCTTTAAGGACCTGTATATAGGAACATAGAATGTGTGTCATGTGTGTACATTCTGCTAAAAAATATTACCAAATCATTTTTTTTTCATTGTTACTATTGACTATTTTTCAGATCTTTGTAGTGAACTGCATCTGTCACCCATCTGTTCATTTCACTAATCTGCTGATGACTTCCCCAAATCTCCTGTTATCTATCTTCAGAGTTTGCCAGGCATTTTAATTTAGCAAACTTCAATGTCACTCATCTTTTGCCCATGTCCAAATCGTTTCTGTAACTGGAGTCCCAGGACAGCACTCTAGGGAATACCAGTATTCATATTAAGTTAAGATCGAAATTATCCATTTGTTCTTCAACTTTGCTTTCTGTCCTCTTCGCGTCTCTCTATCCAAAAAGGTTCTATTCCTTTAAAAGACTTGAATCTTAATTTTTGTTACAAGTCTGTTATATGGTACCTTAGCAAATGCAACTCATTATTAAATGGTGAAAGTGCTTAAATTTGACTTGGATCAGATCTACAGATCAGAGTTATTGAATATGATTTTAATTCTGTACAAGTGTTTGGATTTTGAGTGATTTAGAATCTCACCCAACATTAAGTCAAATCTATATGAATGATGTTTAGAAATACATAGAATTTGCAATATGGAACAGGCCATTTGGCCCAACCAGTCTTTGCTGGCATTTACCTTCTGTATAGCAATAGCCCTAATCCTATGCGCCTGCTCTGTTACTATTTCTCTTTATCTTCTTTGCTTTCATCCTCCTAGCCAATCTAATCAGAAATGTTGCCATCATTTCTGTCATTATAACAAATGCTGGAAGTGAATTCTGCAACCCTCCACCCCCCCCGCTTCTGAGTAATTTCTATTTCCATTGTAAGTGGCTATTCTAAAGTCCACTTCCAACGAATGTACAGTGCAGGAATGTTCCTACTATCCTGTTTGGACTCAAAAATAGTGCAACGGTGAAACTAAAATAGAATATGAAACAGCGTTGCTAATTCAATGTTACATTTCCACCGATTCCAGTGTTCAGGCAAACCTCAATCTTTGTGGCCTAGGTTCCAGACAGAAACAGGTGGAGGTTTCATTAATGCATTCCACTTGAGTCAAGTTGACATAGATATGAGATTTGATGCAATTTGCATTTCTGGGCACAAATCGGTTACTTACAAGTTAAGAGACAACCATTTCTGGTGACATGTGAGGGGAAATCAGTTACTCTGAACGGGAATGCTGCAGAATGTTTTGGAAGATAATTTGCTTATAATATTAGATATTTTTTGTTTAATATTGAAATGATTTCAAGGTGCTTGTAGATGCTATAAAATGTTCTGAACTCTTAAGGGACATGTGGCATTGCACAAGTTATAATCTGGCAAGGTGTGAAATGGAACAATTGCAGCAAAACAGAGCAAACTGAGTAGAAAGAGGAGAGAAAGCAAAAAGAATGGAATATGTTCAAAGAGTGGTAGCACAATTCTCCATCAGATTACCATGGTTAGTGAGTGACCATCTGAATGAGAGAGTTAAGTAGATGAGAAAAGGAAGGAAAGGTGCTCAAAGATACTCCGTGCATGGCTTCCAGCTTGGCCATCTCCTCCAATGCCATTGATATTGATGGAGGCTTCTACTGTGTTTGAATGGAGAGAGAACCTTCTCCCTTCTGGAGTGTGAAACTTGTCCTGCATTTAGAATAGAAACAAATTAGTATGTGCTCTACTGCATCAGCATAGTGATGACAGCAAGAAGAGGAATTGCTGGCAGAGCAGCATTAGGTTTGGGGAGAGGGAGCACATGGAGATGTGCTAAAGGAAACCATGCTAACTTGAGCAGGGGCATGGGTAGCAGGGAAGAATTGATATTGCTTAAGCGGGGTTATGTGGGGCTGTGCCGAGTGTAAGGGAGATGTTATGCAGATTTCTAGCTGCTAACATTGTTAATATTTTTCTTCTGTACAGGATTTTTATGACAATATTAGCAGCATTCAACCTTCAGCCAGCAATCGCTATGACGGTTCAGCTTCACCTATCATTGGAGAAGAGGCTATTTGTTTAATCTGTGCTTTCACTGTTATATAAGAAAACCTGGATGCTTGGCTCAGAGTCATTTTCTGTGCCGATGAACTGTTCAGCATAATAAAAGGCCTCAAGGAGCAGCTTCCTCACTAAATTTCCTGTCTTCCCAATCAGTAAACTGCTTTTGATCTGGTGCCTCTTATAAAGCTGCATTTTTCATGTGTGGATCTAGATTGTGGGTGATGGCGGCTATTTTGCTGTGAGCAACACCACAGATCAGCCCCCCCATCTGAGATCCATTCATTCACATTCCTTGCAGAGAAAATGCATTCGAACATTTTGCACTGCATTAAAGGCATAGAATTGATCTCAGCTGTTGCTTATGGGTGAAATTCTCCCATTTGAGACTAAGTCCTGTGTCAGCGATGAGTGTTTCCCACTGAGAAGGTTGAGGGGAAACCAAGGCGTATCACCTGGCTAAATCTTATTAATTATCCAAGGATTTTGCGCTGTATTCCATGGTGGGGCAGGCTTAATTGTGTGTGTCCTGTCATCATAACTGGGTGCTTTATTGAAAAGATGTCCAACATCACTGACCCACAATTGAAGAAAGCAAGTGGATCTCCAGGAAGACCAAGGAGGCTGGAAGGTAGACCTCCTCGATGACGCTGAAGTTGGAAGATCCACCTAATTGATACTGCTGTGGTGGTCCAAGATCACTGGCAGCCCCCATCCCAACACAGTCCAGATATTCTTCTTGCAAATCCCAACCTCTGCATACCACATTGTTCCAGACATGTTCCGGACTGGCATGTTTGCCCACTGGTGTCATAGAAAATGGGGTGTGGGTGGATGATCCCAGTCAGGATTTCATCTGCATCCCATTGAGTTTGCTGATCTGCCATGACGGGCACCAGCAGAAGATCCCATGGGAAATTCATACTCACGTAAAACCGATTTTTGTGCCTCCTGCATAATTAACAGCCCTCCTGCACTCCCTGGCATGCTATTAAACCCTCCAGCAGGAACATGGGAGAATTCCATCCAAAGTGTGTAAATGCCTGTGTAATAATGTACATTTACAGCAGCAATCCTTAATGATGCTATTATACAGTATATGTTTTATGGTATGATATTTCGCCAGACAGGGTGGAGAGATTTCAGGTTCAATACTAGATTGCACCGATTCAATTATTTTTCATCATCTAAGTGGAAGTGGGGGAGAGCTACAATTAGAATTTGTGTTCCTGAGCTAGGAAAGTGACTATTAGACAAGGTTCCTACTTCTTACAGGAGTTGATATTGCACAGTTATGGATGGTGGATGAGAGAAATTGACTTAGCTATCCTTCCCCATGTTAAGATTGCTCACACAAAATAAATGAAACATTTTTGGACAGGCACTAAAGGTTTCTGATAGCCTTGACCATGACTCCAATGAAGAATTACTGCCTTTAGAAGGGCCTAGTTAGGGGGAGAATGAAACTTTCCATAAAATTGATCCTCTGGTGCTGACAATCTGATTCCTAAACTCCCTAATGTAACACTGACTTTAAACCATAATATATATGTAGTTGGCTGGTCTAGGAGGAATTTCTTCAGTCAAAGGGCGGTGAATCTTTGGAATTCTCTAACTGTTGAAGTGGTGGAGGCTTCCTTGCTGAATATATTTAAGTCAAGGGTGGATAGGTTTTTGATTGACAAGGGAATTAAGGGTTACCAGGAGAAAGCGGGAAAGTGGAACTGAACACTACAGGTCAGCCATGATCTTTTTGAATGGTGGGGCAGGCTTGAGGGGCTGGATGGCCTACTCCTGCTCCTATTTCTTGTGTTCTTATGTTCTTATGGTCTGACTTTTGCTGTTAATGCTGAGGATTTATAGTTGTTCAAAAGCCTTTCTTGTCTTTATTGAAGTAATAAATCCTTGTTAATCATGTGAGATTGTTTACGAAGAGTACTGTATTTTCCAAACAACCACCAACGAAGTGCATTTAACCACTGGGCAAACTGAATTAGTAAACTTCATGAAGGGAGTTGTGTCAGAAAGTTACTATCTGGTATCTTGGACCTTCATCAACCAGGAACAAACCTCAGCTGTCAACCACACACCAACCCCTGCCAATCAAGAGGTGAGTGCAAAGCCTCAAGAATGCAATTAAGTACTAGAATCACTACTAATCTGTTTTCTAATCACTGATGAAAATTCAAGATATGAAACTAAAAACTTCTGGACATCCTGAGACATTTAAAACTTCAGCAAATAGACTGAAAGAAAGAAAACCATGAAAGTTATGTTTGTTTCGATCTCAGCAATTTGATAAATAAACTTTTTTTGATCTTTTGTTAGAGACAGTTGTGAAAATTCCTTTGCACATCAAGATGACTATATAGTCATGATCTGATCATGTATTTTTCTCATGTCAAAGTAGTTCATCCCCTTTCTATTCTAACGCTTAGGGTTTGGTAAAACAATTGTGGGAATAGGAACTTGTTATAAACACAGGACCTAATTGGTTATCTATAGTCACGCTTGATGAAACAGCATGATTGATTTCAGTATCTGCCCAGTGGAAAGAATATTTTATCCCAATGACAGGACTTTAAAAATATATTAATTTGAATATTAAATCCTATTAGTGAACCATCCCTCGAAGTCACAATTGTAACATGTATTTCCAGCTACTTTTGGACTTGGCCTAAAGGGTCAGACACATCTTCTCTGTGAGAAAACAAACAATTAATTTAGTATCAAAATGTAATAGAATAAGACCGTGGCAGAGCTTGGCTATTGTTCTGTGGGAATTAACTTTTGCAGGTCACATGTCACTGGTCAATGACCCCAAGCTACACAGGGTCAGGGATCAGGGAGAGAGTACACTCAGTTATTTGCTGTGTTATTGCACTCAGCAAATGCTCATTCTTTTGCTGGAATAAACACAAAAGATTTTAATTCTTGGATATGTTTAAGCAATTTATTTTGGCCAATGTGTTGTTTGTTGATTTAATAAATATTTTCTGATGATAATTGAATTGCAAATAACAGATCTAAATTGTATTTGATGTTATCCTTCCAAAATTTTGGAAGTTTTATCAGATTAGTATCATGTATAAAAAGAATATTACTGCTTCTGCAAATTGAAAATGCTATGGGTTGCTACATTTAAAACACAGGTTCAAAGTAAATGGAGAACAGGTTTAGTTCAAATTAACAACAAGATAGCAATAATTTCAAATTTTCATCTATGATTTATATATTTGTAAATCCATTCTGATTTGTTAATTATATGTATCTGAAAAACCATTACTAGAACAAAGCAAATCTCACAGAACCTAAGCTATAATAAGTGTTATTATCTTGATCTCAACGTATGATTCTATTCAGAAAAGTAAATCAATAGTTAAGCTATTGAGAATGTATGATAAAGTTTGAAGTTGACTTAATGCATATAATTCAGTCATTTCAGATTGTCCCTCTTCTATGGTCTTTTATTCTATCTAAATCATCATCTTTGTGGGAAAAAATATTTTCTTGGATGTCTAATTTTTTTACACTTAATTTTGTACCGCTAAATTTGATACATGGCAGGGACCTACATCATTAAGTATGCCTCAGCAATATGGTACGTTGTAAAATGCTTCAGGCTACGTCCTCCAACTATTAGAAAAGCTGCCACATGTCTCATTGTGTACTTAGTTAAACTTTAACATTCCTTTCCAGCCCATGACTTTTGCTTGAAAAGCCTTTAAAAGTCCTGACAGCAGCCATTTGCATTCTCTTTGGTCCATGATACCGACAAGCTGACAAAGTCTAAAAAGGTCCTTGAAAATGTAGATGACATCATATTCAGACACCACTGATTGATTAAGGGCTTTTGTTGCTACATTGACCTATGACTAACTGATGTTCTTGACCACTTCAGTCTAGAAGTTTCAACGCTGTTTTCAGAAAAATCAGCCTAGTTTGCAATGAAATGCTAGGCCTATGTACTGTAAAAGCCAAGAACAAGGTGCAAAGTTTCATTACATTTCTAGAATGAATGCTCCGTGATTCCAGTGTGATTGTGAAATTGCACCATGCTTAGTTTAAACTTCCTGATGTGTATTTTCCTCGTGCCAAAGTAGTTGAGTATGGAAGAGAGTTATATAGTTTCAAAAGGCAAAGATTCTTGGTTAGCGTTAAGTTAGTTGACACTGGATAGAATGAAGGTGAAGTTGCTAAAATTGGCATTATTGTTCTTGGAGTAGCATGGGAAAGCCAAAATCAGAATTCTTCTTCTGATTATTATCCAGTGATTCCTTCAGAAAATTCATGCCTGTAGATATTGGGTCTGAATATGAGTAAGTTTGGCTGCAATGTTCTTTGAGGTGCAACCATCTGCTAACATGCTTTGTTAATGTGTCCAACAGAGTGGTTTGTGTTCATGTAAAATATACAACTGCAGAAGCCAATAGAAAGGGAGAGGCAGAAAGAAGCTACGTTTAATAATGCTTACATCATCATATAATTTGGCAGAAATGAAAAATTTAGAACTCAAATCCAAATGTTCATACAAAAATATCTCTGACCATTCATAAGTGCAGTCATGGTATGTTGTTCCACTTACGATGTAAACATTCCTGATAGATTGAGCACTACCTTGAATCATGTAATTTCTATAGTGCAGAAGAGGCCATTCGGCCCATTGAGTCTGCATCAACTCTCTGACTGATATTTTACCCAGGTCCTCTTCCTGTCCCCATAACCCTACACATTTCCCATGGCTAATCCACCTAACATACTCATCTTGGGACACTATGGGGCAACTTAGCATTGCCAATCCACCTAACCTGCACATCTTTTGAATGTGGGAACCAGAGCACCCAGAAAAAACCCATGCAGGCACAGGGAGAATGTGCAAGCTCTATACAGTTACCCAAGGCCGGGAATTGAATCCGGATCCCTGGCGCAGTGACACAGCAGTACTAACCATCCTGCCACTTATCATATTGTTATTGAACTGGTATACTATCTTATACCATGTGTTTACATGCACACACAGCAGAACATCATAGAATACAAAATTCATATTAAATCAAGATAATTGTGATCTGGGATTTGCTTTGAACAAGTGCCAGCAGTTTACTGCTGGAGATTAGCATCATTTCTGACTGCTTTTGTTCCTTTCCTCTGGTGAAAATAATAATGTTTCACTATTCAGTCAGTAGTCTTCTGACCAAATGGTACTTTTGATCCTGAAGCAGGCATTGAAGAAAAAGGCAATGTGAACAGGGTAAGAATAGGCATCGATTTTAACCCATCTTGTCTGGAGGGAATGGAGTGAGGCTGGCAGAGGGAACTTCTACATTAAAATGGATCAAATTCATTTATGGCCCCATTCCCTGGTTGCCATTTTAATTACTAATTTCATTTCAGTGACTGAGGCACAAAGTGCCCCAGTCCTGTGGTCTTACTCGATTTTAACTAAAGCCAACTTGCTGAGTGAAAACCCTTAGGATTGACGATAGGAACAGCCTGACTCACTAAGTGTGCTTCTTAAGGGGCATCCAGCTGCAGCGCCAAGACCATAGACGTGTTAATGGATTTCCAAATCAGTTTTCAACCTGGTGATTGCTGCTTTTGAACATTTTTTTCCTTAATCTGATTAAGCTCTCATAATCTATCACGTCTGTCATTTTTACTTCATTCCTTTAAATAGAAGAGCAGCAGAAGAGATGCAGCAGCAGCCTCAACAATCGGAATGAGAAACAAGTGGGTGTGTCAGATTGGAGGTGAAGGGTGAGAGGAGCTATTCTTGAGGGCTTTATCCTGCTCACTCAATCCATAGATCTGGAGTCACTTATCTGCCCATGACTGAGCAGAACTGCAACAGGAGGCTGCTCTTCACCAGGCTAGTTATCACTGATCTCTGCATCTCTTGCATTATGTTTGACCTGTTGGACTAGTTCATAAGTTCATAAGATATTGGAACAGAATTAAGCCATTCAACCCATCGAGTCCGCTCTGCCATTCAATCATGACCAATATGCCCGTCATTCCTATTTTCCTGCCTTCCCCCCATAACCTTTCAACCCATTACCAATAGGCACATTGTGGAGTATATTATTACACTACAAAAGCAAAGGTTTAGTCCCTGGGGCCTTCAGACAAAGTTGTATAATATGCGAATGCAATGACTATAGTTGGAGTAGTCAAAACAACAAGATATTATCACCTTACTAGAAGGAACTGGGTGAAGATGAAGGTGAAGGAGGATTTGTACAATGCATTGCTAGGGAAACCAAGGCTCAGTTGTTAGAATAGCACTTCCAGCATCCTGCTCATTCTGTTGCATTGAAAGGTGGCATTAAGTCCTTCTGCTTTAATAGACATTGTCATCCTCTTTCCAAATTTCTTAGTTCTTTAGAAACATAGAAAATTTATGACACATAATAGGTCATTCCTTCACCTTGAATCTAGTTAGACAACTTCAATATCAATAGCTTATTGACAATACAGACTGACAATTTTTTATGAAAAAAAATCATTGCTTTTCAAAGTGCCAAATGTGATCAAGAAAATTTGATTTAATGTCAGACACAATAATTGGCTTGAATCTATTTCTCAATCAAATGTCAATCATTGCACCTTCCTAAAAGAAGGTTTACTAACTCAACCAGTCCAACAAGTTGCTTCCCAGTAGCTTCAGCAAAGCTGATGTTGATTCCCATGACATGCTTGAGGCCTGTGGCTTCTGTTTACTCAAGACTTTGAGGATGCGACTGTGTATTGTTAGACATAAGCTCCTGATGGCTTATTTGATTTTCTGGAATAGTTGTGGAAGTTATCAAGATGAAATAGCATGAAAGAATGCAATTTGTTGTTGTGTGTATCTTCACATTCTTTCCTCCTCTTATATAATGTTGGAAGGATTGCAGGCTGAATTAAAGAAATTCTTGTTGAACTGTCATGAATTTTCTTTCCAGGACCAGTCAGTCTTGGAGTGGGACTTAACCTGGGTCCTTTTGACTCAAAGCCAGGAGTCACAGTATTTCCCATGGATACAATATTCCCATGGATAAACCCTGCTGAGATAAGCTCCCAGTCTCAAACTCTTAACTTGCACAGTGCTGGAAGGGTCATTGTTACCAGAATATTGTACTCATACCAGAACATTGAATATTTCTGCCTCTGTCTTATTTCTTTCCCTGATGTCCTGTGCCATTGTCATAAATACTGTGGCTAAAAGGATTGGATAGAGGTTAGGGTGAAGATTTATGGCCCTGTCACAGGAGGGATGGGGCTGTAAAATGCAGTTAGTCATTCAAAAAATGGACTGTAAAATCCTGCCAATGTAAAATTTCAGCCTAGATGTTGAGCATTTCACCTCTTAATTCCCCAAAGCCTTTCCACTATTTACAGCTGAAAAGCAGGAGTGTGATGGAATACTCCACACTTGCATAAATAAGTGCAGCTCCAACAACATTCATGAAGTTTGGTACCATCCAGGACAAAGCAGCTTGTTTGAATGACATCTAATCCCCCACCTTAAACATTTATTTTCTTCATCAGAGTGACTGAGTGTGTACCATCTGCAGCAACTAGCCAGAACTTCTTCGATAGCATCTGCCGAATATGCAACCTCTGCCTCCTGGAAGGGTAAGAACAAAAGGCATATGGGAACACCCCGCTGACTCCTGAGTTTCATATCATCCTGATTTGGAACTGTAGTGCCATTCCTTCAAAATCCCCAAACTCCCTCCCTAATGGCACTGTATCTGTACCTGCAACACAGACAGTAGTGATTCAGGAAGGTGACTCATCACCACCATCTCAAGGGCAATTACAGATGGACAACATATGCTCTCCTTATCAGTGACGCCCAGATCCCATTAATAATAAAAATACATCCTTGCAGCAGTCTTCAAAGATTTCAGCAATTTCCACTCAGAAGGATCCTTCTTAGTAATATAAAAAGTGCTGAAATAAACTCAAATCCAGGTAATCCCTTTCTCTTGCTCAAAAAAACATAACTTGACAGCAAACTTACTTGGGTTATTGCACAGCAAGTATTGTAATAGGCGCACAAACTGAAATTGTTTTAAATTTGAAAATAATTCAAAATTTTAAAATGTTGCTCAAAGCAAAGTTCATGCAAACCATCCATTATTTAAATGCTAAGTCTTACATTTTACATCAGTGTTAGCAAAATATGATTCTGAATGATCTGTTTAATTGACTCTTTAGTGTACATGCACTCCAGTAAATACCAATCTTTTATTAAGAGAGTCAGAGCTTTTTGAAGTACCAATATTAGAAGTATTATTTAATCTTATCACGTTTATGGTGCTATCGAAAACAAACATAAAAAAGAGCTTTGTATAATTTCTCTTTTTCTTATATTCTGTCACATAATTCTGAATTTTAATTCCACAGTTTCAAAGATCCAGGTGCAACAGCCTTCTCTTTGTCTCTGAAGAGATAAATAGACATTCATGTCAGTTAAAGTACAAATTAAAGGGAAATGTGTTTATAAAGGGATAAGAAAGGCAATTTGTTTCGAATACATTCCACTGTGATGTTGTGTAAAACGCAGTAGAGTGATTGTCCATTGGTGTTTATCAAACAGGCTCGTTTTCATGCTCAACTGAAATTATTTCTAAGCAAATCACTCTTGTAAGGGCATTCCCTGAGTGACTCCAGTTTAACAAACATTGACTGAAATGCAGTTTAAAATGCTGCTCCATCACAATGGTACTTTCTCTGGAACTAGTGTAGCGTCTGAAAACAGGTGTTTCAGTTGTAAAAGCAAAGGCCTTTTAAATTCAACAAATAAGCAATCCCTCAAATGTGGCTGGCCTTGATTAGCAAGATACCATCCTCAGCAAGAATGTGGCCTGTGCAAAAGTATATTTCTTATGAAATATTTAAGACTACAAAACCATGCTGAAGTCTTCTTTTGAATTAATAATTTGCTGCTGGCCTGATTTTTGTATAAGTCTATGTAGTTTATGTTGAAATGTCTCCTTCCAACCACATGAACACAACTGATAACTTACAGCATATTGTAGAAAAGTGGTGTTGTCACTGCATTATTAATCGAAGGCTCTGAATGACTTGATAAAGCCAATCTGTGTCTCCAGCTTTACATCAACATCAAAGAATCATAAAATCCCTACAGTACGGAAGGAGGCCATTCAGATCAGCGAGTTTGCACCGGCTCCCCAGCAGAAACTCTCATCCTTACCCAACCTTGTTCTATTGCCATAATCCCAAGTATTTACCCATTAATCCCCTAACCTACACATACTTGGGCATTCTGGGAAGGACTTTATAGCCTCACTGGGGCGAGGCTAGAAATTCCCGCCTGAGATCAGCAGAGATTTCTGTTGTCGGACTCTCGTCCGTACCAATTCAGTGGAGGGTGAGTTGGTAGAGTTCCAGCCTATATGGCTAATTAGCATGGCCAATTCACCTAACCTGTATATGTTTGGACTGTGGGAGGAAGCCAAAGCACCTGAAGGAAACTCTCGCAGACACAGGGAGAATGTGTAAACTCCATACAGACAGTCACCCATGGCCTGAATTAAACTTGGGTCCCTGGCTTTGTGAGGTAGCAATGCTAACCACTCTGCTATCATGCTGCTCTCCATGGGTTGACTCTGAAGTGACCTGGTGAATCATTTGGTTATCTCAAGCTCTCAGTGGATCAAGAAGGAGACTCACCATCACCCTACTTGGGGCAGCTAGGGTTGGGAAATAAATGCCATCCTTGCCGGCCACACCTTGCACAGCTCAAGAATGTGTGCATTTTTAAAGATCTATTCAACAACTTGCCTCATTCGTTCTAAGTCTCTCACTATCCTTCACTTACATTACCTGCCACAAGCCTCAGCTTGATCAGAATATATGGAATAGGAGCAGAGGCAGGCCATAAGAAAGATGAGAACTATGTGAAGCTGTGTCAAGGAGTTTAATCAGCATGATTGAAAATAATGAGAAGTCTGCTTCCAGTCTCAATAATCTCATCTCTCTGGTATCAGCGCTCTGCAGTCTACCTCACGGAGTGCGGTCGCTACCATGGATACTATAGCCAGGATCTCACAACTGGAATCCACCTTGTAGCTCTTATGGAAGCTCAGATTAGTTGTCCTTTGGTTAGCATTATTGCCTCTCAGCACCAGAGACCCGGGTTCAATTCCCAGCTTGGGTCACTGTCTGTGTGGAGTTTGCACATTCTCCCCATGATTGTGAGGGTTTCCTCCAAGTGCTCCGGTTTCCTCCCAAAATCCGAAAGACTTGCTGGTTAGGTGCATTGGCCACGCTAAATTCTCCCTCAGTGTACCCAAACAGGTGCTAGAGTGTGGCGACTGGGAGAGTGTCATTGCAGTGTGAATAGGAGCCTTCTTGTGACGCAAATAAAAATGCTTCAGTCAGATTATTAAAATACTCACTAAAAATGAAACTACAAAAAAGGATTGCAGACCCTGATTTTAACTCCAAACAGGTTTTGAACATAGTCTTCTGGCAGACTCACCAAAATTGTTTAAAGCAACGTGTTCTATTTGCAAGATTGCAGAAGAAAAATCTTCTGAGAAATAATTAGGACGTAGATGCATTTTTCTTGGGAACTTCCCTGGAGGTGCTTTAAGTGGAGGTAAGAGTGAGGAAGGAACCCCCGTTTACCAGCAGTGCTGCAAGGGTTGTCACTAAATTGCAAAAATCATCATTCTCAGAGGCTGCATACAGTGCAGGAAATATTTAGAATAGGAAGGGTGAATAGAAACATAGAAAAACTACAGCACAATACAAGTCCTTTGACCCACAAAGTTGTGTCGAACATGTCCCTATCTTACAGATTACTAGGCTTACATATAACTCTCAATCTTACTACGTTCCATGTACTTATCTAAAAGTCTGTTAAAAGACCTTATCAAATTTGCTCCATCACCATTGCCGGCAGCCCATTCCATGCACCCACCACTCTCTGAATGAAAAACTTACCCCTGACATCTCCTTTGTACCTACTCCCCAAGATCTTAAACCTGTGTCCTCTTGTGGCAACCACTTCAGCCCTGGGAAAAAATACTGCTCTTCATTTATTCCTCACAGTTAATTAAACATGGCAATAGTCATTCATCTCTCCCACAGCACTTACTTCACCACCCAATGTAAGGAAATACCTCTGATTCTCATTCCAAACACACAGTCAAATCCTTGCTCCCTTCACACCAGCCACCAGCAATATTCTTGGTTGTTGGTAGCCTTTTCTCAACCACTGGCTGAAATTCTATGACCTCCACCGTGACTGCGATTCTCTGGCCTTGCTGCAGTGAACGGAGATTTGGGCGAGCACCAAATTCTTCATTCTTGCTGGCAGTTGTGGTGGATTTACTGAGACTGGAGAACTCCGGCCACCAACCTCTTTCAAAATTACTTCCTTACATTCGAAGATGCTGTCTCTCCTGTCTGCTGCATTTCCCTCTCAGCTTGGGCGGCGTGGGCTCGTTGGGCCGAAGGGCCTGTTTCCCGTGCTGTGTTGCTCTTTGTTCTTTGTTCTTTTGTACTACCAGCACAAATTCAACAAACAACATTCTCATTTTCAGGAACTCTACTAATTCTCACCCTCTCTTTCTTCAGGACAAAATGACGTGCAGGACTTGTGACAGAAGCAATGCCAAAGGTGAGTAGGTAATCTTTTGATACTGAGTGATTACAGCAGTAAACCGTTGGAATGTGTGGGATGGTCAGTCATTCATATTGGGTCTTTCAAGGTTGGGATCTTTGCTAAGTAAAGTTTCTGACAATTACTTGAGCTCCTTTACTAAGAACCAGAAACCGCATATACACGGCCATTTTGGAGGAGGTATCAGCTATCTCTACTTACAATTATATAGCACCTTTCACATTTTCAGGCCAACCAAAAGCATTGTTAATGCTTCTCATGTCTTGGCACCTACTGTAAGGGGTCAAGATGTGAGAAGAAATCAATGCCTCAAACAAATAGTTGTACAAGGTATTGGTAATACTGCCAAAACCATTCACTGCCATGGCTGAAAATGTAGGGAAGTGTGCTTTCAACTAAGTAAAGCAAAGTTATAACAACAAACATTTTATTCAAGTGCGGAGATCTATCTAATAATATAATTTGAATTTCATAATTTCAAGTCAAAGATTCTATAACTACTTATAGCTGTAAATCAGCTGTGAAATGGCAAGCACCTTACTGTGATAATGAATGGTTGTGAAATCACACAGTACTAATCTAGTAATGGAAATTCTCAGGCTTCTGTCCACAGACAGAGTAGAATAGCAAGCAAAATTTTGTTAACACTCCAGACATTTTGTTTGAAGAATTTAAATGCCTTGATGGTTTGAAAAGCGCTTTTGACACATTTTGATGTTTGATTGTGACAGATCTGTTGACAGTTCCAATGAATGTAACGATAATGAAATTTTACACTTATTAATATGCATAAAAAGTGTAAAATTGTGTCAACATTTGACACTTCCAAAAGGTACCTGACCAGCCGCAATGGGCACTTGACATCCATCAAAGATGCATAGTAACCACATCCAAAGGGGTACTTTATCTTTCCAGAGCTATCCAAATGAATCCACCAAGTTTAGACCTGCTTTCACCTGGTCTAACCTGAACAAGTTGAGTTTCACATTCCTAGTTAACCAAAACCCCACTTAAGGTGACTTAAATTGCGAGGTGCCTCCATTAACTGTGCATGCATGATTGTCAACCTGCCCCCAATCTTATCCTCATGAAGAATGATAAATATTGTGCTCAGTTTCAGGATTTCTGATTCTTGGACATTCCTGCTATTTTCACATAATCTAGAACCTTTGTGCTTTGGTGAAAATCTGGACCCTAATCTTCAATCCCAGAATCTACACGGTAATAGCATTCTTTGCCTTTGCAAAGTAAAGTTGTTGCTACGTAACAACGGGCTAAGTACCAATGTGGCTCACTGAAAGCTTCACTCTCCACTGAATTAGAAAGTTGTGGGTTCAAGCCACACTGCAGGATTTGATCAGATATTCACTTGAGTATAATACCGAGGGAGCCCTGCACTGTCAAAGGTGCTACATGTTTATTGAAACATTAAGCTGAGATCCTGTGCTACTTGAAGACAAATAGGGGAACTTTGTTGCTGCCCTCGATAACACGTATCCCTTAATTAACATTACTAAACATTAAAGCAGATTAACTGGTCATTTACCTCATTGTTATTTGTGGATCTTTTGTGTGCAAATTGGCTGTAATGTTTGTCCACATGACAATACTGATGATACATTAAACAATAACTCACTATCCATCCAATACTTTGGGATGGCCTGAAAATATGAAAGGTTCCTTCTTATTCACCATGGATACATTATAGTTTAAGTTTATTTATTATTTGGCTTACATTAATATTGCAATGAAGTTACTGTGAAAATTCCCTCGTGGCTGCACCCTGGTGCCTGTTAGGGTATACTGTGGGAGGAAACTAGAGCACCTGGAGGAAACCCATGTAGATACAGGGAGAACATGCATACTCTGCACAGTGACCCAAGCCGGGAATTGAACTGAAATCCCTGGCGTTTGTGAGGCAGCAGTGCCACTGTGCCGCTAAACAGCATGTACAAGGCATAGCCAACCTGCCCCTTGATGCTTCAGGCTTTTCTCACTCTTTTGCACTCAAGAGAACAATTTTGCGAAGTGTGGTTCTGTTTTGAGCTGCTCTGTGGTTGTGTTGTTGAATATGCCACAACAAAGCAACCTAATTCCATGAAGCTGAATTCTGCTACATCTTTCAAGGCCCTTTTCATCTGAATGGACTAAATGAAAGAAAAAAAAAAGGCTTGTATGAAGGTAATGACTGTGGTTTGAAGCTAATTCTGAAACTTGTTATTTAGCATTTGATTGTCTACAATTGATTGCCAGTCAATTATAGTTAGTGACATATCTTGTATGTGGCAACTCATGCAAGTCTCACAGCATGGAGAATTTGAAACCATTTATCATAATATTATCACTGGTTTATTAATTTCTCCACACCAAATCACTTATTTGCTTATTCAAATGGAATTAGTTAGAGTGGCTATTCATATCATGCATAATAATATGATGCTGCAACATAACATTCATGCCAAAAGGTACATGCTATGGAAGAAGCCTCTCATACAATAAGCCCCACCCTTTTGTATCAATTAACATTAAAGTTCTGCACTGACAGCAATAAGTAGAAAATAGATACAATTTTTACTTGTAAGCACGCATCTCACGCCAATTTATTTTGGCACATTCACAAAATTTACAGAATCTTTAATGAACACCAATGACAGCTGAGATTTATTCCTTTAGCATAACAATTCCATAATTTGAAGGAATCTCAAGTTCAGTTGATAATAAGTTACCTCCTCAAAGCAATTTTGGTAACCCACACTTTAAATTTAGTTGGCCATGTCCATCCATGAAGTCCCATTACTGAGGCTGGAGTAAAGATAACAGAAGTACAAAAAAAAGCAGACTGAGAGGCACACACAATAATCCAAATAATCTTTCTTTATGAGCTGTTTCCACTCCTTTTCTCATGCAAGTAGTTCCCCTGTTTTTTAACCTTCCCCTTCTTTGAAAAAAGTTGTTTGCTTGCAGATCATTTCAGGAAAATCTAAGGAGCCATAACTTTTCTGTGGAAACTTATAAAAATCCCTTTAAATTGATTTATTCTTTTTTACATAGACAAGTTTAAATTTTTGGCTGCGAGTTGGCAGACTTTGAAGTAGAGTACAATGACCAATGATTAATGGTACAAAACAAGATGAAAATCTTTTCTCACTCCCAGTTTCTAAGATTTCAGGTTGAAGATTCACATGTTAGATAAATAAATGTTTGTTAATCATGGAGTCATAGAATCCCTCCAGTGCAGAAGGAGACCATGTGGTTCATCGAGTCTGCATCAACAACAATCCCATCTAGGTCCTATCCCCGTAACCCCCTGACACTAGGGGACAATTTAGCATAGTCAATCAACCTAACCCACACATCTTTGTTAGAGTTAGGGGTGTAGTAAGACATGTGGTCCATTATGAAAATCTTACTGCCTGGCTAACACCAAGTTAAATGATGAAATTTACCCAAATTGTGGAGTTTCTTTTCAGACTCATGTGAAATGTCTGCATTAAAAAGCTCCCTATTTTTGGTCGTTGTATATTTTTGTAAAGGCAAATAAAAGAAAATGCTTTAATTTATGAATCAATTTGAAAGCCGATAGATGTGCTTTTGATATGGGCAGATTTGAATATATGTGCTACAAGTATTTAAATGTTGCAACATATAATAATTTTTATTTTACTTAAAGGTCCCTGTTATAATCAGTTATCTCTCCGTCCCAAACTTCAAAATGAGGAAAACAGACTGTCATCTACTCCTAACACTTGTTATTTCATTGTAACTAGTGGTAACAAAGCAAGATGGCAGTGATCTTAGTAGCTTGTCCCACCAGTCGATCAGTGAGACAAGCCAGTAAGATAGGACAAAAGACAAAAAAAAATCAGGTTTGCACCTGGTTTTTTGTCTTTTGCAATCTTACCGGCACTGATTTGTTGGTGGAATTCTGGGCACAAAGCTGACTTCAATATTCATAAGATTATATAAATGTTGTAATTAAGTCCCGGGATGCTATCATCCGGGCTTACTTGTACTTACCCCTTCACTGATTGAGGTCCTCACTGATGCGGATAACATATTGTCCCCATCAACAGGGACCAGATATGATGGCCTTGCAGTTGGCACCAGTGCCAAAGGGGTTTGGTGTGAGAGGATGGGGCCTGAGGAGGTGGGGCCTGAGAGAGTGGGACCTGAGAAGGGGTGGAACCACGATGCAAGGAGGTGAGGGGAGCTCCACAGGGAAGAGCGGAACTCTGCAGACAGAATTGATCAGTGGGAATGGTGATTGATGGTGGGGGTGGTGATGTCCAAGGCGGTGATCTGGGAGAATGGGTAGAACTCTCAAGGGGCAGTTTTGGGGGGGGAGGGGGTGATATCCAGGGCAGTGATCGATTCGTGGCAAGTCTTGATATCCACTGGGGATGGAATGGATCAGTGGGTAAGGTGGGTGGGTGACCAGAGATCTTCCAGCACAATGGGAGACAGCACAATGGTGCTCCTTGAACTCAACAGCTGGCTTCACCAGTGAGGTTACACTCTGTCCCTCCTCCTACTGGCAACAATTGCATCCAGGCTCTTTTTTTCTACTAAGTGCAGTATGCTTGCAACTGGGAGCTCACCCAAAAAATCGGTGCGATTCTTCCCTGTTTTCAGGCTCGTTTGGCACTTGGTTTTTTTTTTCACAAAATTCCACCCTTAATCTTTCATGAAAAATGATAAATATTTAGTAAATTAATGCTTCCATAAATTTAATTACACTTTGTCCCATGGTTTCCATCTAACAGTTTGTTTTTTTTTTGCCATGAAGGGATTTATTAAGCTGGCAAAAGGGACAATTTCCTGAAAATCATTAGAGCTGGAATTCATCCGCAATATTTAATTACATCGTGTCAGGACCACAGTAGTGTTAAACAGAAACACAAAATGAAATCACATCAATCTATATCATAAGAACACTTTTGTGTTATTTAAACTCGAAAATGTGAAGACATCTTCACCTGGCAATATGATATGCTTTTTTTTGTGTTTTGTTCTGTCCTTGCATTTATGGATGTATTAAAATGCTGTCTGATATGTCTAGCCTCTTTAAGTGGTTGCATTTCAACACCAAATTCTGTGATAACGTTTCATCCAACACAGTTCACCTGTGATGAATGACGATTATGGAAGTGAGCCAAAATGGCTGGTGAGAGGAGCTGGAAGGGTGGGTGGTTCTATAGCTTGTGTAACATTTGTCAGCTTCAGCCATGTTTGGCTCGTCTGAAGGTCGGGCAACTGTGAGGATTTCTCAACGCAGGCAGAAATTATTCGCTGAAGTTTTGTGTGACCTTTTGATTCGGTCTAATAAGAGTTGTTTTAAGTGGTAAAAAATACTTGGACATCTGTAGTGGCTTTGTGTGCAGTAACCATGGCCCAAGACATGGATATGCCTTTACCTGTCAACAGTAAACAAAGCACAACCGGAGAACTTGGGGCTTGCCGCACACCTTGGTCACACACTAAGCAAACTATCACCAGGTGTGCTTACAGAACAGACCCTCCATCAGCGTCCTGTCATGCATAAGATGTTTATCCAATTTGTCAAGATAATCTTTCCTCAAATAAGTCCAGGAACCCGTTCTCTGAACAACCTAGCATAATGTAATCACACTCCTCCCTTATTTTCTTATAATCTTGTTGTGCGTGCTTTCCCCAGTTTCAGGTTATGGCAAATTGAAAATAATTAAATGACAGCTTGGACGCCAGTCACCTCCTGTGCGAGTTCCAAAATAACTAAGAAACTTCAATACGTTTTGTCAAAAATGTTTTCACGCCACTTATTGGCGTAAAGCACAATGTACCATGTTGGTGGTATATTGTAAGTTCCTTAAATGAAAGTGACAGGAAAATCCAGCAACAAGTTATTTGTAACCAATGTATATTCAATTACTAATTTTAATGTGGTTTTAACATGGTGGGACCTTATGAAGTCAGAGAAAAAACATATTGCACAAATTCATGACCTCCATACTGATAAGTAGCCAGTGAGTAAACACAGATTTTTTTTCCCTAATAGCTGGAGCTCTAAGGTAAAGAAAGTCAAGTCTAAGTACACACCCAAAGATAAATATGATTTCATTACCTAATGTGTACATGGTGGCTTATTTGTTATTTTATATGTGAATTAAGATAATTTACATACCACCTATAAATAGCTATTTTGAACTTCATTGTAAAAAAATAGTGTCATTTGATTGACCTAGTGGATAAAGGCATCACCTGGTGAAATTCTGAGCAGTACAGTCAATAGTGGCCTAGTTCAATTTCTGTCTATATTGAATTAGCTGATCAGATATCGCAATTGTCCTCAGTATTCTCAGGCTAAGAAGTGAGATTTAAAAAAAAATCAACTGAAGTCCCCAGTCTGAAATTTATTCATTGATTCCTGCCAAGCAATCTGTGTTTGTGAACACTGGGTCAGAACAGGACTGGGCTCAGCTGTGATGCCCTCTGCATTTGAATAGTTAGATGACACTCATTGTCTATGCTGACACAAAACTATTGGACGACATACTGGAGAGCTGTTGATGTACATGGAGCCGTGCCTCTGTAAAAGTCAGCATCCTTAATAAAGGGTTGAGGGAAGGGGGATGAAAAGGAGAGCAAATAGGCAAAAAAAAAAGAATTTCAGCAAAACCTTTTCTCTTTCCGTGTTGCAATCTGGTTAGGGACTGTTAATATATAAAAATAAATCCAGGTACCTTGTTTTAACCATTAGAACTAGGTCACAAGATTTTACTTTTTTAGCATGATAAACTTTATTGTTTATAAAATAATTAAATAAACTAAGCACCATCAGCTTAACTTGGTTTATAATTATGCATGTTATGCAGTTAGGTTTACTTCCTACAAGAAATCGCTTAGATGGGAACTCACACTTAAAGTTTTGTATTTTTGTAGGGTCCACCCCTGAATTCATCACAAACCACTTTCCTTAGCTCTCGTTATTATCAGAGGTAAAACCTTCTATCATCCTCTCCTGACTGTGGACGCCTCAGTCTCTTGTTTTGGTGACTTTTCCAGTGCTTCCAAATTAATGTGAGAACTAAGATCAGGAGTAGACCATCTGGCCCCTCGAGTTTACTCCACCATTCAATAAGACCATGGCTGATCTTTTCGTGGCCTCAGCTCCACTTACCCGCCCGCTCACCATAATCTTTAATCCTTTTACCGTTCAAAAATCTATATATGCCTTAAAAGATAACCTGCTGCCTACTTTCTTTTGCAATGAGATTCTCCCACTAGCTTCAGCCAATCTTCCAGTTTCTGTTCCTTACTAAAATCAAACTGAGCCTCATCCACTTCCCATGCGTTCAATGTAGGTGTTAGTGTTTCACTTTTCTTACAGTACCGGTCTGCCTAATTCCCATTTATTTTGGCTATTTTCTGTCTAAGCTGCAAACCACACAAGGTCAAAACTGCAGTTAATGACCTCTTCCAGCCAACACATAGCTAAATTGAAACCAGTGTATCTTTCTAAGAGTCACTCAGCTCCATGACAACACAGTCTGATCTGGATTGTCCTCAAAGCAACATTTAAAGCTAATCATCTCTCAATTACAATTTTTCCATTTAAGTAAGCCCATCTGCTCTTTTATAGCTCTATCTTTTCTATTCTGACTCTGTTAAACAAACATGGGTAACCTTTAGAACTGCCAATCTTTGAATTTTCTATTAAGCACTAATTCCCAGCATTTTAAATAACTTACCCTGACAACAATAGTCTTCCAAGAACTAAACATTATCTCTAAAATATTAACATGAAATGTGAAATAGACATTCACAACAATAGTTGCACAGTAAATTCACTTGAATGTGATAGCGTTGCAATGAAAGTGAGAGAAAGATGTTTTGGTATTTTTCTCCTTTTAAAGCAGAAAACATTCTTCCAACCATTTCATGAAAAACCTCCATGCTTCATGCTTGCATACAGGACCTAAGAATGGGATTTTCTGACCGCATTCGTCCCAAAGCTGGAAAATCCTGCCCGAGGTCAATGGATTTTTGCATAGTCTGACCCCCCTCTGCCTGCTACACTTCTTGTGGTGGGCCAATTCCATTCCCTAGTCACTTAAATTCTATCTTGCAGAGTTGCCAAGTTGACTTTGTTCCATGTTATACATTGATGTTTGAGAATGTATTTTGCACATTGTCAAAAATAAAAAGAAACTATTACTAACACCAGGGGTTGCTTAATATTTGACAATAAACTTTTCTCAAGTCTAAAGACTGCCACGTTTTCAACAGCAGCCCAAAATAACTAAAAATAAATCTTTGTAACGACATTTCCTTTTGGAACTGGGAATTGGTGGTAAAAGTGATTGGGGCATGCGTTGAACAGGAACAGCAGACAGGTAGTGCAAATCATGCCAATCTCATTCTTCAATCATTCATTTTATTAAAGCAGGTGGTTTTAGCAATTTGGTCACACTTTGTAACCTGTTCAAATGGCAAACATCATTTGCTTCAGCGACATTAATGAATTGAGGAAAAGGACTGAAATTCAGAATGATTTGTTACAAAATACATGTGCTAATTGTTCTGTAAAAATAGACACTTTGTCAGTGCATGGCTTTCAAGCATAAGGGGAACTAATTGATATTTAGTAGTGTGTGGTGTAAGTCATACTGTTAGTTGTGGGCCAAGTGAATATTTGTCTTGTTTTCTAATCTGTTCTAGATCCTATAATCTTATCATAATTAGTTGAAAACCCCCGGCAATAAAACATTAAAAAGGAAGCCTTGAGTGCAGTGCCATGACGAATTGAACCATTGCAAACGACTATGATTAACTTCCACAATTTTATTTGTTTATTTTTGTTTTGGATAATATTTGCATTAAAAAAATTGAGCACCAATTACCTCATGGGAGCATGTTTTAAGAAACGGATTCTATAGAAGGAGCTGATTTAACATTTATAAATACAATGAATGGTAGTCCAATGTTGGATCAACCACACATTTCGGTGTTAACATTGACAAAATATTTTCAAGGCCGAAAGGCGTTCAATGGTGTTGCAGGTAAAATGGCAAACAAGAAGCTTGGTTATCACAAAGCTTTTTGGTGGAATTTTCCGGTCATTCATGTTGGTGGAACTTTATGGTCCCACTTACAGTGAATGGAAATTTGGCTGAGCTCCAAAATGCTCTGTCCTTGCTTGCAGTGACTACAAGGCATGACTCGTTGATAAAATTGTCCAGTTCAGTTTCTCATCAAAAGAATATGGGAAGAGGAGCAGACCTTCAGCCCCTGAGGTCTATTCTGCATTAAATGATATCATGGTTGATCTGGGCCACAACTCAGTTTAACTGCCTTTGCTCTAATTCTTTGAGTTCCTTACCAAATAAAACCTATTGATTTCAACCCAGAAAATTCCAATTGACACAACACCCACAGATTTTGGAGGAGAAGATCCAAATTTCCACATTCTTCACTTCTGATTTCACTCATAGTCTAGTTCTAAGTTTAAGATTTTGTTTCCTTGTTCAGCATTGCTGCAACATAGGAAATACTTTCTCCATATCTACACTGTTGAATCTCTTTGTAAAGTTCAATATTTTGATTAGCTTGCGAGCAACTTTCTAGGTGCAAAGGAATACAAGCTATTTTCATGCAACCTTTCCTCATAGTTTCATCCCTAAAGTCTATCATTCTGGTGAATCTACGTGATACACTTTCCAAAACCAATATCTTTCCTGTGACCTGATACCCAAAACTGAATTCTAAAAGAAAATTGGACTTGTGAGGGTTTTTGGAAGGAGTAAGCACTGAACAAGTTGTGATCCTAAGCATTTTTTACAGCTGCTTTTGCAAAATCCACTGTTTTTGGACTCTGAGGATAATGTTAGATCACAAGCATCATTATCAAAACTAATTGTTATTGCTGGAAAAGAGGGAAAATTGTTTGAGACTTGAAACTGCATTAGAGCACAATTTTTTATATGTCTGTGTGAATGCATTGAAAACTTCTGCAGTTTATTGAAACATTATCAAATATTCATCCTTTCACCCTATTCAATTTTAACCTTTGCTAGATTGCAGTTTAATATTGAGCTGGCTAGTCTATAGTTTAATTATCTTAGTTTTGTTTTTCCACAGTTGGAATTGTGAAAAAATAGATTCATAAATCCAAGTTTTATTATTCGTTGGGGTTCTTCTTCAAGAGTTTGTCACCAATTATGGAAACAGAAAACAAGAACAGAACAAACCTGTGCTAAAGTTAATTAGCATATAATGAAGATGCAAGGCCTATGTCCATGACTAGATAGAAATTGTGTGTGTGTGTGTGTGTGGTGGGGGTGTGTGGGGCTGCAGGGTAGGGAGGACATGGAGGCTCCATGATTGGATGAATTTTCTGGTAGTTCCAGCTTTTGGGTTATATCCTCAGGGGATTAGATTATTTTCTGTTTTGAAGGAGGAAAGCAGGCATCAGACTATGCATCAGAGTTTGTGAGGAATGCATTAAAGGAATGGGTCAGACCTGCTCTCCAAGGATTAATGGAATAATGTAATTCTCAGTTGTTCCTTGTAAATTGGTGCATGTATTAAGTCTCATTTCAGCTTAAATAAAAATTGGGACTGTTACCAATATGGAGTCAGCTTCAAACTATTGAACAGGCAGTCCAAAGGGAATTACATTTATTACAGAATATAACATCCAGATGGGTTCTAATGAAGGCTCTGTACAAGTGAAGCATACCTTCCCTCTCATTATATTCTAGCCCCCTTGAGATAAAGGATAACATTCTATTAACCTTTTTAATTAATATTTGTACCTGTGTACTAGCTTTCTGAGATTGTGTGTGCATGTTGTGCACCTAAATTCCTTTGGTCCTCCACTGTTCCAAGGTTTTTGTCATTAAGAAATTATTCCTATTTTCTTTCCCAGATCCAAAGTGAATGATCAGACTTTCCCAGAGTCAACTCTATAGTTTTTCCCAATTGGTTTTTCTATACATGTCCCTTTGTAATTTCCTGGCAGGATTTTACAATCACAGGGGTGGCATAATGGTTAACATTGCTGCCTCACAGTCCCAGGGATCCGGGTTCATTATCAGCCTTGGATGACTGTGTATGTGGAGTCTGCACATTCTTCCCATGTTGGTGTGAGATTCCTCCGGGTGCTCTGGTTTCCTCCCACTGTCAAAAGACATGCAAGTTACGGAATTGGCCATGCTAGATTGCATCCTAACGCTCTGTTGGAGAATCAATGCAGACTGGACTGGCTGAATGACCTCCTTCTGGACAGTAGGGATTCAATGATAAGCTTTTAAAACAAGTCCCTCTGAACTGAGTGGAGATTTAAATGGCTTGTTGCCCAAAAATCTACTGTGTCATCTGCAAACTCAAATATAAAAGTCTTAATTCCTTTATGCAACTTATTAATATGCATAGTGTAAAGCTGAGAATCTAAAAACAGATCCTCAGCCAACACATTGCTCATATCCTGCTAATCAGAGAATGAACTCATCATCCTGACTCTGTTCAGCTTCCCTCCCAGCCAATTACTGACCCATTTCACCAGTGCTGTGTACGTTCACTTTTGCTAATGATCTTTGCTGTTTTTGGAGTCCACAAAAATAACATTCATAGACTATCTCTTACCCACTGTGCTAATGGCATCCTCAAAAAGATTAACTAAATTAGAAATACATGATTTCCCCTTCAGAAATCTATGGTCAGCTGATGCTTGTCCAAGAACTCTGTCACCCGATTATTGATTATAGTCTCAGTAACTTCTCCACCATTAATACAAACAAACAAATTGGAAGTAATCAGGTTTCCTCCCCCATCATCATTAAATAATAGATTGACATTAGAAAAAGTTAAATCTAGTAGCACAAATCTTGAATTTAGCATTCCTTAGAAAATTATAACTACACATTCTCAACTGTTTCTTTATTACCTCAACAGGCACCAGAGACTAGTTTTTCTCAAGTCCCGTTATTTTCTCCATTATTGGTGCAGAAGTTACTAGAATCAATCATCGAAGGCTGTCAATGTCTCACTGTGGTTCAGCAGTGGTTCAAGATGGCAGCTCACTTTTTCTGGAGAATTAGCAATGGGCAATAAATGCTGGCCTAGCCAGCCACACCCACATCCATGAAGAAATTTTTAAAAACACTGATTTTGCACACTGGAGTATGGGTGAGGTAATTTAAATTCTAATGGGAAACACTTTAATAACCTTCTTATGGAACAGAATATCAGCTTCAATTTCACTCACCAAGCTGGTTTTTACCATGGGCTTCAGGATTCCAAATGTGGATCTGAAACCTGCGCTTGCTGGAAGCACATATTGCTGCAGAACACTCCAGAGGCTGCCTCCAAGTTGACTACCTCTGAGTTTGCCATCATGTTAAGGACATTGGATTTGCTCTAAATATTTGCTGCTTTGTCAGAGGGTTGGCGGCTATGGAGCCTCAACAATCCCGCCAGGATGGAGAGCACTGTTGAGGCAGATCAAGAACCGCCCACATCGAGAGAGTCGTAGAGCCATAGAGTCACAAAGTTCAGAAAAGTCCTTTGAGTCTGCACTGACAATATCTATCACTAAAGGTGTAATTAGAGCCATTCATGAAACTAAAAATTGAGGAGAATTGAAGCTAGAAAGCTCGCTCTGAATGGAGAGGAGATCCCTCAGGGGATTCAGTTGAAGCATGGGTCAGACTTTCATTCCCTTGTTATTATGCTATGTAACTTCTGGTTCTCCGACCTGCCGCAGGGTGAAATTGCTGGTGAGGCAACAAAGTCACTCCTAAATAGTGTTTTTATCACCTTTGTTGGCAGCTTGCCTCACTACCGTAGGCATCTGGTCTGGTGCCCACACAAAAGATATTCCTCTGGTGGTCAGAATGCATTCTGACATGGCTCCCTTACTTTCCTGCTTCCTGCCCCTAACCTCATTTTCTTAGGGTCTGGAGAATCCAGTCCATTATCAGGGTACGCACTGGAAAGTACCTGTGTACTCTGCCTTGCCATATTTTACTGTTGATTGGATGCGGCATTGGGTTCTGTCAGTGTGAGGAGTTCATGTTTTGCTTGAAAACACTGACCACGCTGATTGATGTCGGATTGCTAACTATGATTGTGCGCATTCCTGGAGATTTCAGGTCATGACAAGAACCCACATTCCAACCATTAGTCGGTCAACGCATCCACCATTGTGATCCACAGCTTCTTCTCTGCTACCATCAAACTTTCAAATAGATTTACCTCATATTAAGTTGACCTTTCTCTATACCTAACTATGACTATAACACTATTTTCTATACTGTCTCCTTTTCTTCTCTGTGTATGATATGCTTTGTCTGCATAGCACACAAAAAAGCAATTCTTTTCATTGTGTACTAATACCTAATAAATCAAATCAAATCCTGAGCCAATTGGAAAGCATGGCTCATTACCCAATCGAATGATGCTTAACTGTCTGCCAAACAGATTTTTCCCCCCACTTTCAATGTGTTTTTATCTGATTAAGAGAAATGTTCAAAGAAAATGACAAAAAAAAAAGTCTTTTATTTATCTCCTGATTTACACATAGCAGCGTCCCAGAGACTAGTCTTCAATTCCTGGAGACTCCAGGCCAAATCTGGGCAACTCTAGATTTATGGCTTCAGATGTTAAAGAAAATTGGACTCAGAGAAATATTGAAGTTAGTTTCTTACAATTACGATAAACTACAAATTTAGCAAGCAACATAGTATCAGCATATTGTACTAAAACACCTCATGCCTTTTGTTTAGTTGAAATAGTCGGATGATTTTTTTTTAACTCTTCAAATATATGTTCTGAGTTGATGTAAGATGGAGTAGAGCTGCTATTTTTTTATTTATTAATATCACAGGTAGGCTTACATTAACACTGCAACGAAGTTACTTTGAAAATCCCCTGGTTGCCACACTCCAGCACCTGTTTTGGTATACTGAGGGAGAATTTAGCATGGCTATTGCACCCAACCTGCATGTCTTTGGACTGTGGGAGAAAACTGGAGCACCCAGAGGAAACCCTCACATACACGGGAAGAATGTGCAGACTCTGTACAGACAGTTACCCAAGGCCGGTATTGTACCTAGATTTCTGGGTCCACTTTGCCACCCTGATTGAAATATAACGTTCAACTTTTTGCTTTGTAACTTGCTCCATCATGCAACCTTTCCTCTGGAATCAACAGAATAAATGAAAAAAGATACCATTTCCATTTGGGTGTTCAATTGTTAGATCATTATTTGTAATTGCAGTAAGAATATAAAAAGAATTACTCAACCAAAGGTTAGTGAAGTTTGTGAAAATAAAATCAGGTTTTCAAACAAGTTGAGAGGGATAAATAGAAGTTTATTTAAAAGTTTAGAAGTTTAAATATTTAGAAATTTAAATATTTAGAAGTTTAAATATTTAAAAATTTAGAAGTTTAACTAGTAATTACAGTGGTGAGGTGGAATTTTTTTGCAAGATGGATCATTTTATGGGTTGAACTCCGAAAAAAAAAGAGGGGCAATCACATTACTCAGAGGAAACTATAGACCCCTAAAGAATCAGAAGAGATTGAAGGACAGATATGTAGGAAATTGCTGAATTCCTGAAATAATAGGGTAGTAATGATAGGGAATTTCAACCACTCTAATATTATCCAGAATTAAGTTTGTTTAAAACGTATAGATAGCAGAGAATTCTTAACATGCATTCAGAAGATTTTTTTTAGCTGTATCAAGGGAAGGGACAGATCTCAAATTAGATGTAGGGAATGAAGCTGGAAGAATCTCTTGGTGATCGTGATCGTAAGTCAGTTAGAAGAACAAAGATACTTTATTTGATTTATTATTGTCATATATATTGGGATACAGTGAAAAGTATTGTTTCTTGTGCACTATCCAAGCAAAACGTACTCTTCACAAGGTACATAGGAAAGAAGGAAACGATAGTGTGCAGGATGTAGTGTTACAGTTACAGATAGGTTGAAAGGAAAGATCAATTTAAAATGTGATAGGACCATTTGAAAGCCTAATGACAGCAGGGAAGAAGCTGTTCTTGAATCAGTTGACATGTGTTTTAGACTCTTTTTCTCAATTTTATGACCTGCAATTTCAGGGTTTATCGTTACATTCTTTTATTAATAAGGGTGTAACATTTACAATTCTCCAGTTCTCTGATACCAGCCTGGAGTCTAAGGAAGATGGAAAAATTACGGCCAGTGGTCCTCCAATTTCCATCTCGCTTCCCTCAGTATCCTTCATTGCATCTCATCCAGTTCTGATATCTTATCAAATTTAAGCATCAATGGCTTATCCAATACTATTTCCTTAGCAATTTTAAACTCTTCCAGTGTATGAATTAATTACTTTCGCTTTCACCTTGGCTTGGGTAGCATCTTCTTCCTTGGAAAAGGCAGGTACAAAAATTATTGATTTGCTATACCCTCTTCCTCCTATTTTGGTCTCCTAACAACCCTACTCCTCATTTTACCATTGTTTTACTATTTATATGCCAAGAGAAGACTTTGGGAATCTTTTTTATGTTGACTGCCAGTCTCTTTTTCATAGCCCCTCTTTGCTTTTCATTTTTTCTCAATTATTTTGAGAGATTTTATTTTATCTCTCAAAATAAAAGCCTTTTTGAGACTTATATTATTAGGTTCTCAATTATATTTTCTGACATCTGTCATAAGCTCACTTTTTCTTCTTTCTCTCAGAGTTATTTGCCCTACTTTTCCCTTTCAGGAAAATTATCATGACTGTACTGTCTCTTCCCTGAAGTTAGCCCATTTTCTATGCCGTTTTTCCTGATAATCTTTGACTCTAATTTATTTAGATCACATTTAGTTTCGCCCCATTGAAATTGGCTCTCCCCCATTTAATTAATCTCACTCCAGATTGTTCTTTGTTCTTTTCCATTTGCTACACCTTATGTTACAATGATCATTGTCTGCTAAATTTTCTCATACTGACACTTCATCCAGTTGGTCCACTTCGTTCCGAAGAACCAAACGTACTGCTGAAGAATATTTTCCTGAACACAGTCTGGCAACTCTTGCCTCTGCCTGCCTTTTACAGTACCACTGTCCCAATCTATACTCAGATAAGTAAAATCCCCCATTATAACTCAATTATTATGGGGTGGTGGTAATATAGTGATTTTATCATTGGACCAGAAACTAAGAGTAATATTCTGGGAACCCAGGTTCGAATCTCACCATGGCAGATGGTGAAATTTGAATTCCATTAAAAAAAATCTGGAATTAAAGTCTAATGATGGCCAAGAAATTAGTTTCCAATTATCATAAAAACCCATCTAGTTCACTAATGTCTGCAGTCCTTACCTGGTCTGGCCTATATGTGAAGATTCAGGGCTTCCAGATTCAGGACAATATGGCTGACTCTAACAAGCCACTCAGTTCAAGGGCAACTAGAAATGGACAATAAATGACAGCCCAGTCAGTGACACAATCCCATGAAAAAAATAAAGAAAGAAATTTCAACTTCCTCATTATCCTTCCCACTAATTGGTAGCCAAGCAATGTCATTGCATCTTTTTTTACTCCTTAGCTCCAGGCACGTAGACTTCTTGGCCCCTCAAGGACATTCTCTTTTACCACCAGAACTACAGTGTAGTCAATGCTGCTATCCCTCCCCATTTTCTTCCCTTCTTATCTTTTGTTATCTGTTTTGTCACCCTTTGCTACTCATATCTTTCCCATTCATCAGAATGAGTGGTGTTATTTTGCATGGTTTTTCTTTTCGTTTTAAGTTGTCTCTTCTTCCCTGTTTAGGTACAAATAGTTTTGGTATCACATTAAGTTCTTTTTGAACACCTTCCATGGATCTTCTGGCAACTCCTGGCAATTTCTGCATGTGGTAAGCATTATTGTTCCCTTTTCTTGAAATGCCTTGCCAAGAGACAAATTCAGGTATTAATCAGCAACTTATTTAAGCGACCATTCTAAACACATGATTTTAGACATTGGGACTTATATTACATGCATGAATTTAGACATAAGAATTTTAGACGATAAGAATTTAGAAGGCTAATAACAACTTATTTCAATCCCAATTTCACTTGACATTTGTTCACTTGCACTTTCTGACAAGGATCATTTGATGGCAATCACATGCGGGAACCTGGACTGATACTTCTTCTTTCTACTAGTCTATAATTACTCAGGCCAATTATTGTGCTTTCATCACATACCTGGCAGGAAGGTATTCATATGGGAAATGATAAACAGGAAGGGACAAGAGAGCACAAATCCAAGAGTAGAACAGCATTCAAACCTAGAGATTACAAAAATAATAAAAGGACAAAGCTTAAAGGCTCTATGTCTGAAAGCACATAGTACTAGAACAAAACAGATGAGGTAATAGTGCAAATAAAAATAACTAATTATGCTGTGATCTATTACAGAGACATGCATCAAAAACCTTGACCTCGCCTAGGCTAGGATTCTCCAGTACCGCTGCAGTGAATACAGTTTTGGCTGAGCACCAAATTCTCCATTCCTACTGGCAGCAGGGTAGCCACAGATGAGATTGGAGAATCCCACCCATGGCTGCAGAATGACATAAGTTGGGACCTGGGTATTGAAGGATGTGTGATGTTTAGGAAGGACAGGAATCTCGGAAAAGGTGAAGGGGTGGCTCTGTTAATTAATGATGGTGTTGGAAAGGGATGACCTAATTTCAGGAAAGCAGATGACCTTGCATATTCACCAGTCAAAGTGCACATTGAAAGTCTGGTCAGAAATATCATTATTTAATATATTTAAAACTCTATTTAAAATTCCTAAACAGGCTTTTAGAAGCCATTTCAAAATATTTGAGAGTACCATTCGGAATCCCATCATGTTTTATTCCGATTATATTTGAAATTTAGGTGTGATACCAGAGTAAAACCAACTGAAATGTCAATGAAATGAAGGAATTGAAGTTGAGGTTGTAAAATAACAATTGATGATGAAGTATTTGACAGGTCAAGAATTTTCATGTTTGGTATTTAACTATTTTACTCCTGCAAAATGTTCTTGCTTTGGAAGGAGTGGTTAATTTAAATTAAATCTTGCCTTTAGAAGTTTACTTCTCTGTAAATTATAAAATACAATACATGCATTACTTCTGAATATAGATTTATCCAAAATAATTTCATGGGATCTTTACTTCAAAACTATACTGTAAAGGATCTGTACTTCCCTAACCTGCGATGTTATCCAATGGACTTGTTCACCAACAGTACAGCCAAGCTGATTTTTGAAGGTGATAAGGACTGTATATGATGTTGAGACTTTCAAATTCAAGTGTTACCAAAGTCTTATCATATCCAAAGTTATCAAATCCATAGATCTATATACATGGACAGGGATCGCAGGTAGAGATGGGAACATTGGGGTGGCGGCGCGGGTCGTTGGGCCGAAGGGCCTGTTTCCCGTGCTGTTTTGTTCTTTGTTCTTCTTTGTTCTTTGTTCTAATCCCAGCAAACATGTTTCCTATACATTTATGTTAATTCTGAGATGTACAAGCAGGTTTAATTCCATGAAACCTATTTCCACTTACTAATAAATTATATTTTGGAAACTTGAGAAAAGAATATGAAATATTAATGAATTCAAAGTCACGGGCCAGAATTTTACCTGCCTGTTCACCACGGGAATTGGAGCAGGTGAGGAACGGACCACAGAAAGGTCAGTTAACCTTGGGTGGGATTTTACAGCTTTGGGATGAGCAAGACTGTAAAATCCCATCTATGATGTCCAGTCTGGCTGCATACACATAGACCTTCTAAAATTTGAGTTCCTTCAATTCAGACACACAGTCTGCCAGTTCCCTGCAAATGTATATTGAACTTTGCAAAGTAAGCCTACCCCCACCAATTTCTCATCAGGGTGATTGAGTTGCAGGCAAAGGTAAAGAAGGTAAATCTTTAGACTTGTGTTACAAATCTCCACAGAACAACTTAGCAAATGAAACTGATTTCTCTATTCTTTATTCAAAAATGTGAGACTTGGACAGTGTATCAATGTCACACTAAGAAGCTGAAATACTTCCACTAGAGCTGCCTTCGGCAACTTCTGAAGATCAGAAGACAAAGAAAAATGCCAGACATTGAAGCGCTCACCCAAGCTAGCATGCCAAGTATCCGTACTATATGAGACTGACACTGCTGAGGTGGGCTGGCCATACAGCCAGAATACATGACATTTGTTACCAAAGTGAATCTTCTATAGAGAGTTTGAAACCTGGCATATGCTGTGATAATGGCCAAAGGCAGCATATATATACAAGAAGGCTCTGGAGACTTCACTTCAGAGTTTGGATATGAACTGGAAGAAGCTCGCCCTGGATTGCTGAACTTGGCACAAGCAAACTAAAAACAATGTGACTTCCTGTGATAGCAAGGACAGATGTAGAGATGCTGGCGTTGGACTGGGGTAAACACAGCAAGAAGTCTCACAACACCAGGTTTAAGTTCAACCAGTTTATTTGATAGTAATCCTACAAGCTTTCGGAAATGCCTTCCTTCATCAGGTACGTGGAAGGTTCTGATCAGAGAAAAGCATATAAAGATATGTTTGTGTCTTTATACACCTTTCTCTGATCAGAACCTTCCACACACCTGACAAGAAACACCGTTTCTGAAAGCTTGTGGGATTACTATCAAATAAACTGGTTGGACTTAAATATGATGTTGTGAGATTTTTTGCTATAGCAAGGACTGAACCAGGGAGAATATAATAGAAAGGAAATTTGGGATCAGAAACTAATCCAAAATGTAATTGAATGCGGCAGCCTGTCTTTTTGCAGCAGAATCTTTTATCATGGCAGTGTGGTCAAAGGAGTGGGAGAAGTGGCTTTGGTAACCAGGAGTTCCAAATCCTGGGGCAGGAGGTTCTGAGATGGCAGGAAATCATTTACCTTTGTGGCCAATGGAATCCAACCACAGTGATCAAACAGATATAGTTGTAAGTGCAACAAGGGAACATCCACGATCTTGGATATGGTGCTGTGTTCCAACAAGGTGAATTGTTTGGAATATGCACACATTGTTCCCTTTAATGGACAACATCTGAATGCTGCAACTCTGGTGGCAGATTTAGTACACACCTCTTCCACAGAAGGGATACTTGTATATCTCCTGTATGTTCACAAAGCTATAGATTGAAATGTAAATGGCTACGATGATGCAGAGTTTTGTTCCTGACAATAAGTTAACACCTCTCAGTATGTTGTATTTGAGGAATGTCAGGACCCACATGCCAGGGAAATGGCCAGGCCTGGAAGAGGGATCTGTGAGGATGATGGTGACTCGAAAGATAGAGGAGGTGGCCACAGAGGTAATGAGGGTGCTCTTCAAATCATTGCTAGGGACGGAAAATCACCTGTAACAGGTGCCAAAGACAGTGGTAGAAACACTTTGGAATATGTTGTCAGTGGTAGAGATAGTCCTGTTAGTCGATGAAACAGAATAAGACATTGGTATGATGGGGAATGCAAAGATTGGGTTGCATGACAAGGGCACTTCCGTTATGGTTAAAGACAGTGGCATGCAGCTTAACATGCTTCCACAAGGTCATGTGCTAAATATAATGACCTCCTTTTGTGTTTCATACAGGTCCCTGTGGCATTTTCCTATCCTCCCTTGCTCAGCTCATCCATCTGGATCAGGGAAAGGAAAGATGCCTGAAGATACACTTGACTTGAGACTGAGACTGAGATGGGAACCCGTGTTGCTGTATAACGAGACTGCCTAACAGGGTCCTGAGGGAGTGCTGCACTGTCACAGGTTCCGTGTTTTGAATGCGTCACTAAACTGAAGTCCCGCTTGCCTGTAAAAAACCCCATTGCATTATTTCAAGGTAGGTTGTCTGCTTTCTCCTGGTCATTATTTATTCCTCAATCGACATTGCACAAAACAGACCATCTAGTCAACGTTACATTGCTGTTTGTGGGAGATGGCTGAGCACAACTGGCAGCAGTGTATCTTACATCACAACAGTAAATACGCTTCCAAAAAAAAATTCTTTGGCTGTAAAGCACTTAGAGTTGTGTGGGGGTTTTGAAAGATGCTGTGTCAATGTAAGTCCTTCTTTTATTAAATGGGGATGTTGAAACAAACAGAATCATAGACATTGTCTGGATGAGGGACAATTGGAAATGAAATTTTCTGAGAAGCATATTATCTCAAATTCATTGGAGGAGAAAACTTTTGTGAAAATCTTAAAACATCTTTAAAACATTGAGCGACAGATCGTTCCCATTACTGTTTATCTATTAAATTGCAAAAAACGATTGCTTAAATGAAAAAAACTACTTGAGTCATGTTGTACACGCCATCCATCCGATAAGCGAACCAGATGTCATAACACAGTCATGAATTTGTTGCTTATGAATTATTTAGTCTAGTCTTCTTGTTGGAGGAGTATCATATGCCACAAGACCTAGATGTGTATCATTTATTAATGACTCATTTCTCTCAGCATTAACTTGACAGTAAATTATATCATTTATATTTTTAATAGTACTGTTAGCTGAGTTTTCCATAATGCATGGCTGGTCTTGTCTTTCAGCTTTATCGCTTATTTGTAACTGGTTAATTTTTATTAAAATATCCTCGAAGACGAGTCTATGATATTCAAACAATTGTAATATTACCAGAGTTTTGACCAGATCCTAGTTACATCTTACCAACTAGAAAAAGACCCATTTAACCGACTCTCTGCTTCTGTTGATTTGCCAATACTCTATCCAAGTGAATAAATTACCCTGTATCCATGTGAACTTACACTGTGTATGACATGAAGATTGATGAAGTTGCTGATAGTGGCAGGGATTGTCCAGGGATACAATAGGAAATAGATAGATTGAATACATGGGCATAGAAAAAGCAGATGGAGTTTAATCCAGGCAAGTGCAAGGTGATGCATTTTGGGGCAAATGCGTGTAATTGTACTGTAAATGGCAGAGCCCTTAGGAACAATAACATAGAGAGGGTTCTGGGCATGCAGGTCCACAATTCCCTAAAAGTGGCAACACAGGGGGGCCAAGAAGATTAAGCAAGTATATGGCCTTTTTCTTTCATCAGCTGGGGCATTGAGTACAAGAGTTGGGAAGTCACGTTGAAACTATATCAAACCTTGGTTAGGCTGCATTTGAAGTATTGCATGCAGTTCTGGTCACCACACTAGCAGAAGGATGTGGAGGTTGTTGTTACCTGGTCTTGAGGGTATTGGCTATGAGAAGAGTTGAATAAACTAGCATTGTTTTCACTGGAAAGACGAAAGCTGAGGGGAGACCTGATAGAGGTCTACAAAATCATGAGAGGCATAGACAGGGTGAATAGTTAGTGGGTTTTTCTAAGTGTGGATGTATCAATTACAAGGGGGCAAAGGTTCAAGCTGAGAAGGGACAAGTTTAAAGGAGATGTGTGGGGGAAGTTTATCATGCAGAGTAATTGGATGCCTGGAACGCGCTGCCAGACGACATGATGGAAGCAGGCACATTAGCAACATTTAGGAAACATCTGGATGAGTGCATGAACAGGGAGGGATATGGACTGAGTAAAGGAGAAAGTTTCTTTTTAGTTTAGTTAGGACATCATGATCTGTATAGACTTGAATGGCCTGTTCCTGTGCTGTACTTTGTTCTGTATTCTATTAAGCTTCTGTAAGTCATCTTATCAAAAGCCTACTGGAAGTCTAGATACGCTAAATCTACAGGATCCCCATTATCGATTTAGCTTGTTACATCTTCAAAGAACTCTAGCAAATTAATCAAACATGATTTACCTTTCTTAAAACCTTGCCGATTCTGAGGGATTACATTTCACTTTCCAAATGTCCTGTTGTTACCTCCTTCATAATATTCTAACAGATTTCCAATGACAGGTAATTGGCCTATTGTTTCCCATATTCTGCCTCCCCCTATTTTTGAATAAGGGCATTGTATTACTAAGAGTGCCTTGATAGTATTGCCACAGACTGAGCTGGCCGGGTCCTAAAGGATATTGCTTTTAGATTGGGACTGTGGCAGGTGGTAAGGAAACCAACAAGATCGAAATATATACTTGACCTCATCCCCACCAACCTACAGGTGCATCTGTCCGTGACGGTAGGAATGAGCATCACGCAGTCCTTTTGGAGATAAAGTCACATCTTTACATTGGGGTATCTGCCACTATCTTGTGTGGTACTAGACTTCAAACAGATCCAGCAGCTCAAAACTTGGCATCTATGAGCTGTTGTGGACCATCAGCAGCAGAATTATACTCAACCACAATCAATAACTTCATGGTCCAGAATATCACCACTCTACCATTACCACCATGCCAGATAGACCCTAGTTCAATGAAGAGTGCAGGAGGGCATGCCAAAAGCAATGCCAAGCTTACCTAAAAGTGAGATGTCAACCTGGTGAAAACAAAGTTCAAACAGCATAAGCAGAAAGTAATAGTGAAGTGATCCTACAACCAATGTATCAGATCTAAGTTCTGTAATCCTGCCACATTCTATGATGAATGATGACAGAGAATTAAACACTCACTGGAGGAAAAGGCTTCACAAATATCTCCATTATCAATGATGGAACAGCCCAGCACAACTGTGCAAAAGATAAGACCAAAACATTTACAACACTCTTCAGCCAGAAATGCCGAGTAGATAATTGATCTCAGTCCCTCCAGTGGTTCCCAGCATAACAGATACCAACCTTTAACCAATTTGATTCATTCCACATGAAATCAAGAAATGGCTGAAGGCAGTGAATACTGCAAAGGCCTGATAATATTCCAGCAATAGTTGTGAAGACTTGTGCACCAGAACTTGCCATGCCCCTAAGCCAAGCTGTTCCACTGCAGCTACAACACTGACATCGACCCGACAATGTGGAAAATTGCCCAGGTATGTCCCATACACACAACAAACAGGAAAAATCCAACCAGCCAATTACTTCTGATCATCAGTAATACGATGGAGGGTGAAATCAAACCATTATCAAATCCTACATATCCAGCAATAACTTGCTTACTGATGCTCAGTTTGGGTTCTGCTCAGGTCATTAAGCTCCTGACCTCATTACAGCCTTGGTTCAAACACAGACAAAAGAGCTGAATGTCAGAGGGAAGTGATAGCGACTTCCCTTGACATTAAAACAATATTTGATTGAGTATGGCATCAAGGAGCACTAGCAAAACTGGAGTAAATGGGAATCAGAGGAAAACTCTCCACCGGTTGGGGTCATAATTGGTGATTGGAGATCAATCACCTCTATTTTAGGTGTTCTTCAGGTAGTGTCCTAGGCCCAACCACCTTTAGCTGCTTCATCAACAACCTTCCTTCCATCATTAGGTCAGGAGTAGGAAAGTTCGCAGATGACTCCACAATATTCAGTATCGTTTGTGACTGCTCAGATACTGAAGCAGATCATGTCCAAATGCAGCCAGATCTGGACAAAGTTCAGGCTTGGGCTGACAAGTAACAAATAACATTCACGCCACACAAGTGCAAGGCAATGACCATCTGCAACAACAGAGAATTTAACCACCTCTCCTTGACATTCAATGGCATTACTATCGCAGAATTCCCCTCTATCAACATCCTGGGGGTTACCATAGATCAAAAATTGAACTGGACTAGCATATAAATAGCTATTAGAGAAGGTCAAAGACAAGGAATTCTGTGGTGAGTAACTCACCTCCTAAAGCCTATCCACCATCTACAATGCACATCAGTGCAGCGCCAACAACACTTAAGAACCTTAACGTCATCCAGACAAAGCAGATCACTTGATTATTACCCGTTCCACAAATAATCAATCCCTCCACTATCAATGAACAATGGCAGCTGTGTATACCATCTACAAGATGCTCTTGCAGGAACTGATCAAGGTTCCTTCACCAACACCTTCCAAATCTGTCTAAAACAACAAGAACAGCAAATATCTGGGAACACCATCACCTGGAAGTTTCCCTTCAAGTCAGACATCCTGCCTTGGGAACATATCATCATTTCTTCACTACTGTTGGATCAAAATCCTGGAACTCCTACCCCAACAACACTGTGAGTGTATCTACACTTCAGGGGCTGCAATAGTTCAGGAAGGCAGCTCGCCATCACCTTCGCAAAGGACAACTAGGGATGGGCAATAAATACTGGTGTAGCCAATGATGCTCAAACGAATAAAAAACTCAATCATCCATCTATGGAGGGCATACCTTATTAATTCTTTGAAAGGATAGGGTTGGCTTTGGTACTTCATCAGTAGTCAAGACAACACTATCAGCGTAATATAAATCCATTGAAGCGAGATACTATTAAATAAAAATCTGTTCTAGAGGAACAAGGTGTTATATTAAATCAAGTATAGTCATAAGATAACCTTTTCACCAAAGTAGACATCAATAAGTTAATATGGTGTTAATACACAGAGAGTGCTTCCACAAGACTCAAAAGGGGACAGTTTGGCACCTGAGTTTACATAACAAATGCCTCTTTTTCCAGATGTGGTAGTAGCACAGAACCTACTGCTCTGTGGTGTCGTGAGGACACCTGTTATGTTCAGCTTACTTAAATAAAAGACTCCTCAAACAGTCCTAATTACATTTTGATGACGCATTACGTCTTCTCTGGTGCTGCATGCGGCTATTATTCTCAAATGAAGTATCCCTCATGGTTTTCAAAGAACTATGTAGCAGTGCTAGTTGTATTTCCATCTCATTTACATGTGCCCTTATTGTGACCCTTTGGCTTGCCCTCACTTGACAAAGACAACAGTCACTTTGTGCTGTGATAAGTTGGGGCAATAATGCACCTGCGTTCAAACATATAGTGCTCAGAGCCATATATTCTATACATCCTGCACAGTACACCTTCACTGGTGTGTTAAAATAAAAACATGATGGAAAGATGTTTCTTTCTCAGAAGCAAGCATCAAATGCTGGCAGTTTTCTAAGGGTTAATGCATTTATTACTTTCTGCAATGCATGGCGAAGAACTGCCAGCTCTCATTTCCTGTTTTGTAATTTAAAAAGGTGGCAAGTTTGAGAAAGCAAGCATTTTCTGTCTGCTTGTTGGCTCGGGCTTCTCAAATTCAACCCTGTTTGCTTAGCAATGTTCTGTTCTTTGGAAGTTGTTAGGGGTAACCACAGCAGCAGATTGCTTAATTGTTTAAACCAGGAAATCGGGTCTTTTCATTAGCTTCCATAATGCCCTAAAGAACTAACAAGCATTCTGCCTGACTAGGTTTCTGATCCTGTAATTAGGCATACACCTTTACCTTAATACCCTTCAAAGGTTTTCCTGTGAAATTGATTCGAAAAATAAATTGTTTTTTAAAATTTTCTTCCCAATTTAAAATCTCCATTATTAACAAGCTCGTGCAGCAGCAGAAAGATAAATGCTGATTATCTTTAAATTCATATTGGAAAAAAATGATAAATGTGTTATTTATATTTGGACATTAATAAATGAAAAGTACTTTACTGGAAAATTGTGTAGATTATGTGTGGAAATACAGTTGTTTAAACAAATAGGAATGCAAATAAAGGTAAATTGCTTGGTGCAAGCACACAATAATTTAACAACAGGTTATGCTGCATCATATTTAACATGGGAGCCATTTCATGGAAGAACAAACCTAACACTTAACACCTAATACCTTACAGCTGTTTCTAATGCGCTTGAACTAATATTGTTTCCTGCTTGGTTAGGTTTTAGGTCAGAGGGTCAGGAGTTTAAAGTTTTATACTAAAAGAAGTAGTATATCTCTCCAACTCTTCTTAATGTGCCATTTAGCTACCGATATATATTGACATGGAAGATACATCATTACCTTGATGTAAAACGCTACAAGAAAACTGGATAGGATGAGGCTCCCCCCTTCTCCTCTTAATTCAATGTAAGATGTTATCTATGTGACAGCTTCAGCTGGAAGGTGTTTGCTTCAGGAATAATTTGCAGGAAATCAGGAGGTCCACATTGCTTGCTTGTGTACACAGTGTGTTGCAACCAGAAAAACAATTAAAATTTTTAGTTCTGATTAAGCAGCAAGACTTGTTGTTTAATAAATGGTGTTGTTTTCTTTACTTTTTGTGTTTGATTGTCATTTAGTTATTGAAAACACTTTTTCTGGTTCTGTTCCTTACCTATGACCATAATGCTCCGAATGGAGGACACTGAATGGTATCCTGACAAGGTGGAGGCAATGTTATTTATTGTTTGTTCAGCCTTGTTAGTGCTGGTGTGACACTTAATAGAATCTAAATCTGGATCATAGTGCCGTTTGACCCGACACTGCTACAAAGTTGTGTGAATGTCCCTGGAAGAGGCAAGCTCAACCCCCTTTACATCAGAGTGGGCTCAGACCTCAGCATCTGTTTTTCTACATGTTTTGTACACTGACATGAAACTTGTGGGGTGAATATAACATTAGACATTTGTACAGAACACTGCTAACTATTTTCCAATTGTTGACCACATTTTTAAAGCACTGAACTGTTGGCTATTTCATAAGATTGGAATTGTAAAAAATTCACGTAGAATTCAGGTTCTTCACAGAACTGTCTTAAATGTTAACATCTTGATTTTTGCTACACTTCGGTTTATTCAAATGGTTTCACAATGTTACAAAAATTGATAAATTGGCACGAGTTTAGCACAGTTATCTCATGATTATGATGTTCAGCTTATGTTTATGAAGCATGAAATACTTCACAATAACATAAAATGTGCACTAGAAACCATTCCATTAAGCAAAGACACAGAGAGACATGCTTGGTAACATTTTATTATTCAATTTTTTTGAAAAGGATCTGTAAGCTTTTCAAATATTTCTCAACTGGGTTCAAAGGTTTGGTTGTAAATTACTTTATTTAATTGAATGTAGAATATAGAAATATTTGACCTGACTAGCCAATCTTGGCTTTATACATCGAGAAAGCTATTCTCACTTTAATTATCTCTTCCCACTCTGTCACCATATTCTTGTATTTCTTTCTCCCTCATAGATACAAAAAGCCTCTCTTTAATTGCAGTCATGATAACGGTTTGAATTCTTTCATGAGGCAGCAAGTTTCATATTTTGTAACTCTGTATTAAGAATTTTTACAAAATTCTACTAGACCTGTTACTGGTTATCTTAAATTTCTGCCTCTTCCTATTGCATTCTTGAACAAGTGGAAAAAGGTTTCTTCAAAGTCACGCTATCGAATTTCCTCGCAATTGTCAGGTCTTTTTTGAAGAGAAAAGATCTGCAGCCTGCTCACTCTTTCATATTAGTTGGATTATTACACTTCTGAAAATATCCTTGTGGATCTTTTTTCTCACATTTTCCAGTGCTTCAATATCCTTATTCTGTTTGTGGCAGATAGTATGACTAAAATTCAGCAAGTTTCTTTTCCTCTCTGTAATGAAGTTGTTTGCCATCGAAACCTTATAATAAAGAAATACTGCTTTTAAAGCTGTTAAGTGCCACTTTGAATTTTGTCACTTCAAGTGAAAAGCTGGAGTCTATACAGATCTTCGGTTTGGGGTCAGCATTGACATAAATTTTATATGACAGAGCAACAATCAACAATTTTACTCTAGAAATACAAAATTCTAAGAAATTGTTCATTTTGTTGATGCACCACTGGAATTAATATAGCAACTTATCACATTCTCAGGACATCCTAAAGTACTTTACAGCAATTCATTTACTTCACAATTAGTTATGTCAATCATTGTTTTTGTTAAGAAAAGCATGGCAACAAATATAGTATATTCCCAGAAAGCAGCCCTGGATGAATGATAAAAATCGTTTTGTTGTGGTCTTGGCTGAGGGAGGAATGTTGACCAATGTGTTTAAGTTTGTGATGGAGCTTGAACCCACTATTTTCTGACACAGGTAAAAATGCCTCGAACTGAGCCAAACTGATGTCTGAGCATTAAATTCCTTCACAAAACTACCGCACAATTTTGTTACTTCCTCCACCCTATTCTTGCCCATCATTATTAATAAATTAATGAATGGATTTTTAGTTTTGCCATGTAGGTGGTTTTTGACTGGGGTGGATTGCTCTCATTTTGCAGCCCAATTTTTATTCTGCTGATATCAGTAAAATGTTCTGTGATGGGTAGCTGATCAGCTTGGCCAAATACATGCCTAGGTGGTAAAGAAAAAAATCCCATTCCGTTATTGTGCTTAGTCTAATTATTTGAAATGCAACCTCCCAGGTTGGTACATTTGAAATCATCCATAGTTAATTTAACATTGCAGTCTGTGAATTGCTTAGTTAGTCTATTTGTGATTTAAGATATTTAAGACTAAGTACCCCCCCCCACCTAATTTGTGTGTCCTGCTCTCAAAATATTTATCAAAAAAAGGCTCAAAATAAATCTTGTGTGGATTTGGTTTTTGGGAAACAAATAAAAATAAGATTTTCATAATTTTTGTGTCCAGTGTCACATGAGGTGATCCATTTCCTCAATGCTTTGCATCTAACTGATCATACTCTGTTTCCACAACCAAGTTACTTTTCTGTTGAATGAGTCCTTACCTAATTCACATCTCCTTACCAGAGGAACTGAGTAGATGCTGTCAGGGTCATGGAATTGCCCACTTGTCTCCCATCCCTTGTGTATGGGTGCCTCAAGATTGGAGTACTCTGCTGTCCATAAAATGTTTTATAGATTTAGTGATAAATTGATTTATTATACCGCAGGTTGATAAATAAGGAAGTGTCATTCTTGCCTGAAAGTTCTGCAAGTTCATCTTCTGATGCATAAATTGTCATTTTGTCGCCTTGGTGGTGGTGTGTAGGAAGTGGAATATCAGTTATTGTGGAATCCACCTGATTTGAAATCCATGGAACAAAAACCAGCAGATTCCACAATGGATAGGTGACCCATTCCAGGAGATCAACGTGCAGGAGATGAAGATGGGAATCTGTATAATCTCTTGTTGGCTCTCATATCCATGGAAATGGCTTAAATGCAATTTTGATATTTTTGTGAATGAGAAACCTATTCTCATTCCCTTGGGAAAATTTCAGTAATGCTCAAATAATCTTTTAACTGCACACTGGAATTAAACTTGATGTGGATCAGTCTGACAGTTTGAGAATTTTGTAGTCTCAAGTGATGAGGGTCGCCTGCGGAATTGTTTTTTTCTGCTGTATTTCTGGCTGACTACCTTCTGTTCATAAAAACTTCTGTGATATACTTAGCATTATGAGTGGAGAGTAACCCTGTTCTAGGAAACGACAGTCTCAGGTTTCTACCCTTTGTATATTAGACCTGGTTAGCTGATATATGACAATCCAGGTCAGGAAAAGTACAAGACCGTAGTCTACTTTAGTACAGCTACACCTGAAAGTAATCGTCTCCTTATTTATATAAAATGCATTCAGAGGTTTCAGTTCCTGTTACATGAATAACTCTGGTTTATGAAAATAAATGACAGCAGGAACAGTTCACTAAATAGGGAAATGTAAACATGTTCACAATCAAATTTATTTTAAAGCAGTTGTGATTTGTTGAGGCATCGTTCATTGTGTCACTGTATAATAACACTTGACAATAGCAGGCCTGTGCATGTAGCTTCAGTCTAGACTTGCATGTTGTTTTCTGTACCTTCTTTAGGACCTTTTTTACTATGATATTCTGTACTTTTATAAAGTAATTGTTAACTTGGAACTGTTTCAGTGCTAAACATTTAAATTGCATGTCATGGGTTTGTCAATTTTCAAAGTTCTTTTGTGATGTAAATAATGTTTTTTGTGTTCCACTATTTTGCAAATGACAGCCAATTGATGTTCAGAGAAAGCAAAATACTGCAAGATGCTGAAAAGGCTCAGCAGGTCAGGCAGCATGTGTGGAGAGAGGAAGGATTGCCTGATTGCTCTCCTGTACTTGGCCTGTACTCATTGGAGTTTAGAAGTCTGAAGAGGTATTTTATAGAGACTTACAAGAGAATGAAGGGGCTCGATAGGGTAGAGGTAGAGAGATTCTTTCTGCTTAGAAAGGAAAACAGAATTAGAGGGCATAGCCTTGAAATAAGGTGAGGGACTGCAGTTTAGAACGGAGTTGAGGAGGAACTTCTTCACTCAAAGGGTGGTGAATCTCTGGAATTCTCTGCCCAATGAAGTGATGGAGGCTACCTCATTGAATATTGCAGGTAGATAGATTTCTGGTAAACACGAGGATTAAGGGTTATGGGGAGAAAACGGGAAAGGAGAACTGATTCACTGTAGATCAGCCATGATCTTATTGAATGGCGGGGCAGGCTTGAAGGACTAGATAACTTACTCCTGCTCCTATTTCTTATGTTCTTAAACTCACTGCATTTACGCAGATCATCAAAGCTAGAAAGTAACTTGGCTGAAAGCTCATTAGATTTTCCAGCTGTGGTTCAAATACATTTATAGACACAGAGAATGGGATTGTCTTGCTGCACTTGCCTGAAAACTGGAGATTCCTGCCTGACTTCAATGGACCGTTACATGATCTGCTCCCAGCCTGGTAGAATTCCAGTGGCAGGTGGAACAGAAGAATTCCAGCCAGACTTGTAGACCAGAACTCTTCCAAAGAAATTCAAAGTGCTGAATTCTCATAAAAACTGGGGTAGCTCTTGCTGGTTTTTTCATTGGGATTCTGGGAATGAATCTCACACTCTGTGCACTGCAGAGAGCCTCATGGAGATTCATATTCCCACCTGAGAGGCCGGCAGTATAGTGCTGAGCGGAGATTGGCACCTGCACAGTAGGCCCATGTTGCCAGTCCCCTTCGATCACCCCACACCTCCAATCGCTGGCTTTCTGGATGATCCATCCCTTCATTCACTCTGCCATTGATCCTGACTGCAGAGTTGCTTTGGCCTCCGGGATCTCCAGGGCCCAGAATTGTCAACTCCGCACTGGAAATCAGCGCAAAGCTGATTTAAATATTAAAATGTTGATTTCCTTATCGTTAACCGGGCTGGGACTGAATGTTCAGGCCTGCTAGCCTCTCCAGCCCCAAATCGGGAGTGGTTCACTCCAGCAGGGTTTACAATAGCTCCCCACTAGAACTGGCAGCCTGACCCCACTGGACTGAAGTCCGCTAGGAGTTTGGAAGTGAGGAGTTTCCCCTGGGCATTGCCAGCCTAATAGTGCCAGTCTGACTCACTCTTGTAATTTCAATGTAAAGAAACTTCTGTTTGGACATATGGACAATATTAAATTTTTGATAATGTCTGGTGAGAATTCTGAATGTGTTATATCTAGTCAGAGTTTTTGACATAAACTGTTTTCTTTGCTCTTCAAATGATTAAGATTTTATGAAGCTGGTGGCAGAATAATGGAAGAGACTTTAACTGGAAATATATTTCCCAATGAATGTTTCTTACAAACTGGCATCTTGGATCACTAATAAAGAACATTTCTAATGGCATGATAAGATTTTGGCTGCGCATCAGTAAATGCATAATAATTTTGGGGTTTTCAATAAAGCATTCATACAGGCTTGCTTGTGCCAATGGCCTGCAACTGCAAGTGCCAGAGGTGTTATCCAGTGTTATACTGATAGTGTTCCAGTCCTGCTGGCACTTACGCTGCAATTGTGTCTGAACACCACATCTGGCGATACTGGGATGCCTTATTTCAGATAGGCACGTACATAGGACCACTCTACCAGCAGAGTTCAGGTAAAAATGTCAACTTCAATGTAGCTACCAAAACAACAGGACAATGCAATGATGTCTGTGTCCACAAGAGAAGCCTGGGCTGCCAGCATCAGAGGCTGATGACTATGGCAGTATAGAAATGTTGAGGTGCCTCACTTGACCTGGAATCTAGTGGTGATTAGATTGTTATGGGTCTGTCTGCTGTGTTGCATCATCTTCTGGCATCTGCTGCTGCATCCATGTCATCCATTCCCTCATCAGCAGTAGTACCTTCCTCCTCCTCCAACTCCCTCTGTACAAATTCCTCCTGCATTTGCTAAGCAAGATTGTTTGCAGCACAGCAGACCATAATGATCCTGGGCACTCTTTCTGGTGAGCACTGCAGCACTCTGCCTGAGTTGTCTATACTGTAGAACCTCACATTTAGCAGTCCTTCTCTGTTACCCTTCTCGAGGCCTGGGGCGGCAATGCCCCTCTTCTCTGCTGCACTTGTGGGTTTTGCACTGGCATCATTAGCCAATGGGTATCCTCTGTCACCAAGGAGCCAACCTTGCAGTTGATGAGGAGGAATAAACACATGTCACCTGTGAATTGATTAAGGAAGAACAAATGGTGAAAACTTCCTGGGCATCATGCACACACATTAAGGATCTGTTTCTAGTGATCACAAACCAGCTGGACATTCAGAGACTGAAAACCCATTTTGTTGTTGGCAGTGCCAGGGATTGTGTTGCTGGTAGTGCCGGGGATTGTGTTGTTGATGGTGTTGGGGATTGTGTTGCTGATGATGCCAGGCATTGTGTTGTTGATGGTGCCAGGGATTGTGTTGTTGATGGTGTTGGGGATTGTGTTGCTGATGATGCCAGGCATTGTGTTGTTGATGATGCCAGGCATTGTGTTGTTGATGGTGCCAGGGATTGTGTTGTTGATGGTGTTGGGGATTGTGTTGCTGATGATGCCAGGCATTGTGTTGTTGATGGTGCAAGGGATTGTGTTGCTGATGATGCTGGGTATTTAGTTGCTGATGGTGCTGGGGATTGTGTTGCTGATGGTGTGGGGGTTGTGTTGTTGATGATGCCGAGGATTGTGTTGCTAACGATGCCACTAATGGTGCCGGGGATTGTGTTGCTGTTGGTGTTGGGGAATGTGTTGCTGATGACGTCGATAATGATGCCGGGTATTGTGTTGTTGATGATGCCGCTGATGGTGATGGGGATTCTGTTGCTGATGGTGCCGGGGATTGTGTTACTAATGGTGTTGGGATTGTGTTGCTGATGGCGTTGGGATTGTGTTGCTGATGGTGCTGGAGATTGTGTTGCTGATGGTGTTGGGATTGTGTTGCTGATGGTGCTGGAGATTGTGTTGCTGATGGTGTTGGGATTGTGTTGCTGATGGTGCTGGAGATTGTGTTGCTGATGGTGTTGGGATTGTGTTGCTGATGGTGCTGGAGATTGTGTTGCTGATGGTGTTGGGTTGTGTTGCTGACGGTGTTGGGATTATGTTGCTGATGGTGCTAGGATTGTGTTGCTGATCGTGCCGGGGATTGTGTTGCTGATGGTGCTGGGGATTGTGTTGCTCATGATGCTGGGGATTGTGTTGCTGATGGTGCTGGGGATTGTGTTGCTGATGGTGCTGGGGATTGTGTTGCTGATGATGCTGGGGATTGTGCTGATGATGCGGGGATTGTGTTGCTGATGATCTGGGGATTGTGTTGCTGATGGTGCTGGGGATTGTGTTGCTGATGGTGCTGGGGATTGTGTTGCTGATGGTGCCGGGGATTGTGTTGCTGATGGTGCTGGGGATTGTGTTGCTGATGATGCTGGGGATTCAGTTGCTGATGATGCCGGGGATTGTGTTGCTGATGGTGCTGGGGATTGTGTTGCTGATGGTGCTGGGGATTGTGTTGCTGATGGTGCTGGGGATTGTGTTGCTGATGGTGCTGGGGATTGTGTTGCTGATGGTGCTGGGGATTGTGTTGCTGATGGTGCTGGGGATTGTGTTGCTGATGATGCCGGGAATTTGTTGCTGATGGTGCTGGGGATTGTGTTGCTGATGGTGCGGGGGATTGTGTTGCTGATGGTGCTGGGATTGTGTTGCTGATGGTGTTGGGATTGTGTTGCTGATGGTGCTGGGGATTGTGTTGCTGATGATGCTGGGGATTTAGTTGCTGATGGTGCTGGGATTGTGTTGCTGATGGTGCTGGGGATTGAGTTGCTGATGATGCCGGGGATTGTGTTGCTGATGATGCTGGGGATTGTGTTGCTGATGGTGCCGGGGATTGTGTTGCTGATGATGCTGGGGATTGTGTTGCTGATGATGCTGGGGATTGAGTTGCTGATGATGCAGGGGATTGTGTTGCTGATGGTGCCTGGGATTGTGTTGCTGATGATGCCGGGGATTGTGTTGCTGATGGTGCCGGGGATTGTGTTGCTGATGGTGCCGGGGATTGTGTTGCTGATGGTGCTGGGGATTGTGTTACTGATGGTGCTGGGGATTGTGTTGCTGATGGTGTTGGGATTGTGTTGCTGATGGGGTTGGGATTGCGTTGCTGATGGTGCTGGGGATTGTGTTGCTAGTAGTGCCACGATTGTGTTGCTGATGATGCCGGGGACTGTGTTGCTGATGGTGCCGGGGATTGTGTTGTTGATGATGCGGGGGATTGTGTTGTTGATGATGCGGGGGATTCTGTTGCTGATGATGCCGGGGATTGTGTTGCTGATGCTGTTGGGATTGTGTTGCTGATGGTGCTGGGGATTGTGTTGCTGATGATGCTGGGGATTTAGTTGCTGATGGTGCTGGGATTGTGTTGCTGATGGTGCTGGGGATTGAGTTGCTGATGATGCTGGGGATTGTGTTGCTGATGATGCTGGGGATTGTGTTGCTGTTGGTGCCGGGGATTGTGTTGCTGATGGTGCTGGGGATTGTGTTGCTGATGATGCTGGGGATTGAGTTGCTGATGATGCTGGGGATTGTGTTGCTGATGGTGTTGGGATTGTGTTGCTGATGTGGGGGGATTGTGTTGCTGATGATGCGGGATTGTGTTGCTGATGGTGCTGGGATTGTGTTCTGATGGTGCTGGGGATTGTGTTGCTGATGTGCCGGGGATTGTGTTGCTGATGGTGCTGGGATTGTTGCTGATGGTGCCGGGATTGTGTTGCTGATGGTGCTGGGGATTGTGTTGCTGATGGTGCTGGGATTGTGTTGCTGATGTGCCGGGATTGTGTTGCTGATGGTGCGGGGATTGTGTTGCTGATGGTGCCGGGATTGTGTTGCTGATGGTGCCGGGGATTGTGTTGCTGATGGTGCCGGGGATTGTGTTGCTGATGGTGCTGGGATGTGTTGCTGATGATGCTGGGAATTGGTTGCTGATGGTGCTGGGTTGTGTTGCTGATGTGCTGGGGATTGTGTTGCTGATGGTGCTGGATTGTGTTGCTGATGGTGCCGGGGATTGTGTTGCTGATGGTGCCGGGGATTGTGTTGCTGATGGTGCTGGGGATTGTGTTGCTGATGGTGCTGGGGATTGTGTTGCTGATGGTGCCGGGGATTGTGTTGCTGATGGTGCTGGGGATTGTGTTGCTGATGGTGCTGGGAATTAGTTGCTGATGGTGCTGGGGATTGTGTTGCTGATGGTGCTGGGGATTGTGTTGCTGATGGTGCTGGGGATTGTGTTGCTGATGATGCTGGGGATTGTGTTGCTGATGGTGCCGGGGATTGTGTTGCTGATGATGCTGGGGATTGTGTTGCTGATGATGCTGGGGATTGTGTTGCTGATGGTGTTGGGATTGTGTTGCTGATGGTGCTGGGGATTGTGTTGCTGATGTGCTGGGATTGTGTTGCTGATGGTGCTGGGGATTGTGTTGCTGATGGTGTGGGATTTGTTGCTGTGGGGATTGTGTTGCTGATGGTGCTGGGATTGGTTCTGATTGCCGGGGATTGTGTTGCTGATGATGCTGGGATTGTTTGCTGAGGTGCTGGGGTTGTGTTGCTGATGGTGCTGGGGTTGTGTGCTGATGTGCGGATTGTGTTGCTGATGGTGCTGGGGATTGTGTTGCTGATGGTGCTGGGGATTGTGTTGCTGATGGTGCTGGGGATTGTGTTGCTGATGGTGCTGGGGATTGTGTTGCTGATGGTGCTGGGGATTGTGTTGCTGATGGTGCTGGGGATTGTGTTGCTGATGGTGTTGGGATTGTGTTGCTGATGGTGCTGGGGATTGTGTTGCTGATGGTGCCGGGGATTGTGTTGCTGATGATGCCGGGGATTGTGTTGCTGATGGTGCCGGGGATTGTGTTGCTGATGATGCTGGGGATTGTGTTGCTGATGGTGCTGGGGATTGTGTTGCTGATGATGCTGGGGATTGTGTTGCTGATGGTGCTGGGGATTGTGTTGCTGATGGTGCTGGGGATTGTGTTGCTGATGGTGCTGGGGATTGTGTTGCTGATGGTGCTGGGGATTGTGTTGCTGATGGTGCTGGGGATTGTGTTGCTGATGGTGCTGGGATTGTGTTGCTGATGGTGCTGGGGATTGTGTTGCTGATGGTGCCGGGGATTGTGTTGCTGATGGTGCTGGGGATTGTGTTGCTGATGGTGCTGGGGATTGTGTTGCTGATGGTGCTGGGGATTGTGTTGCTGATGGTGCTGGGGATTGTGTTGCTGATGGTGCCGGGGATTGTGTTGCTGATGGTGCTGGGGATTGTGTTGCTGATGCTGGGATTGTTGCTGATGGTGCTGGGATTGTGTTGCTGATGGTGCTGGGGATTGTGTTGCTGATGTGCCGGGGATTGTGTTTCTGATAGTGCTGGGGATTGTGTTGCTGATGGTGCTGGATTGTGTTGCTGATGATCCTGGGGATTTAGTTGCTGATGGTGCTGGATGTGTGCTGAGATGCCGGGGACTGTGTTGTTGATGGTGCCAGGGAGTGTGTTGTTGATGATGCTGGGGATTGTGTTGCTGATGATTCGGGGGATTGTGTTGCTGATGATGCAGGGTATTGTGTTGCTGATGGTGTTGGGATTGTGTTGTGATGGTGCTGGGGATTGTGTTGCTGATGTGCTGGGATTGTGTCTGATGGCTGGGGATTGTGTTGCTGATGGTGCTGGGGATTGTGTTGCTGATGGTGCTGGGATTGTGTTGCTGATGGTGCTGGGGATTGAGTTGCTGATAATGCCGGGGATTGTGTTGCTGATGATGCTGCGGATTGTTTTGCTGATGGTGCTGGGGATTGTGTTGCTGATGGTGCTGGGGATTGTGTTGCTGATGGTGCTGGGGATTGTGTTACTGATGGTGCTGGGGATTGTGTTGCTGATGGTGTTGGGATTGTGTTGCTGATGGTGTTGGGATTGTGTTGCTGATGGTGCTGGGGATTGTGTTGCTGGTAGTGCCACGGATTGTGTTGCTGATGATGCCGGGGATTGTGTTGCTGATGGTGCCAGGGATTGTGTTGTTGATGATGCTGGGGATTGTGTTGCTGATGATGCCGGGGATTGTGTTGTTGATGGTGCCAGGGATTGTGTTGTTGATGATGCTGGGGATTGTGTTGCTGATGGTGCTGGGGATTGTGTTGCTGATGATGCTGTGGATTGTGTTGCTGATGGTGCTGGGGATTGTGTTGCTGATGGTGCTGGGGATTGTGTTGCTGATGATGCGGGGGATTGTGTTGCTGATGGTGCTGGGGATTGTGTTGCTGATGATGCTGGGGATTTAGTTGCTGATGGTGCTGGGATTGTGTTGCTGATGGTGCTGGGGATTGAGTTGCTGATGATGCTGGGGATTGTGTTGCTGATGATGCTGGGGATTGTGTTGCTGTTGGTGCCGGGGATTGTGTTGCTGATGGTGCTGGGGATTGTGTTGCTGATGATGCTGGGGACTGAGTTGCTGATGATGCTGGGGATTGAGTTGCTGATGATGCTGGGGATTGTGTTGCTGATGGTGTTGGGATTGTGTTGCTGATGGTGGGGGGGATTGTGTTGCTGATGATGCAGGGGACTGTGTTGCTGATGGTGTTGGGATTGTGTTGTTGATGATGCGGGGGATTGTGTTGTTGATGATGCGGGGGATTGTGTTGCTGATGATGCCGGGGATTGTGTTGCTGATGGTGTTGGGATTGTGTTGCTGATGGTGCGGGGGATTGTGTTGCTGATGGTGCTGGGGATTGTGTTGCTGATGTGCGGGGATTGTGTTGCTGATGTGGGGATTGTGTTGCTGATGGTGCTGGGGATTGTGTTGCTGATGATGCTGGGGATTTAGTTGCTGATGGTGCTGGGATTGTGTTGCTGATGGTGCTGGGGATTGAAAATGCTGATGATGCCGGGGATTGTGTTGCTGATGATGCTGGGGATTGTGTTGCTGATGGTGCCGGGGATTGTGTTGCTGATGGTGCTGGGGATTGTGTTGCTGATGATGCTGGGGATTGTGTTGCTGATGATGCTGGGGATTGAGTTGCTGATGATGCAGGGGATTGTGTTGCTGATGATGCAGGGGATTGTGTTGCTGGTGATGCAGGGGATTGTGTTGCTGATGGTGTGGGGATTGTGTTGCTGATGGTGGGTGGGATTGTGTTGCTGATGATGCAGGGGACTGTGTTGCTGATGGTGTCGGGACTGTGTTGCTGATGGTGCTGGGGATTTAGTTGCTCATGGTGCTGGGATTTTGTTGCTGATGATGCTGGGGATTGAGTTGCTGATGATGCCGGGGATTGTGTTGCTGATGATGCTGGGGATTGTGTTGCTGATGGTGCCGGGGATTGTATTGCTGATGGTGCTGGGGATTGTGTTGCTGATGATGCAGGGGATTGTGTTGCTGATGATGCAGGGGATTGTGTTGCTGATGATGCAGGGGATTGTGTTGCTGATCATGCAGGGGATTGTGTTGCTGATGATGCAGGGGATTGTGTTGCTGATGGTGTGGGGGATTGTGTTGCTAATGATGCCACTAATGGTTCCGGGGATTGTGTTGCTGTTGGTGTTGGGGACTGTGTTGCTGATGACGTCGATAATGATGCCGGGTATTGTGTTGTTGATGAGGCTGCTAATGGTGCTGGGGATTCTGTTGCTGATGGTGCCGGGGATTGTGTTACTGATGCTGTTGGGATTGTGTTGCTGATGGTGTTGGGATTGTGTTGCTGATGGTGCTGGAGATTGTGTTGCTGACGGTGTTGGGATTGTATTGCTGATGGTGCTGGAGATTGTGTTGCTGATGGTGCCGGGGATTGTGTTGCTGATGGTGCCGGGGATTGTGTTGCTGATGGTGCTGGGGATTGTGTTGCTGATGATGCAGGGGATTGTGTTGCTGATGGTGCCGGGGATTGTGTTGCTGATGGTGCTGGGGATTGTGTTGCTGATGATGCTGGGATTGTTTTGCTGATGGTGCTGGGATTGTGTTGCTGATGATGCTGGGGATTGTGTTGCTGATGGTGCTGGGATTGTGTTGCTGATGGTGCCGGGGATTGTGTTGCTGATGGTGCTGGATTGTGTTGCTGATGGTGCTGGGATTGTGTTGCTGATGGTGCTGGGGATTGTGTTGCTGATGGTGCTGGGGATTGTGTTGCTGATGATGCTGGGGATTGTGTTGCTGATGATGCTGGGGATTGAGTTGCTGATGGTGCTGGGATTGTGTTGCTGATGGTGCTGGGGATTGTGTTGCTGATGATGCTGGGGATTGTGTTGCTGATGGTGCTGGGGATTGTGTTGCTGATGGTGCTGGGGATTGTGTTGCTGATGATGCTGGGGATTGTGTTGCTGATGGTGCTGGGGATTGTGTTGCTGATGGTGCTGGGGATTGTGTTGCTGATGATGCTGGGGATTGTGTTGCTGATGGTGCCGGGGATTGTGTTGCTGATGGTGCTGGGGATTGTGTTGCTGATGATGCTGGGGATTGAGTTGCTGATGATGCCGGGGATTGTGTTGCTGATGATGCTGGGGATTGTGTTGCTGATGGTGCTGGGGATTGTGTTGCTGATGGTGCTGGGGATTGTGTTGCTGATGGTGCTGGGGATTGTGTTGCTGGATGGTGCCGGGGATTGTGTGCCTGATGGTGCTGGGGATTATGTTGCTGATGGTGCCGGGGACTGTGGTGCTGATGGTGCCGGGATTGTGTTGCTGATGGTGTTTGGGATTGTGTTGTCTTATGGTGCCGGGATTGTGGGTTGCTGGATGGTGCCGGGGATTGTGTTGCTGATGGTGCCGGGGATTGTGGTGTGCTGATGGTGCCGGGGAATGGTGTTGCTGATGGTGCCGGGGATTGTTTGCTGTGGTTGCCGTGGATTGTGTTTCTGATGGTGGCCGGGGATTGTGTTGCTGATGGTGCTAGGGAGTGTGTTTTGCTGATGATGCCCGGGAGTTTGTTGCTGATGGTGCTGTGGTTGTTGGTTTCTGATGGTGCTGGGGATTGTGTTGGCTGATGGTGTTGGGTT